>CM060369.1:61163026-61763026 GCA_030545235.1 Helianthus tuberosus
TGTTTACATTGATTATGTTTTCACAATTGCGTTTTGATTCTATGTTTAAATTTTAAACCAATGATGTGGCTCTGTTAACTTTTTTATTAATAGTGTTCCTGATATGTGTCTATTTCCAATCATTTGTGGTAAATGGTTGATTTGGGTTATGCTCTAGCTAACAGGCGCATTGAGAAAATTTAAAGAATTGGTCAAAATGGAAACTGGTCAAACGGGTCGGAACTTGGAAGTTTCCCAAAATATGTTAATAAGCATAAATTTTTCTGGGATGATTCATATCACAAGGATTTTTATCTCTAGCTACTTTAGAGGCCAACAATTATTTGTTTATCTTAATTGAGTTCATTTGGGATGTGCATATATCTAGAATACACAATAAAAAGTTACAAGTATCGTATGATTACCCCTGTAACTTCTTAGTAGAATAAAATCAAACCATTTATTTATGGTTTTCATAAGGTAAACGGGTTGATGTTTTAAAACATTTGTTCTTTTTCATAAAAGAGCCTTTCAAGCCTTTTTATCATCAAGAGCAGAGAAAGCTTTGATGGTATTATACAGGTTAAAGAATGGCCTACGCGTTTCAAGGTTAGTTGTCATTATATATATCTAGGATTGGAATGTATTTTTTTTAAATACCGGTCAATGTTTATATAAGATTACACTTGTAGCGACAACCGATTTTTAAACACGAAACCAGTAGGATTGAAAAAAAATTAAACGAGTCGTTTACACCCGTAGATACATGCACATAAAATTAAATGAGTTGTTTACACCTGTAGATAAAGCACATGAAAAAAAAAAACAAATTTAAATAGAAGTTAATGATTCGTTAAGTAATAATACATGTTAGGTATACGTTGCAGGCCCTTGTTGTCCTTGAGCTTGTGTAGCTTATGGCCAAGCTTGAGTCTGAACACCATAACCCTCCGGCCACTGGTTCTATGTGCCCGGGTAGGCTGAAGGAGCAGGTGAAACACCACCAGTTTTAGCAAGCTTTGCTCTGGTAAGATAACAGTCTTAGGTTTGAAGTGTCTAAATTATGTATTGTATATTTGAATTTATGATCTGAATTGAATGGATCACATATGTTATTTTCCCAATTATTTGCGCTTCTTACTAAGTGGATGTGGCGATATAAAACAGAGGCCAATAGTTTGTGGAAAGCAGTCATTGACTCTCTCCATAACACTAAGAAGTGTGGGATAGCTGTATTGAAAAGCTGGATTCTATAAACCTCTATGGTGATAAAGATCAATGGGTCTGGATTGGCGGAAAAGATAGCAATTTTTCAGTTGGAGCGGTCAAAAGGTTCTTGAGAAGTGATAGAGATTGCAGTAACAACTTTGTTCTCAAGTGGTCGAAATGGGTGCCAAAGAAATGCAATATATTGGTGTGGTGTGCTGAGATGGGGAGGATCCCGACAGTTGACGCGCTTTTAAAACGAAACTGCTACAACGGAGAAGACATGTGTGTTTTATGCGAAGACGGACCTGAAACAGCTGATCATCTCTTCTGTAGCTGTTACGCGGGTGCTGTGTTGTGGAATCGGGTCAGTCTCTGGTGCAAGATAAGTCCCATCTACGCTTTTTTGGTTAAAGACTTGCTGGAAATTTACAAGTACGCAGGTTTGAAGAAGCACGAGGAAGATATCCTGCATGGTATTATTACGGTCGGCTGCTGGATCTTATGGAAAAGGAGGAACGACATCAGGTTTTCTGACATTAGCGTCGATATTGGTAAAATCTTTCAAGATGTTATGGTGCTTGGTTATTTTTGGTATAGGAGTAGATCTAAAAATAGAGAATTGTCTTGGGCTAACTGGTGCTCTTTTCAAATGTTTTAAAGGCTGTTGTGTTTTGTTGCTGCCCCTGTGTTGGGGTGGTGTTGTTTATAGAAGTTTACTTTAAAAAAAAGGATGCCTCTTGATCTAGAGTTAGTTCTAGAAGACGACACTTAAGATCATGCTCGCAAAACGGATATCTATAAATTATCATCATTTTAAGATGGTAAATGAAAGATTTCGTTACCTTTGCTATATTTGTGGCAGTGGCTGCAAAATGTTTATAATTCTTGCCTCCAAATCATAGTGGTTCCCCGTTATTATGTTACTGTAAATTCATGTGTACGTATGCAGTAAATTCATTTTGTGGCCTTACTTTTAGAAGGAATCAATTGAAAGATCTGCACAAATTTGAATGCTTCTGGTTACTTGTATATTGATAACATCCTTGTGAAGCTTTTTACTCAAGGAAAATGAATGCTAAGAAGTAGAGATATTTATAAGTTAGTATTTAATTCTTATTGTTTGTTACAGATTAGGCGCCATTTTTTATCATTTATCATTTCTACCAATGTTCACTATTATCTAAACTTTGCTTAGGATGTTATATACACCAGTAGTCCATGGTTCAACATTGTCATTTGAAAAATTCTAAATGGTATGCTTTGTTTGCTGTTCTTAGACTGCATCTTTCCTGAATTAATACCCTAAAACAACTCATGTAGGATTTGGCCTTGTTTTTGGTGATGATGGAAAGAGATTTAGAACTCTATTACGCAAGTAGCTAAGTTGGTTAATTTGCTTGATAAAGCGGCTCTTGTGAAGCAAGGTATAACCATTTTTTGGCTTATTATTAAAACTAGAGTAAATTACGATTTTGGCCTCTGTGGTTATATCACTTTTACCCTTTTGGCCCAATTTTTTTTAACATGTGAGCCCCCAACGCCTTTTTTTCTAACCCTTTTGGCCCCTAACGTTTTTTTCCTAACCCTTTTGGCCCCTAACATTTAATGGATGTGGTTGGTGTTAGGGGCCAAAAGGGTTAGAAAAAAAGACGTTGAGGGCTCAAGATGTAAAAAAATTATTTTTTAGGCTAAAAGGGTAAAAGTGATATAACCACAGGGGCCAAAATCGTAATTTACTCTTACACCTAATTCAAAAAAAAGATGGGTTAACTATTTATAAATTATCTTCTAATTCTATTAGGTAAAATGATTTAACTATTATAATATTTTAAAAATATTTAACTATTAATATTTTAAAAATATTTACCTATTAATATGTTATAAACACTTTTTAACCATTTATGATATTTTAAAGATATCTAACTATTAATATGTTAAACAACACCATAAACTATATTGTTAAACCAAATCTTTTTAAAAATAGAACGATTAAGGAGGTTATAGCAATTATGGAAAGATCATATTACAACTTATGAAATTGGCGATCCAAGAATTTAACATGGTTACAATACTATTAATGTGTGGAGAAACATAAAATTTTGTTTATTGTTTTAATTGGCTGCATTGCGGGTAGTTTTTACGACTCCATTAGCACCACTAAGGGGCTCAATTTCTCCCGTTTTAACCATGGCAGCTGCAGCGAGATCGGATGCAAATCTTCTAAGATTGTTGTCATACTCACAATGCTATCAGTTGAGCCACTATTAAACATTGATCTTACTGAAGAAGGCCTCTCCTCTGAACAAGATTCTTGAAGTAATTGTTAACAAACGAATTTGGTGTTACCAAAGCAAGTTGTGCCAAGTTTCTATCTTTGTCACCTCTACCATTTATCTGGATGATGGGTTTAGTGTGTTGGTTGATATGAATGATGGGTTTGGTTGATACTCAATTGTCCCGCCAATCTTTGTCACCTCTACCATTTATCTCCATATCAAGGAAATACGTATAGGTCATTGATGATCAATTGACCCGTCCATCTTGCCACCTCTACTGTTTATCTCCACATCAAGGAAGCAGGGTTGTCAATCACATTTTTTTATAATGCGTTGATTTGAGAGAAAAAAAATATGTATATGGTCTCATTATCGCCCCGCAGCAACGCGCGGGTTTCCCACTAGTATATATATATGTATATATATATATATGTATATATATATATATATATATGTATATATATATATATAGGGGATCGCTAAAATGAAAACCACCTCTAGTTGTAAGAACCATGGGAACCACTTTTTAGCCCTTAGATCAACTAGATGGATGGATGAGATTAAAAGTAGCTAATATTAATATTAAAAGTTTTTTGTCTTGTTATGTCTTTAATACTTTAATCAAAAAGGGTATTTGGGTAATTTTGTTTTTGTTTTGTCTTATTAGTTTTATTGTTTTTTAATACACTTTTGTCCTATTGCATTAAATGTTTTTTTTCTTTCTAAAATCAGTTTTTTTATTAAACAAATATATTGAAATCAGAATTTTTGATAAAAAAAAATTACGTGCGTTTTTTTACGTCCCGTTTTTTACGCGCGTTTTTTTACGACCCGTTTTACGCTCCGTTTTTTCACACCGTTTTACGACCCGTTTATTAGTTCCCGTTTTTTACGACCCGTTTTACGCCCGACTTTTTCACGCGTCGTTTTTCCAACGCGCCGTTTTTACGTTTTACGCGCCGGTTTCTTACGTTAACGTTTTTCTACGTTTTACGCGTCGGTTTTTTACGTTTTACGTTAAAATTTTTACGTTTTACGTTTTTAAGTTTTACGTAAAACTTTTTACCTTTTACGTTTTACGTAAAACATTTTACGTTTTAACTAAAACATTTTACGTTTTACGTAAAACTTTTTACGTTTTACGTTAAAATTTTTACATTTTACGTTTTACGTTTGGCGCCGTTTGTTACGTTCCGTATTTTACGGCCCGTTTTTTTTTTTCAAAAAAAAATTTACGTTTTACGGGATAAATTGTACGTTGTACGTTTTACGTTAAAAATTTATACGTTTTACGTAAAACTTTTTACGTTTTACGTTAAAACTTTTAAGTTTTTACGTTTTACGTAAAACTTTTTACTTTTTACGTTTTACGTTAAAACTTTATACGTTTTACGTTAAAACTTTTAACGTTTTACGTTATACGTAAAACTTTTTACGATTTACGTTTTACGTTAAAAATTTTACATTTTACGTTAAAAAGTTTACGTTAAACTTTTTACGTTTTATATTTTACGTAAAACTTTTTATGTTTTACGTTTTACGTAAAAAATTTTAAGTTTTACGTAAAACGTTCTACGTTTTATCTAAAAAGTTTTTTACACAAAACGAACGCACCCAGCAAATCGCTACTCGGTAGGTGTCTTAGATAGATTGCTATCATCATCGACGCCTTAAAAAAAATAAAAACCCAAACAAACAAAAATCAAAAGAACGAGTGGATTTCTCGAAAAAACGATGTTTTGGCTCAGATTTTCCGATAATCAGAGGCTGCAAAAGTGGGGTTGCAGGTTCAAAAACCTACCCTCCACCGTCCTTGCCGCGCCATCGTCATCTAAATTTACGTTTTTTTTTTCATCATCGCCGCCCAAATCGACCATATCAAAACACATTCGAAATCACTGATCAAACATTCAACACATTCACAAATCACCAACAAAACCCATTAAAACCCCTAACATATCAAAAAACCATCAGATTCAAAAAACCATCAGATTCAAAAAACCATCAGATTCTAAAGAGAGAAACCCACAAGAAATCAACACCCACTAAATAAGATCAAGAACAGAAACACCCCCAATATACCCACTAAATAAGATCATTCAAGAACACATGTGAAGAACACAGGCCAAGAAATCACCAGAAAATCAACTAAACCCAGAAAAAAAAGAAGAACACAGGCCAAAAAAATACCAGAGAAATCATTAACTCGTCGGGAGGAGACCAGGGCCTCCGCCGCTCATGGCGGCGCTGCCGCCGGCCCACCACCCAGCCGTCGAACCGCCACCACCAGCCACTAACCCACTGTTAGAACCACCGCCGCCGACCAACCACCACCGTAACATGTATGGGGTTAGAACGATCTTGAGAGAGAGAAATTAGGGGGTGATGGACACCAACGTCATAGATCTGGACACCAACAACCACAAAACATCAAATCGGAGCTCGCTACCCCCCAATCGGAGCAGTGATGATGGCGGTGGTGGTCGCCGGAGTAGGAGTGGGGGGGTCGCCAGAGTATGAGGGTTCGCCGGAGAAGGAGGGTGAGGGTTTCATCAGTGAAGAAAGACACCCAAAGTGTGAAAATGAGAGGAGGGTGAGGGTTTCTTCATCTATGGGTTTCAAAAAGGAATCTCTGCAAATGTGAATAAGGGATGAGAGAAGAGAGAGACAATAAAAATGAGGAATAGACATTTCTGGTGGAATAAATGAAGAGAGAGAATGTGAGATTAGACATTTGTAGTAAAAGACCAAAATACCCTTTTTAGTGGCTGAATCTGATTGGCTGAGAGTGGTTCTCGCGGTTCTTACAACTGGAGGTGGTTCTTATTCTAGCAGCTCCCTATATATATATATATATATATATATATATATATGGGGGGTATGGTGGCGGTTTTGGTGGGCCCCCCTAGGGCCACCTCGTGCTTCGTATAATGCGCTAAAAGATGATGTTTATCTTCCGTTGAGTGTTTAGGTTCGTTTGCGGGTCCCGGACGCGTTCTCAATTTGCGTGAAGGACTCCGTTTTGCGCGTACTTAGTGTCAAAAGACTCGATTTTAAAAATCATGCATAACAGTCTTCAAATCCGAACCCAGTTACGTTTTAATCATAAAAGACTCGTATTAGGGTGGTTTAAGTGTTTTTAAGCTTGATCGATTGTTCCTTGCACGTTTGATTGCCTTATGTTATTCTTGAAATGAAAGTGTTTCCCTAACCAGGAAGCTGCTTCGTTTTGCGTGCCCAATCTCTGATTGGCTTCAAACCTTATGTCACAGTCTCAGGCACAAAACTAAGTTGTTCTTGGGACTCGAAATCTTAAATTGTTGGTGCATATGTCTGTTGACTTCGTCTTGTATCGAGTCATGTAATAGAATTGATAAACCAAGACACGTAGTATGATAGAGTCGGGAAACAGGTCAAAACCAACAGTTTCACACGAAGTGACAAGTTCGTGCGAACTGGACATGCATGTTTGGTGCGAACTGGCTTTCCCTATATATAGGTGTTCTTGGTTCTTCATTTGTAACTTTGGATTCCGGTAGCGAAGCTCTGCCGAAGTGTCGCCAAGCCTGTAAAACATTCTGATATCAATCTAATCGACAGTTAATCTACTTCTAAGTGTAAATCAAGCTGCAACAACATCAATACGTCTGTTTCCGCATTTTGTATTGATCGAGAACTCTTCTGATCGACTCGTTTTGATCGATTCAACGATCCTACAAGTGGTATCAGAGCTCATAAGGAAGAGTTCTTACCATTTCAGCTTGTTTTCACCGAAATTTCTCACTTCTACTCATTCTTTTACACTTTTTCATCAAATTAAGTAAGATTTCATAGATAAAATGGGCTGATTTTGTCATATAACCTGTAAAACATTGTTTTAATCAATCCTTTAAAAAACCAGAACCTAATTCAACCTAAAACTTGATAAAATCATCAATTTTTGGTCCGAAACCGCGTGAAAAACCCCCAGTTCGTGTGAGTTTTTGTCAGGTCGTTTGAAATTGTTCCCAGTTCGCACAGTTTGAGATTTCTGGTCGCTTGGGTTTGAACCAATTCGCACGGTTTGCAAATCCAGTCCGCACGGATTGAACTCCAAGTCATTCAGGTCGCACGGTTTAACCAGACCGCACGAAGTGTGTCAAGTTGTTTGAAAATTCAGGTCGCACGGTCTAAGTCACTCAATTCGCACGAAGTGACTCGGGTCAATTGGAAGGTTAACCAGTTCGCACGAGGAGGTTCAGGTCTTCAGTTCGTATGAACTCAGTCAGATCGTGTGGAGGGATTTGAGGTCGCTTGAAAGTGACCAGTTCGTTTGAAATATATTACCAGATCGTGTGGTTTGACCAGATCGTTTGAACCATCTGTTATAGTGAACCTTCGAAACCGAAACAAGGATTCTGAATTTTATAATGCATTTGCTACTGCCCCGGGTACTCCTGTTACCGTTGCTCACAGTGTGACTATGGAAAATGAAACGGGAACGTTACAGAAACCTCCAAAGCTGATGAGCATTGAAGAATATTATAGTTGGCAAGAACGGTTCGAGAATTGGGTTCAAGCAAATCATCTAAGGTCTTGGGAGTGTATTGAAACTAAGTATGTTCGACCTCGTAATAATGTAGGAGTTGTTAAGAATATTTCTGAATTTACGGAAAAAGAGAGAGAAATGTACAAAGCAGAAAAGATGATGATCAGTTTACTTCAACATGATGATAGTGCACGTTCAATTTGGGAAGCACTTCGTACAAAATTCGAGGGAAGTACGGAGATGGTCAAGAATAAAAAATCATTGTTAAAGAAAGAATTTGAATTGTTCTCAAGTTTGCCGGGTGAAACTACAAAGACTCTTATTGAGAGATATTGTCATTTAGTACGTTCAATGAGTCGATTGGATATCACTAAAGATCGTGAGGAATGGGTTGAAAAATTAGCCGATGCTTTACCTCAAAAAGAATGGGGTACATATCTTATGATTTTGAAGAATGCCGGAGAGTATGATAGATTGGCAATTGCTCACTTCATTGAAAAACTTGAAGGACAAGATCTTGAACTACAAAAGATTGCTAAAATGAATAATTCAAGTGGTCAACAAGATATCAAGTTGTATTTCAAGGGTAATGTTCAAAATGTTGGAGCAAGTCCGAAGATCCAAACCGCTTTCAGCGCAGAAAACTCATCTGGATCACTCAATCAAAGCTCAAACAACAACAGTGGATTTTCTTCATATCTGGGTGTTAATCCAAATGTTTCAACTTCAAATTATCAGTCTCAAAGCTCAAACAATGGTAATGGTCATGTGCTACAATGCAACATCGCGTTGCATCTTCAGAACGGTCAGAATTTCTCTGAAGAAGTCGCTAAAGGTCATATGGCATTACTAGTTACCGTGTTGGAATCATATGAGAGTTTGGTTGCAGGAAGAATAGGAAATCCTATGTTAACAAAAGAGGATTGCGATCAGATTGATGCTGAGGAATTGGAACTAATGGATATTAAGTGGTGTTTAGCGAGTGTGTTGAGAAGAGCTGAGAAATTTAAGAAGATTACCGGAAGAGATGACTTTCTTGATGCTAATGTTTCTACTTTAGGTTTTGATAAGTCTAAAGTTACTTGTTTTCGATGCAGGGAAAAAGGACATTTCAAGAGGGAATGTACCAACCGAGAAGCAGGTGGAGCTCAGAATCCTTTCAGGAACAATGATTATTATCGGAAAGCAATATATCATCAGGTAGCTCAACAACCGTCATCATCCCGTGCTATTTCGATTGAAGATGGAAAGAAGAAAGCTTGTATTACTACTCCAGATCAAGAAGATGAAAGATTGCCAGAGGGATTTAGCTGGGACAAATATATTCCGGCTGAAAGTAACTCGAAGTTTAGAGCATTTATTGCACAGATCATTCAAGAGCCAGAGTTGATGAAAGAATGGGTGGATGTATTTGCAGATGATGAAAAAAGTCAAGATGGAGAGTCTGTTTCTTCAGAAGATAGTTCAGAAAAGACACCAGTCTTTGATTAATCATCAATTGATAGCAGTGATGATGATGAAGAAATTAAACAAATAAACATTGGCAAAACTCGTCTATCTCCTGAAAGTTTCAAAATTTATTTTGCAGATAAATTGGAGAAGCTAAAGGAGAGACGAGCAGCAAAAGAACAGAAAGAGGTAAAATGTGAGAATGTTGCTCAGGAAGAAAAGAATGAACAGAGTAAAGAGGTTAAAGTTGTTGAAAAGATTGGAGATGTCACAAAACCTTGTCTGAAATGTTTGGAACCATGCAAACATTGTGAAGAGAAAGATAAAAAGTATAGTGAGCTCGATGAGATGAAAGAAAAATTATTGTTCGATGTTAAGTACGTGAATGAATATTATGATGTGTTGAACAGAACAGTAAACCAGTTGGAAAAGACAAACTCAGAAAGAGAAGATGCTTTGACAATGATGAATGCAGTGATGATGTCTAAACAGAAGGCCATCAATCATTATATTGAAGAGTGTGCAGAGTTGAAGCAGGAATTGGAGACTGAAAAGATTGAGAATGAAAGAATCAGACGATTGCTAATGGATTATTCAAGTTCTGATTATTTGATTGATAGAATTTATCCAACTATTGCAGGTTTTGAAGCTTTTCAAGATAAGAAGTCGGAAGATACGGATACTGGTAAGAAACAAAGTGCAAATTATAACAAGTGTCCGCCTCCGATCTGGGAAGGTTATTCTCCCAGAAAACCAAATTCGGAACAAGTAAAAAAGGCAGTCAATATAAAGTTAAAGTCTGAAACAACTGATGAGTTACCAGACAACATTGATGTGACATTCACATCGTCTAACACTGATCATGAGTCTAAGTTAATAAGGAAAGTGGTCGATCAGGTGTTGGATAAAGATGAGGAGTCAGAGTCAAAGTCTGAATCTGAGAGTTCGAGTTCGTCAGTCGACAGTTCGAAATCATCGGTCAAAAGGGTTTACAATAAAGAATTTATGTTATCAAAAAATAAATTGAATGATGAACCAATCAAAGTGGCATATACTTTGAATGATTCAGACAAATTATATTCTTATGAGTAATTTCCAATTAAAAATGTGAAAATTGAAAATATTAAAACTGTTTTTAGATTGGTAAAAATAAAGTTTTCAGAAATAAAAGATAAAATGGGATTTTCAAAACCTAAATATACTTCTAGAGTTCAACAACGTTTAAACAAAAAGAAAGGTTTTGGTCCAGGTCATCAAAAGAAACCAAATCATAAAAGCAATTTCAAAAAGAAGGGGTTGGGTTTTGATGTTGAAAATAATCAAAATATTAAAGATTTTAAATCAAAAACTGTATTTGTTTCTGGTGCTTCTTTAGAAGAAGAAAAAGAAAAAGTTTTCTGGAAACAGTCTAACAAGGAGTTTCTTGCTGAAAAACAAAAGTTTGAGAAGACTGTGTTTGGAACCAAAAAGGAAACAAGAACCTATTAGCGATGCAATGAAGTTGGTCACATTGCCTGGAACTGTCAAAAGGCAACCAACATACAGCAGGGTGTGTCTTCGAAACTCAAAGAAAAAGTTGTTGATAAAACTAAACCACCAACGGACAAGTTCAAAGTGTTTAAAAATTCTACATTTGAAGTTGGTGAGAGTTCTAAAAGATTTTACAAAAGAATAGTGAATCTTAACAACCAAATGTGGGTTGTTAAGAAATCAAATGTTAAATCTGGCGATGAATCTGATTCGTCAAAGTCAGGGAGCCACAAGTTGAGTTAAAAAGAGAAAATTCAGTTCCACCATTGGATGATGTTAACTTTCCACCATTGCGGGCTGAAAATTTAAAATCAAAAGTTGGAAAAGTGGAAATTTCGAATCAATTCTATTCTGAAAAGAAAGAATTCGATGTCGGAAAAGTGTTCAATGGCAAAGTGAAACATATCTTTGGTAAGATGGTCGATGGGAAGGAAAAAGGGGTAAAAGAATTTTATGAAGGAAAAAGGAATGTTCAAAGACCAAACGAAATTGAAAAGGTTACACCCAAAGCTGGTCAGGCTTGGGTGCCTGTATTTCATACTTAAAAATCCTGACTTGCCGGAGCTCCCAAGTTGGTAATCGTGGAGCATGAATCGGCAGCATCACTCTTGAAAAATGTCAAGTGTTAGTTTTTACAAGTGGTTAAAAGAACAATGTGTTGAAACCCCATGTTTGTGAAATGACAAACAAAACTAATTTTCCAGAAAAACCATTTTGATTAAAACAAACTTAAGTGTTTTGAAATCATAATGGGAAAATAGTTTGTTGTCAGGGAGAGTTCTGATTGTTTAAGCCAAGTGGATGGAGAATTGAAGCAACTCACATCAGTTTGTCATTTTACTTTGTATCGTTTATTGCTCTTATTTTCAAATTTTCACAGAAAATCAAAAATTGAAACATATTTTGGATTTTAGGGGGAGTAAAAAATTTAGAAATTTTGAAAATTTGAAAAATCCAAAAACAGGATAAAATCTAAAAACCAAAAAACATCGAAAAATCAAAATGAGTTTTGTTGTGAAAAAGAGGAAATGATAGTACATCAGTAGACAATCACAGTACGCTAAAGAATTGGAAAGTTAAAATGTGATAAACGGTCTCACTAATGATATGCCAGTAGGTTTTTACACGCTTAGTAGATTGTTTTCGAGATATAAATCTAAATATCATACTTACTTATTTCATGGGGAACATCTCTCGAATATATAGGTAACCCCTGAAATCTTGTTTGAAGGGCTTTCTATTTCTAACATACTAGGTCTTTGTGCTTGATGATATCTGGGGTATTATACCGGGACCTCTGATTTTGCGGGAGCAATAGCCTAGTCCTCGTATAATGCTTTGCACTGCTTTGATCATAAAGCCCACCCTCAGCATAAAAAATGATGAAACATTGAAAAATGCTAATCATGTGCTGTTGAAGAAAAGATTCTCTAAAGGGAACACACCTAAAGTCGACCCATCATCTCTCTGATTTTGCGGAAGCAATAGCCTGAACTCTCATGGCCTTGCATTAACCTTTTACAGATATCATTAGTGTACATTCACTTGTAAGACTGAATATAGGAGTCTGGATACGGGAGTATATTCTGAGGTGTGACACGCGAATAAGTTTAAGTCCCTTAAAACACTAATCTCGTATCTCGAATCAATTGAACTTTGTGTGAAAATTTAAGTGGATCAGTATACTGACAATCTAAGTGAATCGTTTAGAACTTAAAGTGTTTAAAGCTCAACGGTGCTAGTGATTTGTCAAAAACTGATATGATCCTCTTACACAAACTCACAAAAATATTGTCTGTAAATATTTCTTTACTGCTTTTCATTAATGTGTTTTAGCATAAATTTAGAAAAATCAAAAAGATTTTATTTCATCGTATTTTCGACAACTGATGTTGGAAAGCTGATTTTCAAAATTTCAAATGCTGAACATGATGAATAGGGAGAGTTTATTTGAAATGAGAAATGATTTTGAAATGATTAAATGGTTTCAAATTAATGAAATGTCAAAATTTGAGTGTTTTAAATACAAGTGGTTTAATTTGAGAAATGTTAAACGATATCTTCAAGTGGTTTCTAAAATTGTTAAATCTTAAAAATTGTGAAATTTACTTTTGGGTAGAGTTTGAGCCAGGGTACGATCCCGGAACAACTTAAGGGGTAGTCTGTTAGTAAACGAATTAGAAGCTGTTGATGCTAAAGAGCTTAATGAATCAAGAGACCTGATCAAGAGAATTATAGGGCGAATAGAGCCAGGTTGAGATTCTGAGAGAGAGAGAAAGAGAAAGATTGAGGATGCTTATAGAGAAAGATACTTTGGAGAGAGCGAGAAGACCAATCAAGACTGAAGACTCAATACACCGAAGACTCGTCAACATCCAAGGCGGAGTTTATTGGTGCATACGTCTGTTGACTTCGTCTTGTGTCGAGTCATGTAATAGAATTGATAAACCAAGACACGTAGTACGATAGAATTGGGAAATAGGTCAAAACTAGTAGTTTCAAACGAAGTGACCAATTCGTGCGAACTGGCCAGTTCGTGCGAACTGGACATGCATGTTTGGTGCGAACTGGCTCTCCCTATGTATAGGTGTTCTTGGTTCTTCATTTGTAACTTTGGATTCCGGTAGCGAAGCTCTGCTGAAGTGTCGCCAAGCCTGTAAAACGTTATGATATCAATCTAATCGATAGTTAATCTACTTCTAAGTGTAAATCAAGCTGCAACAACATCAATACGTCTGTTTTCGCCTTTCGTATTGATCGAGAACTCTTCTGATCGACTCGTTTTGATCGATTCAACGATCCTACATAAATGATGCTACCGATAACCTAATAATCATTGTCAAAGGTTTAAAGCGCTGTTAAACGGAACACTCCCGTTTAACACGTGTTTCAAGGCTAAGGACACCAACTTCGCACTGTTGGCCCTTATTAGTGTCATGTCAGTCATAACGTGTTCTCGGATGCCTCCGAGACATAACAAATATCATTTAATCAAGCATATAAGTCACACATGTTTTTAGGGTTTTCGCGCAATTACAGTGTTAAGTGTGCTTTACAGTTTTGGACCGTTTATGGTGTACCTGGTTTCGTCATGGGTGTCACAGTAGCATTATCCAAATTACTTGGACAAATGGTTTTAAAAAATTCACGAAACGATTTTTACTTAAAGATATAAACCATTCAATGTTTTCTTTTAAATTGATTTCTTACTCGGTTTTACAAAAGAAATGTTTTGGTCAAGATTCATGTACAAGGTTTTTCATAAACTTAAACTAACTTGTTTAGTTGGTTAATTATATTGCAATATCAAACACTTTTTGATACAAGGTTTTTCATTTATCGAGTCTCATAGTCGGACAAGGTATTGCAATAACAATTACAAAGTCATGAATTTGACACACACAAAACCTATGTACTCGCCAACTTTTTTTGCTGACTTTCTTTTCACATATGTTTCAGGAGCTAATGTTTGATGATTTGATTGCATGCTTCACATAGGATGGACGCGAGCCTTAGTGACTTTAAAACTTGAAAGACAATTTCTTTGTATTTTGTTTATGTTCTTCAAAGACAATGTAATCTATTAATGAAATAAAACAAAACTTTGAATACCATGTGTTGTGAAACAATTCCTCTAACGTGACTCCCCAATGTTTCCGCCACGGTTTGTTGTTTTACGCGACCGGAGTGTTACAAAGATAGGTATCAGAACCATGGTTATAGGGAATTAGGTTATTAGTAATACTCTTGACCTAAACTATAACCTTTTTAGGACCCTAACGCAAGTTATCTTGTGTTTAGATCGTAAAAAAATACCATCACCTATCCTTAGGTGATTACCAAAACAAATACACAAGTTACAAATTCATTTTGAAAAGAATCATCTATCCTTAGATGATTTGTTTTTAGGCTATGTGCCTTCAATGTTTTCAAAATCTCATCAAAGTTTGGGTTTTATTAATGTGAACACTTGCAATCTAGGCGGATGCTTGTACCGTGAGTTTTCAGTCTAAGGTTAGAGTGTTCGTACAAATCCACATTATTGGACCAGTCACTCTTACCTGGGAACTCTTGGGGTGAGTGTCCACTTATAGGCTAAAGCATGTCTTCGTGATACATTAAGAGATACATTTACTTTGATTTGTCACCGTGTGTCATTTGTTTGTTTTAAGTAACAAACAAATGATCATAATCCTTAAGTTCCGTCGATACTTTAACGTCTCTTTTGATTATCCATTGTCAATCTCACACGTTTTCTCTCGTATTTCCTTCTCTTTAGAATGCCTTCTCGACGAAATGCTACTCAAGACGCCGATATGGCGGCTATTAACGCTCAACAGATACCTGATGTACTCCCAAACCTAGTGACCCAACTAAACCAAGCGAACAACAACAATGCACCTACTCCGTGCAAATATAAACAATTTAATTCGGCTAAACCACTCAAGTTTATTGGGTCTGAAGGAGCAACTGGGCTCCTATAGTGGTTTGAGAGTCTCGAGAGCACATTCCGTCTTGTTCAGTGTCCGAACGAGTGAAAAGTTGAGTTTGCATCGAGTGTATTCTAGAAGAGAGAAATTACGTGGTGGAACGCAGTGATGAGAGATAGGGGTGCCGACATGGCAATGGCTCAAACGTGGGAAGAGCTTAGGGCTCTCCTGATGAAGGAATTTTGCCCACGTCATGAATAACGATCACTAGAGAATGAATTCCACGATCTGAAACAAGATAGTGGATAGCATCATGCCTACACCGATCGATACGAAGAACTGAGCCTGCTATGTCCCACCATGGTCACACCATTGGGTAAAGCAATTGAGAGATACATCAATAGCTTGCCTGACCAAGTTCAGGACATTGTCACTGGTAGCAACCCTACTACTGTTAGACAAGCTATCAAACTAGATGCTACCTTGACTGAATATCAAGTTAGGAAGGGAAAACTATTCCGCATGGGTGACAAGAAACAAGATGTTAAAACCACACATGAGAAAACCAATGAGAACAAAGTCGAACCTTCCAAGAAGTCGAAGAAGCGTAAGGCTTCACAAAACTTCGCGGTTGTTGCTCAACCCAACCAGAACACTCACAACCAACCGGCTCAACCTCCTGCGAGCAAACCTTATGCTGGTACTACACCATTGTGCAATCGGTGCAATGTCACCACCAAGCTCATCTACAGTGTCGTCAGTTCACTTCATGTGGGCAATTTGGTCATGTGGCCAACGTTTGCCTTTCTGCTACGAATCAAGCTAACCCGAACCTCGTTCAACCTCAAGGAAACCCTGCTAGACCTCCATTCCCACCTGGTTCTTGCTACAACTGTGGCGAGATAGGTCATTTTAGAAACAATTGCCCGAAATTTGTGAATGCGATTCTAGCTCGTTGACACGTATTCAACATCAACACTAACGAGGCTCGTGTTAATAATGAAGTAGTTAATGGTACGATCCTTGTTAACAACCATCCCACTTTTTTTCTTTTCGATTCAGGTGCCGATAGAAGCTTTGTATCACTAGCCTTTGAACCTTTGCTTTTGATGCCTATAACTAAACTAGGAAAGCCCTTAACGGTGGAAATAGCTAGTGGGGAACCCCTTGTGCTCGACTCTGTCATTCATAGTTGCCAATTGAACCTCGATAACCACCTTTTTCCCATTAACCTCATGCCAATGCAACTCGAGAGTTTTGATGTCATCGTAGGAATGGATTCGCTAACCAAACACCATGCTGAGGTGATCTTTTTTAACAAGATTGTTTGCATACCTATTCCAACTGGCGAAATCTTAGAGGTTCGTGGAGAGAAACCCACTAGTAACCTAAAACTCATTACTTGTATTCAAGTCCAAAAATACCTACGAACGAATTATGTAGCCTTCTTAGCACATAACGTAGAGGAGAAAGGAAAGGGTAAGACTGTTCAAGACATCCCCATTGTTCGATATTATCCTGAGTTGTTTCCTGAAGAACTACCTGGTTTACCTCCAGCACATCAAGTTGAGTTTCGTATGGATCTTGTACCTGGTGCCAATACCAAAGCCAAATCACCTTATCGTCTTGCAGCGTCTGAGATGCAAGAGTTATCGAAACAACTCCAGGAATTGTCTAACAAAGGAATCATTCGTCCAAGCTTTTCACCTTGGGCGCTCCTGTCCTATTCGTGAAGTAGAAGGATGGATCCTTCCGAACGTGTATCGATTATCGGGAGCTCAACAAACTCCCGATCAAGAATCGATATCCTTTCCACGCCTTGATGATGATTATTTCGATAACTGCAAGGTGCTACATGCTTCTCGAAGATTAATCTGCGATCTGGGTATCATCAGCTTCGTGTACTCGAAGAAGATATTCCCAAGACTGCTTTCCGCACACCGTACGACCACTATGAGTCACAGTCATGCCTTTTGGTTTGAAAAATGCTCTTGCCGTCTTCATGGACTTAATGAATAAGGTTTGTTAACCTTATATAGACAAGTTCATCATTGTTTTCATCATCGACATCTTGATTTATTCGAAGTCTCGAGCCGATCACGAACAACATCTTCTTCTAACTATGGAACTCCTAAAGAAAGAACAACGTTTTGCCAAATTCTCTAAGTGTGAATTTTGGCTTAAGGAAGTTCAGTTCTTAGGTCACATAGTCAACGTGCAAGGAATACATGTGGATCCTTCCAAAATCACCACAATTAAGGATTGGAATAGACACACTACTCCCACAGAAGTTCGTTCATTTTTGGGAGTTGCTGGTTATTATCGTCGATACATCGCGAACTTCTAAAAGATTGATGCTCCCCTCACTGCTTTGACTCAAAAGAATAAGCCTTTTGAATGGGGACCCAAACAAGAGGAAGCTTTTCAAACCTTAAAACAAAACTCTGTGATGCTGTTATTTTATCTTTAACCGATGGCTCCGACGATTTTGTTGTCTATTGTGACGCATCGAATCTAGGCCTTGCCTGTGTTCTCATGCAAAGAGACAAAGTCATAGCCTACGTGTCAAGAATAGAAAATACACGAGAAAAACTATACAACTCATGATCTTGAGTTAGGTGTTGTAGCTTTTGCTCTCAAATTTTGAAGACACTACCTCTATGGTACGAAATGTGTGGTTTTCACAGACCACAAAAGTCTCCAACACATATTCAATCAAAAGGAGCTAAACATGAGATAACGACCCTGGATAGAACTCCTGAACGACTATGACTGCGAGATTCGCTACCATCCTGGTAAGCCGAATGTCATAGCCGATGCACTTAGTCGTAAGGAATGTGTCAAGCTACATTATGTTCGAGTTCAATCTGATATCCAGACACATATCTTCCAAGCGCAACGTACATGTGTAACCCAAAGCTTGTTGAAAAATGAGCTGCCACATAGTCTTGAACTTCAACTTGAAACGAAAGACAATGGGTTACTCTATTACATGAACTGTTTGTGGGTTCCAAGTCAAGACAATCTCCGCACCTTATTGACGGATGAAGCTCACAAGTCTCATTATTCAATCCATCCTAGTGCAGACAAAATGTACCCAGTATTTGTGGCTGGGTATGAAGAAAGACAGAGCCTTATACGTATCCAAATGCCTAACTTGTCTTAAAGTCAAGGCTGAACATCAACGTCCTTCTGTTTTGCTTGAACAACCAGAAATTCTGGTATGGAAGTGGGAGAACAATGCAAGGGATCTCATCAATAAACTACCGCGCACATCTAGAGGTCATGATGCCATTTTGGGTACTCATTGATCGTCTAACAAAATCAGCACACTTTTTGCCGATTCGTGAGGATTTATCTACTGACAAACTCGCCAAAATCTATGTTGATGAGATAGTATCTCGTCATGGTGTTCCTTTGAACACCATATCAGACCATGATGCTCAATTATCGTCTCACTTTTGGAAGACCATGCAATCTGCCATGGGAACCAAACTCACTTTGAACACTGCTTATCATCATCAAACGGATGGAAAATCCTGAAGGATGATTCAAACACTGGAGGATATGCTTAGAGCTTGGGTGATCAACTTTGGTGGTAGTTGGGTTTCGTATCTACCGTTGATCAAATTCTCCTACAACAATAGTCATCACTCCAGCATCAACATGGCGCCTTTCGAAGCTCTATAAGAACGAAAATGTCATTCAACTGTCTGCTGCAATAAAGTCGGTGAAGCTCAGCTCACTGGACCTGAACTCATTCTGGAAACAACAGAAAAAGTCAAGAAAATTCGCAATAACCTTTTGACAGTTAGAAGCCGTCAAAAGAGTTATGCGGACAAACGATGCAAGCCCTTGGAATTCCAAGTCGGTGATCACGTCCTTCTCAAGGTATCCCCTTGGAAAGGTGTGATTAGATTTGGAAAGAATGGAAAACTTGCACCTCGATATGTGGGACCAATTAAGATCATTGACAGAATCGGAAAAGGTGGCCTAAAAACTTGAGCTACCTCCTGAACTTGGGAATGTTCACCCAACTTTCCACGTTTTCAATTTGAAAACGTGTTTAGCCAATGAGAACCTCCACGTCCCTCTTGATGAAATTCGTGTCGATAACACTATGCACTTTGTCGAGAAACCTATGGAGATATTGGATCGTGAAGTCAAGAAACTCAAGCACAAACGTATACCAATTGTAAAGTTCGCTGGAATCCAAATGTGGCCTAGAATTTACCTGGGACCGAAAGGATCAAATGAAGGCGAAATACCCGCATCTTTTCTCACAAGTTTCCTCTAATTAAATTTCGGGATGAAATTTCCGAAAGTAGGGGACACTGTGACATTTAAACATTATTAATCATTATACAATTCCGAACATTTTCCTATTCAATAAAATCTTGTATATTATTTACGAGAATGCATTAGTTTCAATCGTTGAACAATTTTGCTCATCTTCGTGTCCAATAAAGTCTTATACTTTATTTACGAAATGCGTAACCATACGAAATGATATCCATGGCATTTCCGGAGAAAATCCAAGTTACACATGCCTTAACACCTTAATATAACATAAATATTAGGTTAAAAGGGGTTAAAATGACAAAATGCAACAATACAAGTCCAGGGGACAAATCTACCAAAATGAAAAACTTTGCCCCCAGACTGCCTTACAGACCGCAAGAACAACCCCATACAGTCCGTATGGGGTGCCCAGCACAGCAGAATGTGTTGGCAGCTTCTTATTTCATTTCTTGGTCCCTAATTCGCGAATTTTCCAGATTCTAGCCTCCTTTGGACATGTGTTAAGACCCTCCTCAGATCATGGCACCTCAAGGACACTTGGCTTGATCTTAAGAGCTCAAGAACACTATAAATAGCAAGGGATTTCATCCATTTTCACTTGCTCATTTAACATTTCTTTCTCCAACTCTCTTGGAGCTTGTTTTCGGTCATTGGAATCCTCCTACTAAGCTCTTAAGTTTTCTTCAACACATGTAAGTGCTCACTCCTAGTCTCTTTCATTTATGTTAGCTCTTTTGGGTGAAAAGTCAAAACAGTTTGACTTTCAATTTGATTTTCGATTCTGACCATTTTTAGTCAAATCAAAGTTCAAATGAACTTTGCAACGTGATCCTAATCATGAAGGTTATAATCCCTTACGATTCCACCTTCTGATTACCACGTTTAGTAGGCGATGTGATGACTCAAAGTTTTATTAATTAAAAGTCAAAAATGCGCATAAGTGCATTTTACGATGAAACTGTTTTTGGGTTTTTAATCTCAAAGTTTTGACACCAAATCAGTTTTATAACTTAATTAGACATGTTCCAACAAGTCTACCTAGTCATTTCTAGTTTAGTGCTTTTTGGTTAGTCGTAAGTCGAACGGTTTGACTACCGCTTTGACTTTCGAATCTGACCAGTTTGGTCAATATTATGATTTGACCAAGTGTATTTTTATGACCATAGTTATATAGGGAATAACCCTCTGAGGTTATACCTTATTTTCATAGGGTTTGGTTAGTTATATGATGAGTCGCTTTTATGTTCTTTTAAATTGACCAAAACGCCCTTTTTGCGCATAAAATGGTTTTAAGCATATGTAACCAAAGTTTTGACATCTAAACTGATGTTATAACATAATCAAACTTGTTTTGGCATAAAAGACTCATCATAGGACATATTTGACCATCCGATCTTTTAGTTACGCTTATAACCCGTTAAAGTGGCGTAAACCACTCTTACGAGTCATAACGGGTCAAAAGCAGTTAGGATCCCTTTCAAATCAAAATGTTAAGTTTGTTGAACCATAGCATACGAGTCCCAACACTCGTTTGGTTTTTAAGACTTCATCCTACCTGAATCCTCCGATTAAAGTCATGACACACTAACATAGTTATTCGACACATTAGGACATGGTTGAGCTTTGTTTATTCGATTGAATGAGGACTCATACGCAATCCTAAGTGAGTATATAGCTCCCCTCTTTTATGTTTTCTAAATATTTTGGGGTGACTCATATGTGTTAAACCGTTTTCGAGTTTTCAAAACAAATTCTATGGTTTATATAAAACAATACGATTTCAATAATGTGAACAACTTGTTGGTGCGTTATCCATAACACGAATGACATTCATTAGCTTTGGCCGAGCCAGCCAGTATTATGTTATGGTACCGTAGGACTGACAATCTCGTTACCAGATTGCCTCTTGATTTGGTGGAAGTTTGGGGAACGTTGGAGACTGTTTATGATTAATAAACCCTTTGGTGGTTTGTTAATCAAGTTAAAGAGACCCTTTGGTGGTCTAGTTAAAGGGACCCTTTGGTGGTCTAGTCAACATAGGTTTGAATGTGTTCATTAAAGAACGTCAACAATTTTCACAATTAAAACACGGACAATTGGTTTATAACATGGACAATTAGTTTATAACACAGACGATTGGTTTATAACATGGACAATTAGTTTATAACACGGACGATTGGTTTATAACATGGACAATTGGTTTATAACATGGACAAGTGGTTTATAACACGGACACTTGGTTTATAACACGGATGATTGGACGATTGCTTTATGGTAAGTGATTTCGATAACGAGACATGTGTAATATGATAAAAGCATGGTGGATACGCCACTGGTACTTCCTATATATAAGTGCTTTTATCGTATTACATATCGTAGTGTTATCCAAATTACTTGGACAAATGGTCTTAAACAAGTCACGCAACGATCTTCACTTAAGATATAAACCATACAATATTTTCTTTTAAATCGATTTCTTACTCGGTTTTGCAAAAGAAATGTTTTGGTGAAGATTCATGGCTACAAGGTTTTTCATAAACTTAAACCAACTTGTTTTGTTGGTTAATTATATTGCAATATCAAACACATTTCGATACAAGGTTTTCATTTATCGACTCTCGTAGTCGGACAAGGTATTGTAATAACAATTATAAAGTCATGAATTTGACACACAGAAAACCTTTGTACTCACCGGCTTTTTTTGCTGACTATCTTTTCATATATGTTTCAGGAGCCAATGTTTGATGATTTGATTGCATGTTTCACATAGGATGGACGCGGGCCTTAGTGACTTTAAAACTTGAAAGACAATTTGTTTGTATTTTGTTTATGTTCGTCAAAGAAAATGTTATCTATTAATGAAATAAAACAAAACTTTCAATACCATGTGTTGTGAAACAATGCCTGTAACGTGACTCCCCGATGTTTCCGCCCTTGTTTGTTGTTTTACGCGATCGGGGTGTTATAACAAGAAAGACACATGTGTATTCCAGGCAGTTTCAGACCTATTTTAGTTGTTACAACCCGGTTCTAACAGATTTTTTAACTGGTTTGATCCACTTTCTTTCCGACTGAGTGCACTGTGCTGCATTCAAGGCGGTTTGGCTGGGCCTCACCTCGAAGTTGTAATTGTTTAGATTATGTTCTACCTAGGCGTTTAAAAGCGTGGTTTGTATATGAAGAGCTTGAATATGTTTTTTGGGGGACTGATGTATAAAATTACTATATTGCAGGGCTACAAGAAATGGATTACTTGTATATCTTGGGAACCGGTACACCTCAGTTCGCCATGTCATCGCTTTCTCACCCCTAGTAGAGATGGCGATGCTAGAATATGGTACATCGCATTAAGCAAAATTGTTATTTTATACAGTAATGATGTTTGATTAGTTTATCATTTTTTTCTTTTAGTTTTTTTGTTAACTTATCTTTGATGAAACATTATCCTTTGATTTATAAAGTAAGTTTACAAATAGTCAAGGTTTTAAAAAACGGAAACGAGTTTCGAGGCGTTTTCCCTTCGGCTCACGAGGCGTAAGCCTTGAGGCAAACCGAGGCGTAAGCCTTGAGGCAAACCGAGGCGTAAGCCCGAGGCAGAATTAACAAATTAAATATAAAATTGTATATCTTATAAAAATAATAACACTAACTAAGTTCATCATCAAATTCATCAAAATTATCAAAAACACACTTAAAAAAGACATAAATTGCTTGAAATTGACATAAAAAGTAAAAAACATCAAAAACAAATATCAGAAACCCGAGGCGCACCAGAGGTGCAGTGTTTTTAGCGCCTCAGCCTCTCTGAGGCACACTTACATTAGAAACCCCCTGAGGTGCGCCTCAGAGTCGTTTTTTGGGCGTTTCGCCTTAGGGCGCACGCCTCAGCCATTTTTTTAAACCATGCTAATAGTTAATTTCACTTTCTTATATGGTAGTTATGATATTTGGGATGCACATATGTAAGAAATGAATGGATACCCTTACCACTACAATACATTATACTTTCTTCGACAATAATTTAAATTTTTTCAGAACAAATTTGTTATTAGACGTGCGAGTAGGATGTTCTACAGAAACTAACAAGAACCGATCTGGCCGAAGAAAGGTAGTCGGTTTCCCTCTCTTTATTTTTCGGTGAGTATTTTCTTAACTATGGTTTTTCTTTAGAAGAATCTTTAAAATCAAACCCATATATTGAAAGTCAAAAGAGGGTAAACAAGTTTTTGAATAACAATGCAAGCTTAGAAGGATGCTCCTCCAGTCTTGACCAATATTTGTTATTATTTTTGTTAAATTTGTGGTTTTATTAGAGTAACAATGCAAGCTTAGAAGGATGCTCCTCCTGTCATGAACAATATTTGTGCAATAGTTCGAGGTATTTGTACACAATCCCATCCTATATGATGAATTACTGGTGAATGGTTTGCTTTTGGTTATGTTTTAATTCTAACAGGTCATATGGGTAAAAAAAATAGTTACAAGTGAAATGGGTCAGAAGTTGCACCATGGTGTGTGTAAGGTGTAATATGTTTTTATTAATAGTTTAAGCCCATTTTACACATTAGTCAAGTTTTAAATTTATAAAACACGATATTCTACAAACACTAAACACACACACGGGCAAGTGCACCCATCATGAGCGTAGTATAGCGTTGGTAAGATACCGAGTTCGTCCAAGGACACAGGAGCTTTTAATACCGGTTTATCCTCAAAGTCTAATCAAATCAAAATTTTTAGAAAAGGTTTTAAACATGAAAAATAAAAACGAAAATGCTAAAAAATAAAAATAAAACAGATAGACAAGATGAATCACTTGGATCTGACTCGCCTTTAATGTAACATTTGATGATTTCTGCACTTTTGCACTTTTTAAGAGATTATCTTAGTTATAGTAGTAGGCCCCTCTTTTGAAGGTGACGTTACCCTCAATCAAGTGGTTTGAGTCAGCAAGGATACAATCCCAAAGGGTCGGAATATTGGAAGATAATTAATTAAGTTATTAATGCGAAAAGTGGTAGGCCCCTCTTTTGTAGGTGGCATTACCCTCAGCTAAGTGGTTTGAGTCAGCAGGGATACAATCCTAAGTAGCTGGTTTAATGTATTAATAATAGTTTACATATGACGGGCCATTCGCACCCCCGCCATCCAATACCAGTAGGTATTGAAGGAAGTCCTAGTAAGCTTGACCTAGGTCCTTGCAGGATCTATACACTGAACAAGGCAAGAACCTTACTAAACCATTCCCTTAACCCCCGACCAGGTAGCCAACATATCTCAATATAGACCGTAAAGATATGAATGGTGAAAATATTTTACTTTCTATAGACAGTAAATTAATGCCAAGACACCATGAACAAATGATAAAGAAGTTTCATCTTCAACATAAGAAACTAGTTATTAAAGTCATCAATACAAAACCAAATAAAAAGTTCAAAAAGATTAAAAATCAAAAGTATTACATTAAAGACTTGTCTTTACCAAGTGATGTAAGAGACATAACCAAACATGGCCTTTGATTGACAAGAACTCTTACGATCAATCTTGGATCCCGAGACTACTACACACACTCTAAGGTGGATGATGGATGATGGTGGTGGATGTGGGTGTTGTAGTGGTGGTGGAGTGGTGGAAAAGTGGGAGAGAGGTGGTTTGCCAAGGGATGCCTTTGAAGTGAACCAAGCACCTCTATTTATAGCCTGAACAGAAGCCCGGCCACGGCCCCGTGTTCGCTGGACACACCCCCGTGGCCATCATCTTTCTCTTCCTTCATGAATTGCTCTTGTTTGCATTAGGCTCCACACGGCCCCGTGTTCGCTGGGCACGGCCCCGTGTGCAGAAGCGTATCTGTACTACCAAGATTTGCTAGATTATGCGGATCTTAGCGTTGACCATGCCTCGTGCTCAGTGGGCACGCCCTCGTGGTGGGCAATAGAAGCTTCTATAGCTTTGTCCTTTCTGCAGATATCTGACCACGCCCCTATGCTCAGTGGGCACGGCGCCGTGGTTAGCCTTCTGTTTCTTGTTTATGCTGGGGAAGATGCTGTCGAGGGGTCGGGCATGCCATGTTTATTCGTTTTCTTTGTAATTATGTTAGTTTTTGCTGCATATTTGTTCCTTTTGTTCATTTAAGCTCTTTTGGTCCTGAAAATACAAAAGGAAGACAAAAGCACACTTTTTCCAACATTAGTACTGAAAAATGTTAGTTTTATGCCTCATTTGATGTAATTTATATGTTGCAATTCCCACACTTGAATCTTTGCTTGTCCTCAATCAAAACTCTTTATTTTGTGTCTTACACACCCAAATGGAATGGGAAGAAGAGAAGTTTTGGGCTTGTCTTGAGTGTCGGGAATCCAAGATCTTTATTGGGTTTTATTTTTATATTATTTACAATCATATTCGTTATGATTTATTTAGAACATTTGATAAGAGAAATTACTTATTTGGGCATAACATGCCTCTTTAAAATTCCATTTATATACAAGTTCACATACCTCACGGGAGATCACTCAACAATTGGCCGAAGATGTATTTTTGTGAAACACTCGAGACCGGCATGGAACTTACTCCTACCATATGCTTTCCAAGCAATCAATCCTCTTCTTTTTTAACTATAAACCTTTCTAAATATCAAGAGGACTTGGGGAAGGGTTTGGCTTGGGCTAAAGGTAGGTTGTTTTGGGTTAGTGGTTTGTAAAAAGGGCTAAACGCGTAAAAAGCGTAGGTCGTCGTAAAACTTTTTATTTTTGTGACTTTTATTCAAACTAAGCATTTTCATACAAAGTTTCTTTGATAACTTTGTTTGTTTATTGCTAGACTTCATTTTTTATAAGGAAAAGTCACAAGAAAACCGAGCTTTTTACTAAAATAAAAGGTTGAAAAGAAAAACGGTTTTGGTGGGTAAATGGTGTGTGTTTTGTGGGTTTAGAAATGAAAAGGTTTAGGCTCAAATGGGTTAACTAGGGGGATTTTGGGTAGGTGATAAAGAAAAATGAAAAATAATGGTGTTGAAAGGAAAATGGGTTAGTCATAATGCCTCCATCATTTACTTACTTGGGTTTGAGTTGGTAAGGACCGGGAATGTATCGTCGTGGCAAGTTCTAGAGTCGTAAGAACCAAGCGGCGATTCACACAAGAAACGAAAAATGAGTATTTAATTTAAAGATGTATGCTTGTATGCTCAATAAAGGCTCAAAACTCACTTGTTGTGGAAATGGGTTTATAATGTGATCAAGTATATATAATCAAATTCAAACTAGATTTGTTATGCCGTTTCATAATTTTCTTATGTTGGTTCTTTTTATCACGACGATATCGGTTGTAAATTTGTAAAAATATAACCTTTTGGAACTTGTTATTCCCAAATTAAACCAGGACAAGTAAAAAAATGAGTAGTTTTTGAAACAATTTGGAGTGATTAAGGGTTCCAATAGAGTTTTGTGTAAGGCTTGTTATTAGGACGTGCAAAATTCAAGGTTTTAGCATCCCCCACACACTTAAATTACGCATTGTCCTCAATGTGTCCCAAAAATAAGTTTTTAGGTTGATTGAATGCGTAAAAAGGTGATAAAAACAAGGTTTTGGTGTTACTGGGTATCTGGCCACTACCACGTGCTGGGTGAGCATGACCCCGTGGTCAGAGTGCAAGTAACAGCGACTTACAGAAGGTGGCCACGGGGGCATGCTGGGTGGACACGGCCCCGTGGTGGGCAGATTTCAGATAAATCAGCAGGTATAGGGTGGTGGACACGGGGGCGTGCTGGCTGAGCACGGCCCCATGGCAACAATCTGCAATCAAATCAAACAAGTTTTTGGCTTTCGATTCGGGTTTCCGGGCTTGTGTAGCACTAGTATTTAGTGCCTCCAAGCTTCCTAGGTACCTGTTTTGCTTAAAAATATCAAACCACATAAATAACAAACATCCTAACATACCATAAGTTATCATCCACATCACAAACTAAAAAAAATGCAAAAAAGTAAAAGTGTTAAAAGGAAGTAAATTGTCCAACTTTGGCACGCAGGCCAGCTAATTGTTTTTTAGAATAAAAGGTTAACCTGTTAAAGCTGCAACCGTGTCATACCAACTCTGACTCATTCGCCTCAATCCGTCTCCTCATATTCATCACCTCCTCCTCGATACACCATATACTCCCGGATGTGGCTGATATCATCTTTCATATCGAAGATGTTCCTCTCCATAGCTCCGACCTGGGTGTAGGTGTTGCTGGCCATGTTGTAGGTGTTGCGGGTGCATAAGAGGTTTTCCTGTAAAAGATCATGTAAATTTTGAAAATTAGGAAAACTACCCCCTTGAGAGGATGATGAGCCCGCATGGCCTTGAAATTGAGTAGGAGGACGGATTTGTGGGGCGTGAAGAACAAGAGCCTCCTGTGGGTTCCAAACATGTCCCTGAACCGTTTGAAATCGAATCATCCCATCACCCGCCTCATTGATAATTCCCATTGAGCGGCAAATGACGAGATCCACCTTGCCGACCATGGGCCCTTACAGAAGGACCTTGGCATCCTTTCCACAAAGTTCTTGTAGAGGCGGTAAATCCAACCCCTAAAGAAGATAGGGGTCGGGGCAGTGGCTAGTTGGTTCAGGTGCATGTTTCGAAGGAGCAGGTGTGGAACATCGAGAGGCACACGGTTGTGGATGCAGTATAAGACCGTCAGATCCCTCAGGTTAACAACACCGGAACTGTCACGCCTTCGGTTGAGGGAGTTGCTAAGGACCCTGTGAATGTAGCGGTATAGAGGGTCCCGCAACTGTGAGCTCTTGGTTTGGCTTAGAGCATATGCTTCTTCTCCGATTTGAGACCATGCCATTTGACACATATTTTGCGAGATTTCACGGAGACCACCCGTGTTTTCTTCGTTTTCGGCATCTTCTTCAGCAAACAATCCATTAATCACCCCAAACTGTGCAATAGAGATCGAGAGAACATTTCCAGCACCGAGAAACTCAACCTCCTCCTCATCAAACGGCTTTGCTTTAGCTTTGAATGCAAACGTGCTATAGAACTCCATGTTGTATTCGTGGACCGAATGGAGTATAGTGCAGAGGGCCGCTCTTAATGGGCCCGTGACTAGGGTATTGAAGCGGTCAATCTGCCCCACTGCTTCCAGGGTGTCTAGGCAAACTTGTCTTGGGTTATCCTCGGGCCTTGCTTGTAAAACCTTAAATAGTGCTTGATAGTTCCACTCATTCTGGTTGAAGCGTGTGAATTTCTTGGCCATCTGAAAGAAAACACAAAAAAATAGCACGAAACAATAAATTTCCGAACAAAACTTAAAATAGCAAGCGGAACACGACCCCGTGTTCGGCTGAGATTTTCTTGCCACGCCCCCGTGGTCGGTGAGCATGGCCCCGTGCTCAGGCGTCTGTTTCCCAAATATCCCATTTTTCGTCCGGGTTCCGAAAACTTTAAAATTTTTGGTTGAGTACGGGCGGTTTTCCCCGAAAATGAAACCCTAATTGTCGTTTTTTTCCAAAAACAAGCCGTTTACCCCTTCAATTTCATCTTTTTCGGTTCAAAATCAAGGGTTTGAGGTTTTTGTTAGAAATCGGGCAAATCTTCAAGCAATTCAAGTTAATTTACTTCTGATAACATGCAACTAAACTACTACTAACAGATCTAAGCAAAAATTTGAGGTTTGATTCAGTTCAAGTTGAAGAACCCTAGATTTTTCCCCAATTTGTTTATGTTAAACTACATGCAAATGATTAATCTAACTAACTATGATGATAGAATCATACATTGACATTGTTGAACGGTGGAAGAACGTGAAAATCTGCAGAGATTCGCGAAGGAACCATAGAGTTTTCGAGAAAACGGGTCGTGTTGAAGTGAAGAATGAAAGGAAAATGGGGTTTTATCCCCGACAGTAGCCGGCCACGGCCCCGTGTCCAGCTGGGCACGGCCCCGTAGGCGGGAAAGAACTGAAATATATTTATTTATTTATTTTTATAGTGGACGTGTGAGTGACCTGTTTCCCAAAACTTGGGTTTAGAAATCTTACCAATTTAGAAGCTTTCCCGACGTTCGCTGCCTACAAGATATGATGTTGATGCACAAACCTTCGTTCATTCGTCAATCGCTTGTAGTGAGATATCCTCCTCTTCATCCTCAATGAATCCTTGATAAAGCTTTAGCAATTAGTCATTGACTTTGAATGGAATCACATTCCGAGATTTAATTTCAATTGCACCATGTGGACAAATATGGGTGATAGAAAAAGGTCCCGACTACCTAGACTTTAATTTACCATGAAATAATCGAAGGCGTGAATTAAACAATAGAACTTGATCTCCTGCCCAAAATTCATTAGGTTTAATATGTTTGTCATGCAAATTTTTCATTCTATCCTTATAAATTTCGGAGTTAGAGTATGCGTGATTCCTTAATTCGTCTAATTCATTTAATTGACAAAATTGATTTTTACCGGCAATTTCTATGTCTAAGTTTACGTTTTTAATTGCCCAGTAGGCTTTGTGTGCTATTTCTACTGGCAAATGACAACTTTTTCCATAGACAAGCTTATATGGGGTGGTACCTATTGTTGTTTTATATGCGGTTCAAAAAGACCATAAAGCGTCATCTAATTTATCGGCCCATTCCTTTTTATTTAATCCTACGGTTTTCTCAAGTATTCTTTTTAAACCTCGATTAGTCACTTCGGCTTGCCCGTTTGTTTGAGGGTGATATGCTGTTGAGATCCGGTGATAGACCCCATATCTTGTTAAAAAAAATTCGAGTTAATGGTTACAAAAATGGGTACCCCTATCACTTATTAACGCTTTTAGAGTTCCAAAAGGAGAAAATAATCGTTTAAGAAATCTTACCACAACTCTTCCATCATTTGTTGGAAGGGCTTCGGCTTCGGCCCATTTTGACAAGTAACCCACTGCCACAAGTATATATTTGTTTCCTTTCGATGGTGGGAAAGGTCCCATAAAGTCGAGTCCCCACAAATCAAAAATTTCACAAACAAGAATGCCATTTTGTGGCATTTCGTTTTTGGAAGAAATATTACCTGATCGTTGGCATGCATCACAAGTCTTGACAAGACTTTTGGCGTCTTTGTAAATGGTTGGCCAATAAAATCCTGAATCAAATACCTTTCGTGCGGTACTAGCGGCACCATGATGTCCTCCGTATGGACCTTTATGACAATGGCAGAGAATTCTTCTTGCTTCACCACCATGTACGCATCGGCGGATAAGTTGGTCGGCACACATTTTGAAAAGATATGGGTCTTCCCAAAAGTAATGTTTGACATCAGCAAAGAATTTTTTTTCTTAGATGATGTGACCATCCTTTTGCGACTATTCCACTAGCTAAGTAGTTAGCATAGTCAGCGTACCATCGCTCTTCTCGGTATTCCACCATTTCTAGGGACTCTGTTGGGAATTTTTCGTTGATTAGCTCGTCCCTAGTTGCCTCCAAAGCTGGATCTTCCAAGAGGGAAAGATGATCTGCAACGGTGTTTTCTACTCCTCTTTTGTCTTTTATTTCAATATCAAATTCTTTGAGGAGTAGAATCCATCTGATCAAACGTGGTTTAGCATCCTGTTTCTTAAAGAGATAACGAATGGCTGCATGGTCTGTATAAACTATCATTTTAGAAAGAACAAGATAAGAACGGAATTTATCAAAAGCAAATACTACAACTAGTAATTCTTTTTCAGTTGTTGTGTAATTCTCTTATGCATCGTTAAGTGTTTTACTAGCGTAATAAATGGGGTGAAAATGCTTATCTTTTCTTTGTCACAAGACGGCTCCAACTGCAAAGACACTTGCATCGCACATGATTTCGAAAGGTAATTTCCAATCAGGCGATATCATGATAGGTGCATTGACTAGCATTTCTTTTAGCGTTAGAAATGCTTGGTTGCAATCCTTGTCAAACATGAAAGGAGCATCTTTTTCAAGTAATTTGGTTAAAGGTCTTGAGATTTTAGAAAAGTTTTTGATAAATCGTCTATAAAATCCGGCATGTCCTAGGAAACTTCTGATGGCTCTAACGGAGGATGGGGGTGGTAATCGAGAAATAGTGTCTATTTTGGCCCGATCAACCTCCATTCCTTCGATTGAGATTTTATGACCGAGTACTATTCCCCCCGTTACCATGAAATGACATTTTTCCCAATTAAGGGCGAGGTTAGTTTCCTCACATCGGGATAGCATTCGTTCAAGGTTATCGAGGCATTGGTCATACGAACCTCCAAAGATAGAAAAATCGTCCATGAAGACTTCCATAGGGATAGACCAAAGGGCATGCGTCGATAAGGAAAAGTTCCATAGGGACATGTGAATGTTGTCTTTTCTTGGTCTTCGGGTGCTATCGGTATTTGAAAGTAACCTGAAAAACCATCTAAGAAACAATAAAATTTGTGACCGGATAATATTTCTAACATTTGATCAATTAAAGGTAAAGGAAAGTGGTATTTTCTTGTTGCTTCATTTAATCTACGATAATCTATGCACACTCTCCATCCTGTGACGGTTCTCGTTGGTATTAATTCATTTTTTTCGTTAGTGACCACCGTCATACCTCCATTCTTAGGGACTACATGGACAGGACTTACCCAAGAACTATCGAAAATTGGGTAAATGAGTCCGACGTCAAGTAATTTGATGGCTTCATTTTTAACCACTTCTTGGACGTTTGGATTTACTATACGTTGTGGTTATATTACCGATTTATAGTCATCATTCATTAAAATTTTGTGCGTGCACATGGAAGGGCTTATTACTTTAATATCTAAAAGCTTCAATGCGATTGCATTTTTGTGTTTTTTTCAAAAGTGTGACCAATTTTTCTCTTTCTACACTAGTTAATTTTGACGAAATAATTATAGGTAACTTACCACCCTTGTCGAGAAAAGCATATTCCAAACCTTTCAGGAGTTCTTTGAGCTCAAGTGGTGGGTCTTTAGAAGACTCCTTATTTGGTTGCTCATTTTGGTCAAGAACCAAAAAGGTTTGTTCAATGGCGACCTCTTCTTCAACAAAGTGGTCAATTTCTTTTTCCGTATCGGGTGGCTCATCTTCATCTTCAATTAGGGGGTCATCATTGCCGATTGGATATTTCATTGAATGCTCAATTCGACACTTCATTTGAATGCCCCTATTTGAATGAGTAGATTGTTTTTCTTCTGATTTTTCAAAGCTTCGTGGATTTTTACAAAAGGTCGTCCAACACTAGTGGAGCGTCATCAAGGATGACGAAGTCGGTTGGGATTACCATTTGATTTGTTTTGTTTGGACTAACACATCTTCAACTACTCCCATTAATTTTATCGTTTTCCGATTAGATAGAAAAATGGGTATTTGAAGTGGAGAAAAATCACCAATACTTAATTTTTCGAAAATGTAGTTTGGCATTATATTAACACAAAGATCTTTGTCAATTGTAGTATTACTAATAAAGGAATTTTGAAAGAAACATGGAACCGGTATGATGTTAATTTCAAATGGGTCATCTTTTATTAGCGTTGTTTGATCATTTGTTAACTTAATGCTTACCAATTCGTCAATTTTGGTGTTAGTGTTTAACTCTTTTAAAAACTTAGCATGACTAGGTATTAAACAATGATTTTCAAAAAAAGGTGACAAGAGATTAATCTCTTGAAAATTAGAATCTCCTTGAATTTTAACGTTGTCGGACTCACCTTTTTCGTTGTTTAGTTCATGTGTCGGTTTTTTACTTACTTGTTCTTCCATTTTTACCTCTTCAACTATCACTTCTTTAGTACAAGTTACCTCTTCCCTTGCGCGGGCTTCTTTTATATAGCGCTCGATAGTTTTAAGGTGTTCTATTATCTTTTCGGCTACGAGTGAGATAGTTGGTGGTTCGTCAAACTGAGCAGAATAAGGATCCTCAAAGCTTGAGTTCGGAAGTTCGATCCTTGGTTCTTCATAATACTCATATGAGGTAGATGGTTCATACCATTGTTTCTCATTGTAAGTATATGATGAATAAGGGTCATAACTTGGTTCTTCATAATACTCATATGAGGTGGGTTGTTCACGCCATGGTTCCTCATAGTAAGTATACGAAGGTGAAGGCTCACAACTCGGTTCTCCAAAGTATGAGTATGAAGGCTCATACCTTGGTTCATAAAGATATGAGTATGAGTAAGAAGGTTCATACCTTGGCTCTTCATAGTATGTGTATGAAGTGGTTGGCTCGTACCTGGGCACCTCATAGTATGTGTATGAAGGGGATGGTTCAAAGAGGTCACAATATTGTACCGAATGAGGATTACCACAAATGGTACAATACTCTTCTTCATAGTCATCCTCCTCATAGTGGTAGTTGTAACCTCCTGAGTATTGATCCATAAGAATCACTTAGTAGACCACAACAGAGTCTCGGGACCAAAAAACAAAAATAAAAACGGAAACAGAGGCTGAGCACGGCCCCGTGTTCAGATTCTGTATCTGGGCGTTTTGAAAAATGTCATTGGTTTTGTGCAGCACGGGGACGTGTTCAGTGAGCACGACCCCCTATTCAGACTCTGTATCTGGGCGTTTTGTAAAAATTATGCAGCACGGCCCCGTGTTCAATGAACACGGCCCCGTGTTCAGTGAACACGGCCCCGTGTTCATGCTACTGTAATGCAAAAACTACCTAAAAATGTAAAAAAAAATGTGCGCGCAGTTAAAAAGGTTTTGAAAAACGATTAGGCTGTCGATTTTAAGCTTTCTTAAAATCCTTGTGTCCCCGGCAATGGCGCCAAAAAATTGGTGTAATATGTTTTTATTAATATTTTAAGCCCATTTTACACATTAGTCAAGTTTTAAATTTATAAAACACTATATTCTACTAATATTAAACACACACATGGGCAAGTGCACCCATCGTGAGCGTAGTATAGCATTGGTAAGATACCGAGGTCGTCCAACGACACATGACCTTTTAATACCGGTTTATCCTCAACGTCTAATCAAATCAAAATTTTTAGAAAAGGTTTTAAACATGAAAAATAAAAACTAAAATGATGAAAAAATAAAAATAAAACAGATAGACAAGATGAATCACTTGGATCCGACTCGCCTTTAATTTAACCTTTGATGATTTCTGCACTTTTGCACTTTTTAAGAGATTATCTTAGTTATAGTAGTAGGCCCCTCTTTTGAAGGTGACGTTACCCTCAACCCAGTGGTGTGAGTCAGCAAGGATACAATCCCAAAGGGTCGGAATATTGGAAGATAATTAATTAAGTTATTAATGCGAAAAGTGGTAGGCTCCTCTTTTGAAGGCGACGTTACCCTCGGCTAAGTTTATTGAGTCAACAGGGATATAATCCCAAGTATCCGGTTAAATGTATTAATAGTAGTTTACATATGAGTGGATCAAGCCATTCGCACCACCGCCATCCAATACCAGTGGGTATTGAAGGAAGTCCTAGTAAGCTTGACCCAGGTCCTTGCAGGATCTATACACTAAACAAGGCAAGAACCTTACTAAACCATTCCCTTAACCCCCGACAAGGTAGCCAACATATCTGTATATAGACCGTAGAGATATGAATGGTGAAAATCTTTTACTTTATATAGACAGTAAAGTAATGCCAAGACACCACAGACAAATGATAAAGAAGTTTCACCTTCAACATAAGAAACAAGTTATTAAAGTCATTAATATAAAACCAAATAAAAAGTGTGAAAAGATTAAAAATCAAAAGTATTACATAAAAGACTTGTCTTCACCAAGTGATGTAAGAGACTTAGGCAAACATGGCCTTTGATTGACAAGAACTCTTACGATCAATCTTGGATCCCGAGACTACTACACACACTCTAAGGTGGATGATCGATGATGGTGGTGGATGTGGGTGTTATAGTGGTGGTGGAGTGGTGGCAAAGTGGGAGAAAGGTGGTTTGCCAAGGGATGCCTTTGAAGTGAACCAAGCACCTCTATTTATACCCTGAATAGAAGCCCGGCCACGGCCCCGTGTCCGCTGGACACGCCCCTGTGTCCATCCTCTTTCTCTTTCTTCATTAATTGCTCTTGTCTGCATTAGGCTCCACACGACCCCCTGTTTGCTGGGAACGGCCCCGTGTGCAGAAGCGTATCTATACTACCAAGATTTGCTATATTCTGCGAATCTTAGCGTTGACCACGCCCCGTGCTCAGTGGGCATGCCCCGTGGTGGGCAATAGAAGCTTCTATAGCTTTGTACTTTCTGCAGACATCTGACCACGCCCCTATGCTCAGTGGGCACGGGGTCGTGGTCAGCCTTCTGTTTTTTGTTTTTGCTTGGGGAGATGCTGTCGAGGGGTCGGGCATGCCACGTTTATTCATTTTCTTTGTATTTGTGTTAGTTTTTCTTGCATTTTTGTTCCTTTTGTTTATTTAAGCTCTTTTGGTCCTGAAAATACATAAGAAAGACAAAAGCGCACTTTTTCCAACGTTAGTACTAAAAAAACGTTAGTACTCATTTGATGTAATTTATATGTTGCATTTTGCATACATCACACCACATCTATTTATAATACACATCGTCCTTAATCCCTTTATTTGAAAAGTTAGAATATAACTGAAACTATTATATGTAACACATTAGTTGTTTATAATATTTTTCTAAGAATGAATAGAAAAGGATTTTCACATCCAATACTCATGGTTGTTGCTGGGACCATATTCATGTATGAGTAAGATTCAAATGAGGCTTTCGAATACATAAATGCTAAAGGGACTATGGAACTGTTGAATCTTACTTGGCATTTTACAAAAAAAATATTTATTATACTTTTATTCGATGTATAAGTTAGTGGGGTGGGGTAATGGTTTAAAGTTGGTAGGGTTGGGTGATACACTAAACAACTAGGTAATGGTAAAAATCGGTCGGATTTGGAATGGGTTCAAACGGGCTGGGCTGGGGCAGTTTACATCATGGTTACAGTATATAACAAGTCGTTAGAAGACAGCAACAAAGCTCGGGAAGTGAAGATCGTGGTCTCTCAGTGTTGTTCTTAAAGAACATCTAAGAGAATGTTGAAACCCGGAATCACCGCCGAGATGATTGGACCGTTTTCTCTGAGAGGATGGAGAATCAAACCTTGTTCTTCCTCTTGAAACTAGATCTACAATGGAGAAGAGAGAAAACATAGGGATGTAGAGATGACCGGTAAGAGAAGAATCACTTATTTCCAGCAACAAAAGTGTGGCGCCTCCATATCTTGTGCCCTAATAATAAGGTGAACACCTCTATATATAGGAGATATGGGCCCCCCTAACCTCAATGGGCCAGGACCAGTTAGGGGTTATCTCCACAAGCCCACAACCTAGTGTAAACTACAACGCGCTAGGCTTCGCGGGTTAGTACGCTTATAATAAGAGGCGATAAGTAATGGATATGTCCGGTCGTTCGGGTTGGGTCTAATACCATACCCCATCATGTCCCCCATTCTAATGCTGCTCCCGAGTGTAAGGGTGGGAGGAGTACTAGACTTGTTAGGAGTGCCCAAAAGTAAAGATAGAGTTTTAGGTTTACCTGTCGCCCGGGTGCGGGAAAGTTAATGGCCATGCTTGTTGCGTCTGTCTTCAGCTGTGAGTAAAGGAGCTGAAGTAAAGGAGCATACGCGCGCATGGGTGACTTACATGCCCATAAGTAATGCAGCACACGTGTATAGCGACTTTCATGCTCGTATGTAGAGTAGTAGACTCGCATGGAGACTGGCGTGCTTTTATGTAAAGGAGCATGCGCGTCTGACGATTTACGCGCTCGTATGTAGAGCAATAGGCTCGCATGGAGACTGAGATGCTCGTATGTAGAGCAGCAGACTCGTATGGAGACCTGCGTGCTCGTATGTAGAAGAGCATGCGTCTAGCGGCGACTTACGAGCTCACATGTAGAGCAGCAGTCTCGCACGGAGACTGGAGTGCTCGTATGTAAAGGAGCATGCGCGTATGGCGACTTACGTGCTCATATGTAGAGCAGAAGTCTCGCACGGAGACTGGCGTACTCGTATGTAAAGGAGCATGTGCGTATGGTGACTTACGTGCTCACATGTAGAGCAGCAGTCTCGCACGGAAACTGGCGTGCTCGTATGTAAAGGAGCATGCACGTATGGCGACTTGCGTGCTCATAAGTAGAGGAGCATGCGGCTGCTAGCGCATGTGTGCTCGCTTGTAAGTAAAGGAGCATCCGCGTATGGTGACTTACGTGCTCATAAGTAAAGGAGCATGCTCGTAAAGCGACTTACGTGCTAATAAGTAGAGGAGTATGCGACTGCTAGCGCATATGTGCTCGCTAGTAAGTAAATGAGCATGCGCGTATGGCGGCTTACGTGCTCATAAGTACAGGAACATGTGCGTAAGCGACTTACGTGCTCATAAGTAAAGGAGCATGTGCGTAAAGAGACTTATGTGCTCATATGTAAAGGAGCATGCGCGTATGGTGACTTACGTGCTCGTATGTGGAACAGTAGCTCGCATGGAGACTGAGATGCTCGTATGTATAGCAGCAGCCTCGTATGGAGACCAGTGTGCTGGAATGTAAAGGAACATGCACAGATGGCGACTTACATGCTCATAGGTAAAGGAGCATGCGCGTATATCGACTTACGTGCTCGTATGTGGAGCAGCAGGCTCGCATGGAGACTGAGATGCTTGTATGTAGAGCAGCAGGCTCGTATGGAGACCAGGGTGCTCGTATGTCAAGGAGCATGTGCGTATGGCGACTTACGTGCTCGTAAATATTGGAACTTGTGATCCTGTGTAGTGGAGCTTTTTAGGCCTTCATCGGTGTGCGTGAGGATCACTTGGCGCGTTTTGCCGATTGAATATATTTCCTGTGCTGCAGATAACTTGACAAGGTAAGTTATAATAAAGTGTTTGGCATAAGGAAAGAATTGTACCGAAACGTTGTCCTTAGGAGGAGTTCGTTTTATGCATCCATACTTCACAATATGTGAAAGCAACTTCAAACTTCGGAATGGTGTTGAACCATGCTAGTCCTTTTGTTTATTGCAGCTGCTAAAAAATGTTAGTAGTATTGAAAAAGCAAATTAAATAGTCAAGTCATTGTAAGGGACCGACATGTATACACGAGTTTTTACCAAACCGAGCCCTTAAATAAGGAGAATAAGTTTTATCAAACTCTTTGATGTGGTTATTCAACGGTGGTACGGTGCCGCGACAGTGGTATTTATATTGTTTTGATCATCTCGAAAAAATAATGATTTACGGATGTCTTTTTAACACCATAAATGATTTCCTTAAGCCGTACTAGCTGTACTGACATAGACGATCTTATCATGCTAGTTAATATAAATGCTTGTACATATATTCATTACAATAAATATACGTATCAAACTATTACATTTGTATTTTGAAAACTCAAGACACTTAAAATTAATGTAACGATCAGTTTATAACATTTGTATTTTTAAAAGTCGATTCACTTAAAAGTAATTTAAGTTGTGATGACAAGCATGTATAAAGAACGCATGTGGCCATTTATGAAAAATATTGTAAGTTGTAATGGCAAGGGTAGTTTTCTAGAAATCTATTTACTATAATGAGAATGAATAATATTCTCAAAATTCTGTTGTACCCATATTTGTCAATTATCAGTTTGATATATGACAAGATAGTGGGTCTTCTAACTTGGTTAATGACATAAGTGTCAATTACTAAAAGGATTAAAAATGTCCTTGTCTAATATTTGAAGGGAGTAACTTGTGTGCAAACTTGTAAGTTATGCAAGTTTGAAAAAACACATGTGCACACAAAAATACGTAAGTCACTCACATGCCATTTAATTTATTTCCCCAATGTTAAAGATAAAACCAGAAAATTTTAGCTTCTTTCTCAAGCGGAGGTGAGACAAATACTATATGGCTCATGCTGCCCAGTTAATTTTCATGTCAGCATTTATCTAAAGATCTCGGAACTTACAATTGTCTCCTATGGCGCAGAGGCGGGCGGCGGAGAAACTGATGGCGTGAATCGTGCAGAGCGGATGCCGGTGGTCTGCACCAGCAACACGGCGCGAGTGTTGGTCGCATAAGACAGGTTGCATGAAGGCGCACAAGCTCCAATTATTTTCCATTATAATGGTCTTCCAATCGGCGCAGGTGGCGGAGCATGTCCGACATGTGCTAGTTGCAGAGGATATCTGGCGTGCGCAGGCGGCGGAGCGTCTCTGGCATGCGCGAGTTGCAGGGGGTATTTGGTGCGCGCAGGTGGCGGAGCGTCTCCGGCATAAGGCGAGTTGTACAGGGTATCTAGCACGCGCAGGTGGCGGTGCATCTCCGGCATGCGCGAGTTACAGGAGATATCTGGCGCGCACAGGTAGCGGAGCGTCTCTGACATATGCAGATCACATAGCATGTTCGATGGCGCGTTTTTAAGGTGCAATAATGGCATGACCAAAACGGTCATCCATCGGAGATGAGCGAGACGCGATAACATCTCGCCGGAGATTGCAGGTAGATTATATGTGGCATAGGAAAGTTATATGCCATAGCCCATAGATGGCGGGTGATGGAAGCATCAACGGATCCATCTCGTTGACGACTTGAGTATCATATGAATGCCTGCTAGTATGAGGGGATGTATGTATAACAACAAAAACACTGTTGTGAAGATGTACCGTTGGGGACACATAGTACATTTTATCCTGTCAATGTCAGGATATGTCTGCTCCTTGTAAAAGCATATGCAATATTAGGTGCACCTTATGCAATATGAATTGTACCAGCCAACTGTAAAATAAACTTTTTTTGCACGATTTTCTTCAACAAAGACATTATGAAGAATAATATGTTTTGATATTATATCAAATAATTGAATGGATCTGGGATTATTATGTGAAATAAAGGGGTTTTAAACCCATGGAAGAATCAAATCCAGAAAAACAAAAATCACGATGAAAAACTTTAATGAGAGAAAATTGGAGGTTCTCCATTAAAGTTCGTGTTTATCGATGAATCTGGTTTCTAGAACCCCAGCAGAACATATCTATGGAATGTTTATGGATAATTTTCCTTTTTTGAACTCTAATAAAACAGATCTGGAAATTTGAACCCATAAAAACATGTACGAAGAACAAGATCTGGAAGTCTTGTAGAAAGAAACGAGATGTGATGAACAAGATTTGGAGCCGCATGGTGGGCGCCAATGTTGAAAAACGGAATCACCGCTGGGATGATTGGACCGTTTTCTCTGAGAGGATAAAGAATCACACCTTGTTCTTCCTCTTGAACCTAGATCTGCAATGGAGAAGAGAGAAAACATGGGGATGTAGAGATGACCGGTAAGAGAAGAATCTCTTATTTCAAGCAACAAAAGTGTGGTGGCTCCATATCTTGTGCCATAATAATGAGGTGAACACCTCTTTATATAGGAGATATGGGTCTCCCCTAACCTCAATGGGCCAGGCCCAGTTAGGGGTTATCTCTACAAGCCCACAACCTAGTGTAGTGTAAACTACAATGCGCTAGGCTTCGCGAGTTAGTACGCAATAATAATAAATATTATAATAAAAGGCGATAAGTAAGTGATATGTCCGGTCGTTCGGGTTGGGTCTAATACCATACCCCATCAGAGAGGATACTAAAATCGGGGTGTAAGTTGAAAATTTGACAAGGGAGACTATTTGCAGTATGAAGACGTGACTTAGCTCCTCAAAGTTGGTGTTCGACCTGTGTAAAGAAAGTAATCATGTTGATTATTGTTGTACTTGTTTTCATCAAAGAACACTTGAAGGCTAACGCAGGTACCTCATAGTATACCATCTGACTTTTTAGTTGTGTTTGTGATCAAGGGAGTGCTTTAAGAAGTATAACTTAACCGACTTCATCAATTGTTTCAATTGATTAAAGCGAAAAGGCGAAGACTTGGCAAAGCATAGAAAACATTTGGAGAATATTGTTTACTAGCTGGATCACTTATTGATACCTGCATGTGTATTATGTTCTATGCATTGGTTTTTTTTTTGGACATCAAACTTAGTTTGGTATGACAGCTCAAATTTATTATATTCATTCATGGTACACTTAGTTTTGTTCATTAAAAGGCAAAGCTACTCATTATGTAATTTGGGTCATTTCACATAGTGATTGAAACCAAATAGAAAATATGAATTGAATTCCTACGGTTCTCGGACATGAATAGTATTCATGTGCATAACCCAATATAAAGCCATCTTCTTTGGTTGATACCACTCACTTGAATTGTTAACAGATGACTTAAATCAAGTTATTTATGAGCTCCACTTTTATGTTGGAAGTTTTGGTGAGAATGGAAAGTCTCAAGTGGTAAAACCACTTTGTCCCACATTGGAGTGGGAACAAAAGGATAGACTATTTATAAGGTGAAACCTTAACCAAGCCTTTGAAGTCTTATGACATGTTTTACCACAAATCCTACCCGCGCGCGCGCAAGGGAGGTGCAAAAAAATTGGGTTTTGGAACTGGTATTTGGTTGAACTCGTGTGTGCTCGCACGTACTGCGGACAAGAATGCAGCTCCGAAAATTCGGGCTCGCGTGAGACAGTTTTTGCACTCGAGACAGACTAATTGTTTTTCAATTAGTCTTTAAAACTGAAACGGTTGGTCTTGTTAATGAGTTTTAAACTGAAATGATTATTCAGTATTAATGATGATCATTATTGAGTTTCAGTTTTAAACGGTTATTATTATCAGTTTTAAAACTGTAGTAACGACCATTATTTGGTTTTAATTCGTTGCAATAATGTCCAGAATTCGGTTATGAATTATGTGACTATAAAATCAGATTATACCAACACAGTTGAGACACACCAACAACATCTTCTCCTCTCTCAATCTTTGCAACATCTCTCCTGTTTCTTTTCAGGCAAGGGTTCAAGTCCGGCAGTGCGCTGTTGTTGCTTCGAACCGGCGTACCCTGGGAACAGACCACGAATCTGTTTAAGGGAATTGTGTCAAACACAAGCCCGGTTCATCGTTTATATCTCGTTTACTTTACTGTTTCTAGTTCTGCTTTCTTGTTCATATCAGTAGGTATTAACAAACTTAAACAGATCCGTTTTGCTAATTGTTTCTGCATTCCAGTTACTTTTCAGAATGGCATCCCAGCCCATGTCTACTTTTGTTTCTGCAGTCATGACTGTTGTCATGACTTCCGCTGTTGCTGTCACAACCGGTCTGGTTGCACCACTGCCTTACGCAGTCTCGCATGCTGAGAAACCTGAGAAATTCAACGGTGTGAATTTCAAACAGTGGCAGCAAAAGATGTTCTTTTATCTGACCACTCTGAACCTAGCACGGTTTTTTACTGAAACTGTTCCCCATGTGGATGAAGGGGATGTGGATGCTCAATCAGTGAGCGCGGTTCATATCTTGAATGGTATGGTTAATAAGCTTTACAATGTGTATTGTAAAGCCAAGACTGTCAAAGAGTTATGGGAGTCTTTGGACCGCAAATACAAAACAGAAGATGCGGGCACTAAGAAATTCGTGGTGGCTATGTTCTTGAACTTCAAAATGATAGTCAATAAAACTGTCATTAGCCAAATCCAAGAACTTCAAGTTATTCTTCATGATATTCATGCAGAAGGAATGGTGCTCAGCAAGACATTCCAAGTTGCAGCTATGATCGAAAAGCTACCACTAAGTTGGGTTGATTTCAAGAACTATCTCAAGCATAAGCGAAAGGAAATAACCATTGAAGATCTTGTTGTTCGCCTTCGCATTGAAGAGGATAATAAAGTTGCTTTGAAAAGGATTGATAATCCTGTAACTGCAAAGGCCAATATTGTTGAACATGGCCAATCTTCGAAGGAAACAAGAATGGTGGAAAGGGTGGAAAGAAAGCTCATGGGAAACGCTCCAAGCTTGGTCCTAAGGGCGGAGTTGGGAAAAAGAAGTACTAAGGAACTTGCTATAATTGTCAAAAATAAGGCCATGAGGCCAACGAATGCAAGCTTCCAAAGAAGGAAAATGCACGACAAGTTAACATGGTTCATGAGGTTGATAACGTCATTGCTATGATCACGAACCTCTCGATTTTGGTCACTGAGGTTAACTTGGTTGGGCAAAACCACAACGATTGGTGGATTGATACGGGGGCTACCCGTCATGTGTGTTTTGACAAGAACCTGTTTAGCACCTTCAACGAGGTGACTAATGGTGAAAATGTTTTTATGGGAAATTCCGCCACGGCCGAAATCAAAGGCGAGGGGAATGTGGTTTTGAAAATGACTTCTGGAAAGGAACTCACTTTGTCAAACATGATGAAATCCCGAGGGTGAAGTTGAAAACGATGAACCTCGAGAAGAATCTAAGGCTGAGGAAGTTGAAATCAGAAAAAGTAAACGGCAAAGGACTAAAAAATCCTTTGGTCCTGAGTTTCTTACATATACGGTAGAATATGAACCTCAAACGTACCACAAAGCGGTGCATACCTCAGAAGGACCTCAGTGGAGGGAGGCAATCAAAAGTGAGATAGACTCTATCTTACAAAACCATACTTGGGAACTAGTGGATCTTCCTCAAGGATGTAAACCACTAGGATATCGATGGATCTTCAAGAAGAAGATGAAACTAGATGGAACCATCGATAAGTACAAAGCAAGGTTGGTGATCAAAGGATATAAACAACGAGAAGGTTTAGATGACTTTGATACATATTTTCCAGTTACGCGAATAACATCCATCAGGTTGGTGCTTACCACTACCGCCATTAGAAATTTGGAAGTTCACCAAATGGATGTGAAAACAGCTTTCTTGAATGAAATTCTAGAGGAAGAAATCTACATGGAGCAACCCGAAGGCTTAACAGCTATTGGGCAAGAAAAGAAAATGTGTAAACTTGTAAAATCCTTGTATGGGTTGAAACAAGCTCCAAAACAATGCCACCAAAAGTCTGATCATGTCATGCTTGATGCTAGGTTCAAAATCAATGAATGTGACAAGTGTGTGTATGTGAAGGAGACATCTGATGGATATGTCATTTTGTGTCTATATGTAGATAATATGCTAATAGCTGGAAGTGATGACAAAATCATAAAATCTACAAAGAACATGCTAAAAGCAAGGTTTGACATGAAAGACATAGCTCTTGCGGATGTGATTTTGGGGGTCAAAATCACGTGAACCCTAAGTGGACTTGTTTTAAGTCAATCCTATTATGTGGACAAAATTCTTGAGAAGTTCAATGCAAATGACTCTAATGAAGCAGGAACTCCACTTGGCACGAGTCAACATCTAGCCAAGAATAGAGTTGAACCTGTAAACCAGTTGGAATACTCAAGAATTATTGGTAGTTTGATGTATCTTATGAGTTGTACTAGACCAGACTTAGCATATGTTGTGAGCAAGCTAAACAGGTACACGAGCAACCCAAGTTCAATGCATTGGAACTGTATCACTCGGTTGCTTCGCTACTTAAGATACACCCGGGAATACGGGTTGCATTATAACAGATATCCAGCATTTATAGAAGGACACTGCGTTGCAAATTGGATATCTGACACGAATGATTCCAGAGAAACAAGTGGGTATGTATTCACACTTGGAGGTGCTGCTATATTGTGGAAATCATCAAAACAAACGGTTAACGCTAGATCCATTATGGAATCAGAGTTCATTGCTTTAGATAAAGTAGGTGAAGAGGCAGAATGGTTACGTCAATTTGTTGAGGATATACCAAGATGGCCTAAGCCGGCATCTGCCATTTGTATACATTGTGGTAGCCAATCGGCACTTGGAAGAGCTCGTAGCACAATTTATAACGGTAGGAACAGACATATCAGATGTAGACATAATACGATACGACAACTAATCTCTACAGGATTTATCACTGTTGACTACGTGAGGTCAAAGGATACTATTGCGGATCAGCTAAACAAAAGGCCTAAATAGAGAGTTAGTACAGAGGTCGTCCATGGGAATGGGACTGAAGCCCTTGAAAATATAAGTTCATCTGATGGAAACCTAACTCAGTAGACTGGAGATCCCAGAGCTGAGTTCAATAGGAAAACCTATATGTATGAATTAGTAAGGTCACTGTGGGGGATAACCCTACGTATATATATTAGCGAGTTTATTGCAAAGCTTAGTAAACTTCCTATTCCATTCCTAAAGTGACAAGTATGAGGCTAAGCCTGGCTTTTAATGATTCGACGAAGGTAACAATACATAGTAAATCACCTATGTGAGAGAGAAGTGGGTCGCTTCGAAGGGTGTTGTTGGAGGCACAATACCTAATGGCTCTCGCAGAACCAGGCTCATGTTCATGACCATAACAAACATAACTATGAGGACTTAACTTTGTCAGGGAGAGTCTTGTGTGAATTGCATTATCTTCTACACAAACGGCAGATGAGTTCAAAGACATCGAGTTCAACTAAGAGCTAGTGGGATAAGTGCATTTCATGAGCGAGGGTTCAAAGGGTAACACCTACCAATCGTATGCAAAACTCAACTGCTGAAATGTAATAAGGAATTATGGTGTTTCTGAGATCGTACTCTATTCATGTGGTGGATTGTTGGAAGTTTTGGTTTGAATGGAAAGTGTCAAGTGGTAAAACCACTATGTCCCACATTGGAGTGGGAACAAAAGGATAGGCTATTTATATGGTGAAACCTTAACCAAGCCTTTGAAGTCTTATGACATGTTTTACTACAAGTCCTACCCCCGCGCGCTCAGGGGGATTGCAAAAAATTGAGTTTCGGAACTGGAATTTGGTTGAACTCATGCGTGCCCGCACGTCCTGCGGACACGAATGCATCTCCGAAAACCCAGGCTCGCGTGAGACAGTTTTTTGCACTCGAGACAGAGTAATTGTTTTTTAATTAGTCTTTAAAAATGAAACGGTTGGTCTTGTTAATAAGTTTTAAACTGAAATAATTATTCAGTATTGATGATGATCATTATTGAGTTTCAGTTTGAAACGGTTATTATTATTAGTTTTAAAATTGTACTAATGACCATTATTTGGTTTTAATTCGTTGCAATAATGTCTAGAATTTGGTTATGAATTCTGTGACTATAAAACCAGATCATACCAACACAGTTGAGACACACCAACAACATCTTCTCCTCTCTCAATCTCTGCAACATCTCTCCTGCTTCTTTTCAGGCAAGTGTTCAAGTATGCCAGTGCGCTATTGCTGCTTCGAACCGGCATACCCAGGGAACAGACCATGAATATGTTTAAGGGAATTGTGTCAAACACAAGCCAAGTTCATCGTTTCTTTCTCGTTTACTTTACTGTTTCTATTTCTGCTTTCTTGTTCATATCAGCAAGTATAAACAAACTTCAACATATCCGTTTTACTAATTGTTTCTGCATTCCTGTTTCTTTTCAGAATGGCATCCCAGCCTATGTCTACTTCTGTTTCTGCAGTCATGACTACTGTCATGACTTCCGCTGTTGCTGTCACAACCGGTCTGGTTGCACCACTGCCTAGCGCAGTCTCGCATGCTGAGAAACCTGAGAAATTCAACGGTGTGAATTTCAAATAGTGGCAGCAAAAGATGTTCTTTTATGTGACCATTCTGAACCTAGCACGGTTATCGACTGAAACCGTTCCCCATGTGGATGAAGGGGATGTGGATGCTCAATCAGTGAGTGCGGTTCATGCTTGGAATCATTCGGATTACTTGTGCCACAACTATATCTTGAATGGTATGGTTGATACGCTTTACAATGTGTATTGTAAAGCCAAGACTGCCAAAGAGTTATGGGAGTCTTTGGACCACAAATACAAAACAGAAGATGCGGACACTAAGAAATTCGTGGTGGCTAAGTTCTTGGACTTCAAAATGATAGACAAGAAAACCGTCAATATCCAAGTCCAAGAACTTCAAGTTATTCTTCATGATATTCATGCGGAAGGAATGGTGCTCAGCGAGACATTCCAAGTTGCAGCAATGATCGAAAAGCTACCACCAAGCTGGGTTGATTTCAAGAACTATCTCAAGCTAAAGCGAAAGGAAATGACCATTGAAGATCATGTTGTTCGCCTTAGCATTGAATAAGATAATAAAGTTGCTTTAAAAAGGATTGATAATCCTGAAACAGCAAAGGCCAATATTGTTGAACATGGCCAATCTTCGAAGGGAAACAAGAACGGTGGAATGGGTGGAAAGAAAGCTCATGGGAAACGCTCCAACCTTGGTCCTATGGGGGAGTTGGGAAAAAGAAATTCCAACGAACATGCTTTAATTGTCAAAAACAAGGCCATAAGGCCAACGAATGCAAGCTTCCAAAGAAGGAAAATGCTCGACAAGTTAACACGGTTCATGAGGTTGATAACCTCATTGCTCACGGACCTCTCGATTTTAGTCACTTAGGTTAACTTGGTTGGGCAATACCACAACGATTGGTGGATTGATACAGGGCCTACCCTTCATGTGTGTTTTAACAAGAACCTGTTTAGCACCTTCAAGGAGGTGACTAATGGTGAAAAGGTTTTTATGGGAAATTCCGCCACGGCCGAAATCAAAGGCGAGGGGAATGTGATTTTGAAAATGACTTCTAGAAAGGAACTCACTTTGTCACACGTGTTGTATATTCCAGAAATTCGTAAGAACCTTGTGTCGGGGTGGCAATTGAATAAGTTTGGGTTCAAAATGGTGATTAAGTCGGATAAGGTCGTGTTGACCAAAAGTGGTATTATGTTGGTAAGGGCTATGCCCTAAATGGAATGTTTAAACTCAATGTAATGGTTGTGAATGCAATGAAAGAAACCGCTACTAGTTCTACTTACTTGATTGAGTCTTCTAATCTTTGGCATGGTAGACTAGGTTATGTTAATTATAATTCCATTCGTCGTTTAATTAAACTTGATTGCATACCAACATTCGATATCGACTCAATTAATAAATGTGAAACTTGCGTAGAAGCATTACAAATGAAATCTTCATTCAAAAAGGTTGAACGAATCACCGAAACCCTCGAGATGATCCACACTGATGTGTGTGATCTAAAATCAATTCCTACTCGTGGTGGGAACAAGTACTTCATCATGTTCATTAATGATAGTACAAGGTATTGCTATGTTTACTTACTTAAGAGTAAGGACGAGGCTATTGGCAAGTTTATCTTGATCAAAGCCGAAGTTGCGAATCAACTAAATCGTAAAATCAAAATCGTAAGGAGCGACCGAGGAGGTGAATATGTTTCACCTTTTATTGATGTATGTGCAAAAAGTGGAATCATCCACGAACTCACGGCTCCTTACTCCCCTCAATCAAATGGCATAGCAGAACGAAAAAATCGTACCTTGAAAGAAATGATGAATGCCATGATGATAAGTTCTGGTGTAAACCAAAACATGTGGGGGGAAGCAATCTTATCAGCAAATTCATCATCTTGAGTCTTGAAAAATACTCCTTGACTGCGACAAAGAGCACACTAAAACGTTGACGATTTTGGTTGAGGCACGTGTTCAACACGCTTCCCTTAAAACAGATTTCGCGCCTCTACTAAAAACGACGCGTCTGTCTCCCAAGGTACAACAGCCGAAGCAGTATGTACTGCCGGAGATGGCCATGCGCCCGGGGTTACATCGGATAAAATTATAGTGTTAGAACTTGTGGAAAATAATGATATGAAGATGATGAAATCGAATAGAGAAAACATATCTCTCTAAGTACCCAACACATGGGTCTTCAAGTATATCCAAGAACTCTTCTAATGTTTTTCTTCTTTGATCTCCAACAATCTACCATTGACTCATAAGTACTTAAACATAAGTCTTAATCCAAGTCACTTGGTGAACACGTTGGAGTGGGAACAAAAGGATAGGCTATTTATAAGGTGAAACCTTAACCAAGCCTTTGAAGTCTTATGACATGTTTTACCACAACTCCTACCCACGCGCGCAGGGGGGTGCAAAAAAATTGAGTTTCGGAACTGGAATTTGGTTGAACTCGTGCGTGCCCGCACGTCCTGCGGACACGAATGCAGCTCCAAATACCCGGGCTCGTGTGAGACAGTTTTTGCACTCGAGACAGACTAATCGTTTTTTAATTCGTCTTTAAAACTGAAACGGTTGGTCTTGGTAATGAGTTTTAAACTGAAATGATTATTCAGTATTAATGATGATCATTATTGAGTTTCTGTTTTAAACGGTTATTATTATCAGTTTTAAAACTATACTAATGACCGTTATTTGGTTTTAATTCGTTGCAATAATGTCCAGAATTCGGTTATGAATTATGTGACTATAAAACCAGATCATACCAACACAATTGAGACACACCAACAACATCTTGTCCTCTCTCAATCTCTACAACATCTCTCCTGTTTCTTTTCAAGCAAGTGTTTAAGTCCGGCAGTGCGTTGTTGCTGCTTCGAACCGGCGTACCCTAGGAACAGACTGCCAATATGTTTATGGGAATTGTGTCAAACACAAGCCCGGTTCATCGTTTTTGTCTCATTTACTTTACTGTTTCTGTTTCTGCTTTCTTGTTCATATCAGCAGGTATTAACATTTTAGTCAATAATTTATCTTAGTTAGCAGCTGGTATTTGTCATTGTTGGCATTTAAAAGTAGCAGAGCTATTTCAAGTAGGGTGTTATATGGTTCGTGTTTGGAGGTTGGTGGGTCGAACTTGATGCAAACTTGAAAACTGTTTAAGACACATGAAACTTAACACGACACGAGTTCTTGCGGGTTGACACAAACACAACCTGTTTAACCTAGAAATTTCGTTCTTTTTTTGCATACTGGTCTCAAAATTTACAATCTATGACTAAATACAAGCTTCCACAAATGTTTTTTATGTTTAAACTATAAAACCCAATGCTCTTCCCTTTATCTTTAAAATTTTGGCATTGGATACTACAAATTCTGGTCATACAGATATAGACGTTGACCATGGAAGATTTTTCATAACATGTCAATGTGTCAATATTTTCTTGTTCATACCACACCAAAGCTACAAATAAGAAAATTAATGGACGTAACGTAACTATACAACATATCATGATAGTATTTATAAACAAACTAGAACAAGTGTCGCGTTGTAATTTGTCACCGCCGCCGCATCGCGCAGGTTTTCTATTGGTATTATTAAAAGATATTAATTAAACTTCTTAAACAAAACCCTAGCCCCCTCCTCGTTTTTCTCGCCTGCAACATCACCACCATCAACCACGGACGCACCACCACCGCCGACGTCACCCTCAACTCCAACCATCCCTCTTTCTCCTCCGGCACCGTCATCTACACCATCCCAATTTGTTTCTCCAAAAACCGCACCCACTCCACCACTGACTGTTGACAAGGAGCAATGTATCTAATTGAATTGTTTGAAGAACTTAATAACTACAGGTAATGGCCTTTTAGCATTCTTATAAGACTAGCTCCTTCCTTATGTATTTATTAAAACGAAGGTGTAGAAATGTTGTTTGTAATCTCTTTATAGATCTGCTAAGGGTTTTCAATTTCTTGAATATGAAGTTTGATCTTGCAAGTTCATTTTACCACCTTTGTATTACAGTGATGCGGTTGAAACACACATATACCTAGCCTTCATGATAACTATAAGTTTTATTTCTACCACTTTGATAGATTTTAGATCAAGATGGCAGCATTGCTATTGAGAATCAAGTAGTAAAGCAATATTCAAAAGGAGTTTACAATGAACAAAAAGAAAACCGTGCAATGATATAATATGCCAAAACTTCTCTCTTTATGTCTTCAGTTTACAAAATGTAGCATGAAGAAAACCTTGGTAAATGAACAATTATAATTGTTCCACGCTGGCAGTCGGAAAATCATTGAAGTTTCAAAGAGTACACTTTAGGCTACTCGGTATGGTGATGGACCATCCTTGGAGGATGATCCGCCACGTAGGTGCCACGTCATAATCCTCCCAAGGATGGTCCATCCTCCAAAACTAGAGGGCATGGTAAGATGGTCCTAGTCATCATCCTCCACCACTTTTATGTTTTTTTATTTTTTTTAATCTTCAACTTTTTTTTAACATTTAACAAATAAAGTAACAAAATATTTTCATAAATAATAAAACCACATTACATAAACATAAAAAAAAAACATAAACAAAAAAAACATAAAGTTAAAAAAAAAAAAAAAAAAAAAAAAAAAAACACACATAAACTTAAAAATATCCTAATATATTAAAATAAGCTACTAGTCTTCGTCTTCGTGTTCCATGTCGTGGCCGGGTTCGTTTTGAGCGTTGTTCCAAATGTACTCCACCAAGTCCGCTTGTAGGTTATGATGTGTGTACTCGTTACGTAGAGCGAACATGTTCAAATCTTGTTGTTCCGCACTAACTGGAACAGAATTTCCAGTAGACGCGTTTTCGTCGTACTCGCATATCGCTCTACCTTCGTCTTCAATGACCATGTTATGAAGGATGATACAAGCGTACATAATGTGTTGTAATGCGTAAAAACAGTGGACGACTCATGCGGAACCGACGTCGGAAAATCTCGGCTGGGTACACGGGTTCATCGGCAAAATAATCGGCTAGTAGTTTAGCGTGGCCGGCTATAAATTTAAAACGAAACATAAATGAAATTAATTATAAAATACATTTTCAAATCTATATAAAACATAAGGAAAAAAAAAGTAAAATACCTTCTTGGTCTCGGTTATATTTTGCTCGTCTAGTTAGCCGTTGGGACGACCCTTGATCAGCCGCCATGAAGACCTGTGTCGCGTTCATAATCATGTTGTGCATAATATCATCCTCTTCCGAAGATGATGAATACCACGCAGACGAAGCCGATGAAGACATAGAAGAAATTGAAGAAATGGAAGACATGGGTGAAGCCATGATAATTTTTGAGCGAGAGATGGGGTGGTAACGGGTAAAAAATGGTATAAAATATGATGAGTTTTTATAAAAAGGGAAGAGTGGTTTATAAAATGTGAGAGAGATGGGGTGGTAGTGGGTGAAAAGTTGTGAAAAAAATGGTTAAAGAGGTGAATATTTATAAAAATGGAAGTGAATTGGGGTATATTTTGAATTATTACCGTTAATTTTAATTAGAAAATAATTTTTTTTTTTAAACGGCTACTTTTTGGTTGGGCCCCACTTATGTTGGATTGTCGCAAACGGCTGGAAGTCGACGCCGAAGACGGGACGCGGGGGGGGGGGGGGGGAGGCACGGTGTTTGGTCCGTCGCCGAAGCCCGACGGAGCGGGGATGACCCCCATACCGACTAGCCTTACTAGATCAATGACTTAGTATGTAATCATCCCTAAATTTGTTAATTAAACAATCCAATTAAACAATAATTATTTTCGTAAACAGGAAATTCTGTAATATGGTTCCGGTAATAATATAGCCATTAAATTTGATAAGAAACAAATTAATTTTGATATATAGCAATTAGAATATAGCTGGTGGGAGGGCATGAAGAGGGAGCATTAAGCGTATGTGGCAGTCACGTCAGCAACAGGGCGTGGTCAAAAAAGCACGGAGTGGAGGGCATGAAAATGGCGTTTAAAAAACAACAAAAATAAATAAACATCAACCTATTAAAACCAACTCAAACAACACCCACCAATCAAAAGCTTTCACCTCCATGCCGGTGGAATGTCTCCCGCCCCCATCACCATGCCACATCACCACAGCACCTCCATTCCCTATCTTCTTAGAAGTCAAACTAAGAAACAAATTGATTTTGATAAACAACAACAATAATAATAAAAGTAAAATAGTAACAATAATGATTAAGAAGCATACAATCATTATTCATTACAATGTACTAACCAAACGGGTGGACCTTGCCAGATGCAACATCTCGTACATACAAAGCATTAAACATGGTGAAAATCGATAAATAATCCAATAAATAAAAAAACAACTAACAAACACCTATCATGAATAGCAGCGTCTCATTCATGCGGTATCAAAGAAAAAAAGCCATGATGGTGTATGGGGTGCATAGATTGCAGCTTTCAACCCATCCCTAATTTGATAATCAAACAGTACACATATTACAAACTTTAGATTATAGTAAAAACTAATAATCAATAAGAATTTATAAAGAAATAATAAGAACTCTAGACGACTAGACCTCATAAAGAGTTCTAAAAAGTCAATAAGTATATAATATCAGAAACTCCTGGTTGTGTATGACTAAATACAAATATGGTGTCATAATGTATATAATAGTGTTTATACATATATATTGGTAAATATTGGGATCGGTTCAAAAAAAATCACCATAAATTGTGAGAATTCTGAGAACTTTTTGATTCTGTGCGAGTTGGGCCAAATTTTTTTTGCACAAACGTAGATAAAAATATTATAAACACATCTGTAAAAAAAGTAAAAAAAATTGCCGAGACGGTAGTTTTGACTGATGCAAGTTTTTTTACGCGCTGGTGTAAATTTTGTATGAAGATAAATATTTTTTGTTACGCCTCATGTAAATGTGGGTATGCGACATTTTTTTTTCTGAAACAATTGATATTTTTTTATGACTTTTGAGAAAAAAAAATTCGAAAAACCTTTTGGATGGCCTAGTTGTCACGGCCCCCGACCCGGTTTGACCCGTTTCAGGAGCCGCGGGACAGAAATCTTGTGGTATTTATTTAATTGAGTTTAACAGCGTAAGTTTATCATCAGAATCTTTTTAAAGCTAAAATTTTCCCGATTATTTTATTTCACAACTCGGGATAAAACCCCGGTAATTTACAATACTATGGTTTCACGGAGAAATCTTTATTTTACAAAACATATTTCTTTATTTTATAATGAGCCACTTTCTTAAGCTTGTAATGCTTCACAGCACCTTTCCTGAATCACAACAGATCACCTGAAACATGTTTGAAAAAGGTTTTGTCAGCGGGAAATACTGGTGAATCATTCTATTTATTAAAACGACACATTTGTTATAATTTACAGTATTAAGAGAGATTACAATGTTTCTGATATCAACCAACTACCCACAGTATTTTGTCACTCGACCCATTGGCCCATTCGTCCAATGGTGTCTGTGACTATAGTCATATCACCCCTTAGCTGCCCCAATGGTGAAGATTATCAAGTAATGTATACAAAACCCCACATACCGGCTGTAATTTGGTGATTACATAAACTTAATCACTGTAATTATAATCTTTGAAAACATTTAAGAATTTATAAAGCCATTTGATAAAAAGAGAATAACTCACTTTGCAGATTTAACACGGATAGAGTCTAGTCTACGGATTAGCCTTGTTAACCTAATTTAAATAACAATGCACACAAAACTGGGTTAGTAATCAATACAGCATTTACGATAACTCACGAGATCAAACCCTCACAACGAATGACAAAGTGCGATACTTAAACATCCATCGAATTAACGACGAATGACAAAGCATAACCCTAATGTGGGCAGCACTTAAACATCCATTGGATATTTTGATCAATCGGACATTGAATCGTAGCAGCGATCGAGTTATTACCCTGTTTTGTGGCAGCACTTCGTGAATTATATGTGTTTTTTTTGTAGTAATCTACGTATATCTCAGCGTATATTTGTAATTTAATCGTCGAACGAACAATAGAATGCAAGTGCCAGGCCCTTCTATTTATACTCAAATTTGTCACCTCCCACGTGTCGCGAAGGACACACTGGTCCCTGTCGCGTGTCACCTGGAGTATCAAAGTAGACTAGGCCTGCTTCGTCACCTATCTAGCCCTGATGAGTCGACGTTGCATGAAATTTCATTTTTGACAGCATTTTATGTAGATAATTATAACTAGGGTTTACCCCCCCCCCCCTGAGTTTTAGGGGTCCTAATCCTGATTCCAAATGTTCTGAAAATTTTAGGGTTTATGCAGAATCACTTGGGTTTCTCAATTAGGGTTTCCTATTGGACAATTTAATTTAATAAATATGACTTTTGATGAGAGTTGTTACATTCTCCCCACCTTAATTAAAATCTCGTCCTCGAGATTTACTGGAATAAATGAGGATACTTTCGCTTCATTTCTGATTCCAGCTCCCAAGTGTATTCAGCTCCTCTCTTTGAATCCCACTTGACTTTAACTAGAACTAGTCGCTTGTGCTTGAGAAATTTCACCTTTCGATCTTCTATCTGAAGAGGTTTCTCAACAAATTTTAACTTTTCGTTTATCTCTATATCTTGAAGAGGTACTACCAGTGATTCTCCTGATAGACATTTCTTGAGATTGGATACATGAAATCCATCATGTACTCCAGCTAGTTCTTCGGGTAGTTGTAAACGATAAGCAATTGGTCCTATACGTTGGATCACTGGAAATGGTCCTACGTATCTGGGACTTAGCTTTCCTTTCTTACCGAATCTAACAACTCCTTTCCAAGGAGAAACTTTCAACAATACTCTGTCTCCAACTTGGAATTCTAACGGCTTGCATCTATTGTATGCATAACTCTTCTGGCGATCTCGAGCCGTCTTCAGCCTTTCCTTGATTTGATTAATCTTGTCGGTCGTTTCTTGCACTATCTCAGGACCTGATAATTGACTTTCTCCTATTTTTGCCCAACAAACTGGAGTTCTGCACTTTCTTCCATACAGTACTTCAAATGGGGCAGTTTCAATACTCGAATGATAACTATTGTTATAGGAGAATTCAATTAAAGGTAAATGATCATCCCAGTTTCCACCAAAATCTATTACACATGCTCGGAGCATGTCTTCTAGAGTTTGGATTGTCCTTTCACTTTGTCCGTCTGTTTGAGGATGATATGCAGTGCTTAAATTTAGTCGAGTTCCCATAGCTTCTTGGAAACCTTTCCAGAAATGAGAAGTGAAACGACTATCCCTATTTGATACAATGGAGAGTGGAACTCCATGTAAGGATACAACTTCATCTACATACAATTTTGCCAATCTTTCCATGCTAAAGGTTTCTTTCATTGGCAGAAAGTGAGCTGATTTGGTTAATCGATCCACAATTACCCAAATCGCATCATTACCTTTTCTGGTTTTGGGTAACTTAGTAACAAAATCCATTGTTATGAGTTCCCATTTCCATACAGGCATTTCTAATTGTTTTAGTAGACCTGAAGGTTTCTGGTGTTCTGCCTTAACTTGTGAACAAGTAAGACACTTAGAAACATATCTAGCTATGTCCTTCTTCAAGCCTATCCACCAAAAATTACTTCTTAAATCTTGGTACATCTTATTGTTTCCAGGGTGTATGGTATATCTAGATTTATGAGCTTCTTCTAAAATCTTATTTCTTAATTCTCCCTGCTTCGCTACCCAAATCCTTTTCTTATAGAATCTCCAAATTCCATCAGATCCTTATTCTAACTCTTTTATCTTTCCTTTCATTCCTTCAGCATCTTCCTTGATTGCTGTTTCCTGAACATTCTTTATTTGTTCCATTAAATCTAATTGTAGATTTAACCTGAGAGCACGAACTCGTCTTTGTTTCTCATGATACTTACGACTTAAGGCATCTGCAACTACATTTGCCTTTCCCTCGTGATATTGAATATCACAGTCGTAGTCACTTAGGATTTCCATCCATCTTCTTTGCCTCATGTTTAACTCTTTTTGCCCAAAAATATATTTTAAACGTTTATGATCTGTATAGACAGTAAATTTACTTCCGTACAGATAATGCCTCCAAACCATAAGGGCAAAAATTACGGATCCTAATTCTAAATCATGAGTCGTATAATTTTCTTCGTGCTTTTTCAATTGCCTTGAAGCATAAGCAATTACTTTCTTGCGTTGCATTAGCACACATCCTAATCCTAGTTTTAAAGCATCACAGTAAACTTCAAAATCTTCAGTTCCTTCTGGTAAGGCTAAGATTGGAGCATTGGTTAATTTCTGCTTTAGAATACTAAAGGCTTCTTCTTGCTTAGATCCCCATTCAAACTTAATGGCTTTACATGTTAGCTTAGTTAATGGTACAGCTATTTTGGAAAAATCCTTAATAAACCGTCTATAATACCCAGCTAAACCTATAAAACTTCTAATTTCCATTGCGGTTTGCGGAACCTTCCAATTGGTAATTGCCTCTATCTTAGCAGGATCTACATGAATACCTGCATGATTCACCATGTGTCCTAAAAATTGCACTTCTTGTAGCCAAAATTCACACTTCGAGAATTTGGCATAAAGCTTTTCTTTTCTTAACAAAGTTAAGAGTGCATGCAAGTGCTGACAATGTTTGTCCTGACTTTTTGAATAAATAAGTATATCGTCTATGAAGACAATTACAAATTTATCCAAATACGGTTTACAGATCCTATTCATCATGTCCATGAATGCTGCAGGTGCATTCGTTAACCCAAAGGGCATGACTGTAAACTCGTAATGACCATACCTAGTTCTGAAAACAGTTTTAGGTATGTCTTCTTCTTGTACCTTTAATTGATGATATCCAGAGCGTAAGTCAATCTTAGAGAAATATCTAGCTCCTTGGAGTTGATCAAATAGATCATCAATCCTAGGTAATGGGTATCTATTCTTAATTGTAACCTTATTCAATTCTTTATAATCGATACACATTCGCATTGAACCATCCTTCTTCTTTACAAACAACACTGGCGCTCCCCAAGGGGATGAGCTAGGTTGTATGAATCCTTTACTTAATAATTCATCTAATTGCTTTTTCAGTTCTAACATTTCGGTAGGAGCTAACCGATAAGGTGCCTTAGCTATCGGTGTAGTTCCAGGAATTAGATGAATCCTAAATTCTACTTCCCTATCTGGTGGTAATCCTGGTAAATCTTCTGGGAATACATCTAAGTATTCTGAGACTACTGGTATTTCATTAAGTTCTTTACCCTTAGTGGTAATGATTACTGAAATCATATACACTATTCCTTGCTTTCGTTCATAACTAGCAACTTTCATTACTGATATGAACTTCATGGGCTTACGTGGTTTGTCTCCTATAATCGTGATTACTTCTCCAGTAGGTGCCTGAATTTCTATAGAATTCTTATCACAAAGGATTCGAGCATGGTTGGCTATTAACCAATCCATTCCTAACACAACATCGAATTCAGCTAATTTTATAGGTAACAGATTTGCAGAAAATTTATGACCTGAAAGTTCTATTTCTACTTTTTGCAAAACCTGATCTATTTTAACTGAATTCCCATCTGCGGTTTCGACTGTAAAAATCTGCCTAATGTTGGTTAAAGGTAACTTAAGAGCTTGACAAAATAAAGTATTTATAAAACTTTGGTTTGCACCAGAGTCAAATAATACTTTTGCATATACGTTGTGAACTAAGAATGTACTAGCTATCACATATGGAATGAGTTCTGCTTCTTGAGTGGTCAGCTGAAATGCTCTAACATTCTTCTTAGTAGCTCCGTCGGTCGCCTTGGTTTTGTTGTCTGCTGGTTTGGCCAATTTAGGACATTCTGTTTTAAAATGCCCTGCTTCCCCACAGTTAAAGCAGATTATGGTTTTCTTTCGGCAGTTCTCTTCACGATGTCCTACAGCTTTGCAAAGGTTACAGGTTATATTACATCTTCCATAATGTTTCCTTTTGCAATTCCTGCAGAAAGGCGGATTTGAAGATTGCCTTGCTCCTCTTTTCTTGAAGTTGCTATTATTACCCACCCGAAATCCTTGGATAATTTTCTGAGCCAGTTCCTTTTTCCTATTTTCATCTCTTGTGCGTACTAGTTCATCAGTTAGGGTGTTAGCTAATTCCACCGCATCGTCAATAGTGCGAGGTCTCGCAGCCTTAACAATGTTGCGGATTTCGCTAATTAATCCCCAAATGTAGCGAGAAATGAGTACCGGTTCTAGCGAAGCCAGTGTTGGTACCACCCTAGCATATTCGAAGAATGTCGAAGTATATCCTCGACAGTCCACATTCACCATCCAATGGTTTAGGAACTTATTTGCCATTTGATCTTTTTTATACTCGGGACAGAATTTTCTTTCTACAAGATTCTTAAATTCTTCCAATTTCATGGCATATGCCTCAATCCTTCTTTTAGCTTGTAACACAGTGTTCCACCATTCTAACGCCCCTTCTTTAAAAAGATTCGACGCATACATAACTTGATCTTCCTCCGCACATTTACTTATGGTAATCACTGCCTCAGTTTTCTCTAACCAACGCAGTGCTGCAATAGCCCCTTCGTTACCTGCAAACTCAACTGGTTTACAGGCAAGGAATTCTTTGTAAGTGCAACCAGGTGTTGCAGCTTTCATTTTCTTGAAAATTGGAGCTTGCAGATCATTATTGTTATTAACATGATTTCCGCCTCCGTTTATACTATTACTACAGTTGTCGCCTTGAGTACGTTTACTAGGAATGATTGATTGAGGTTTAACAGGTTTTTGAACAGCAGCCACGATTGCTGGAATAGCATTGGCTATTCCTTGTGCAACAATATCCTCTATATCTTGTCTATTTAACAATTGTTCTTCCTGAATTTGCTCAGATTGATTTACTTCATTTACTGGTTCATTACCAATGTTTGCCATCTGATAATTAATTTATAGATAAATAATTAGTATAAAAGAAATAATCCAATGTCACAATTAATTGCACATAATCACGTAAACGAATATATAAACAAAATTTTAAATTTTCTAAAATTTCATTTGTTTTATAGATTATATCATGCTTCTATATACAACCGTTTTATTATTTATCTTACACATACTGATTTTCATTAATATTGCTATTACACAACCACAGTCTCACTACCCACTTCTCTCTCGTCACTTGTTTTCCTAAAAACGAAGCTCCCTTTCATCATATTTCCAAGCAATTTGTCCCCCTATCTCCCGGATTCTATTTCCCGCATCCATTAACTCTTCGCCAAAATGGCGAAGTTCAGCCATATTCTCGTTACTCATCGGGGGATTTGGTAGGGGTTCTGGATCGAATTGCGGAAGAAAGGAATAAGGACTGTTGATAATGTTTTGGAATTGCCAATCATTTGTCAACCATTCATCCATTCCTAAAGGTTGAGGATGGATTATAGGTTCTGGGATTGCTGGTTCTAGGTTTATAGGGAGTTGAGTTTCAATAGGACGAGTAAAAACATTTGTATTGACAGGCTGAATAGTATCCCAGCTTGCCAATATAAAATCTAGCTCTTCCTGCAATGTCATTTCCTGAGTTTGTTTAGAACTTTCTCCAACTTCTACCTGAGAACTTCCTCCAACCTCCATTTCTATTTGCTTAAAATATTCCTCAAACTGTATTCCCATTTGCCTAGAATCTTCCCCGGCTTCCATCTCTAATTCCTGCTGTCTAGAACTTTCCCCCATTTCAATTTCTTTTCCTTTTTCTAATGGATTGTTTATTTTAGAATTCTTTCTAGTGGCGGGTTTCTTTCTACGCACACGCCTCCATCCTACCAATCTTCTTCTCTTTTTAGGCTTTGGCTTTTCCAGAGGTGGAGCGTTAAATTCTATAGGTTGTTCCACATCAGGAAAGTACCCAATAAATTCTTTAGAAACTTCTATGTTTACGGGGTAAAGGTTGAGATTCTCTAGGGCTCCAGATAACTCATTCATGCTGTTTAAAATAAATTAAAAATTTTATAACAACTTTCAAAATAACCTTCACATATTATTGCATACCATATGACTACAAAATAACTGAAATTTAAAACACACTATGTTTTATTGTAAATTTATTTATTTACTGAATGGATTTTCTAGCTTGTAGGTGATATGGTTTGCTAAAACTGAAACAAATTATTTAAAGATCTGCATTTACTGCTACTGTAGCTAACATATAAAGATCTGCCCATTTTTCGTCTAACTTGTCTTCCCAATGTGATTTACTGATTAATTCTTGGGTTTCCTTTTTAACTTTCTTTTCTCGGGATTTCCTTAATTTCTCCTGACTTTTTCTAATAATTAAACTTCTTTTATCAGGAGAAAGTGGTTCCTCGTATTGGGCTTTTCGAACGAATATTCCTTCTTCAGGAGTTTGGGATGAACTTCCCTTTTCATTTGATGACCTATCTAATTTAAGATAGATGTTTGAAAGCTTTTGCTTACCCATACTGTAACTAATAAATAGTCAGTTAATAAAAAACATAATCACATAATAATAATCAGGAAAAATTAAGTATTTCTAAATACTTAATTAGCTTAACTCAGTGGCTCAGATACCACCTTTTTCTGTCACGGCCCCCGACCCGGTTTGACCCGTTTCAGGAGCCGCGGGACAGAAATCCCGTGGTATTTATTTAATTGAGTTTAACAACGGAAGTTTATCATCAGGATCTGTTTAAAGCTAAAATTTTCCCGATTATTTTATTTCACAACTCGGGATAAAACCCCGGTAATTTACAATACTATGGTTTCACGGAGAAATCTTTATTTTACAAAACATATTTCTTTATTTTATAATGAGCCACTTTCTTAAGCTTGTAATGCTTCACAACACCTTTCCTGAATCACAACAGATCACCTGAAACATGTTTGAAAAAGGTTTTGTCAGCGGGAAATACTGGTGAATCATTCTATTTATTAAAACGACACATTTGTTATAATTTACAGTATTAAGAGAGATTACAATGTTTCTGATATCAACCAACTACCCAGAGTATTTTGTCACTCGACCCATTGGCCCATTCGTCCAATGGTGTCTGTGACTATGGTCATATCACCCCTTGGCTGCCCCAATGGTGAAGATTATCAAGTAATGTATACAAAACCCCACATACCGGCTGTAATTTGGTGATTACATAAACTTAATCACTGTAATTATAATCTTTGAAAACATTTAAGAATTTATAAAGTCATTTGATAAAAAGAGAATAACTCACTTTGCAGATTTAACACGGATAAAGTCTAGTCTACGGATTAGCCTTGTTAACCTAATTTAAATAACAATGCACACAAAACTGGGTTAGTAATCAATACAACATTTACGTTAACTCACGAGATCAAACCCTCACAACGAATGACAAAGTGCGATACTTAAACATCCATCGAATTAACGACGAATGACAAAGCATAACCCTAATGTGGCCAGCACTTAAACATCCATTGGATATTTTGATCAATCGGACATTGAATCATAGTAGCGATCGAGTTATTACCCTGTTTTGTGGCAGCACTTCGTGAATTATGTGTGTTTTTTGTAGTAATCTACGTATATCTCAGCGTATATTTGTAATTTGATCGTCGAACGAACAACAGAATGCAAGTGCCAGGCCCTTCTATTTATACTCAAATTTGTCACCTCCCGCGTGTCGCGAAGGACACACTGGTCCCTGTCGCGTGTCTCCTAGAGTGTCAAAGTAGACTAGGCCTGCTTCGTCACCTATCTAGCCCTGATGAGTCGACGTTGCATGAAAGTTCATTTTTGACAGCATTTTATGTAGATAATTATAACTAGGGTTTACCCCCCCCCCTGAGTTTTAGGGGTCCTAATCCTGATTCCAAATGTTCTGAAAATTTTAGGGTTTATGCAGAATCACTTGGGTTTCTCAATTAGGGTTTCCTATTGGACAATTTAATTTAATAAATATGACTTTTGATGAGAGTTGTTACACTAGTTCTCACGGTTCTTACAACTAAGGTGGTTCTCACTTTAACCCATCCCTATATATAAATATACATATATATAGAGGAAGGTTAACGTACATTACGGCTTAACGTACATCACGTATACGACCAATTACGCACGTTCATTTAAAAATCACGCACGTTATAGACTCAAAAAACCAACATGCGTGATTATTTCATATAACATGCATGATTATATCAAATTTTCAGACCTCCTGGGTTTGATCAATTTTGTCCAATTCGTTTCAAATTTCTTTTCGTTTTGCTTCAAATTGGCTATTGTTCGGTTCGGTCAATTTCATCACACTGGGTTCAAATTTATCGTTGATTTTGAAAAGTTTCATCGATTGGGTTAGAGTTAAAGGACAGTAACAATGGTTTAGATCGTAGAACAGGGGATGCGATTTTGAACTGGGAGGTACGGCATGCGTGATAACGTGCGTGATTTATGTTTCCTACATGCGTGATTAGGTTTTTTGAGTTTATCACGTGCGTGATTTTCAAATGAACGTGCGGAATTTGGCCGCGTACGTGTTGTACGTTAAGCCGTAATGTATTTTACACTTTCTCTCTCTCTCTCTCTCTCTATATATATATATATATATATATATATATATATAGGGTTGAGTTCATTTCAGAACTCTAAATAACTACAGAACTTTCAGAACTCCTAATAAACAATCATTTTATATATAAGTTTTTGTATTTAGGATCTTTTTATCATCTATTATATGTATTTCTTTGATTACATACATGCTAAAAGTAGTTTACATTTGTTTAATTGCCAAAATTATATATATGTGTCATAACTAGTTACATATATGCAAAAAAACTAGTTTACATATGTTTAATTATAAAATTACATATAAAAATGATAAAATTACTCTTAACATATATGTAATCGTAAAAATACACATAATAAATGATAAAATTATCGTAAACATAAAAATATATAAATAATAAGATTGTTTATTAGGAGTTCTGCGAGTTCTGTAAATATTTATGGTTCTGAAATGATTCTGGCCCTATATATATATATATATATATAGGAGAAGGATCCGTTAGGAACCACCCTTTATTGCGAGAACCGCGAGAACCAGTGTGAATACAACCAAAAGTAGAGATTTTTATAAAAAATAAAAAAAAATGTGTGTTTTTTAGATTTTTTTTAGGTTTTTTGGGGGGTTTAGCTTTATGGTTTAATTTTTAGCATTTAGCTTGGGTCGGGGGGGGGGGGGGTGATTTAGGTTTTGTGCGAGGGGGGGGAGGTTAGGTATTTTGTAGGTTTTTGGTGGTGTAGTGGGTTTATTTTGTTGTGTTCACATTGGTTCTTGCGGTTCTTGCATTAACCCTACCCCATATATATATATATATAGGGGAGGGCTATATAGAAAACCCTTAAGTTTTTAGAAAACTCTAGAAACTCAAATCTCCCCCCATTTTTACCAAACCTCCCGACATTTTTTTTTTGAAAAAAATAACACATGTAATATACATGTTTTAAAGTGTTTTGAGCAAAAAAAAAACAAAAAAGCGCCGAAGGGATGTTGTTAAAAAAATAAACAAATTTCAGCATGCTTCGGGTGACTAACATGTGTTAGGCAGAAAAGGCAGAAACTTGCTGAAATTTGTTTTTTTTTTTTAAACATTCCTTCGGCGCTTTTTTGTTTTTTTGGCCCAAAACTCTTAGAAACATTTATATTACATGTGTTATTTTTTTCAAAAAAAAAAATGTCGGGAGGTTGGGATTTCTAGGGTTTTATCAAAATGGAGGGTTTTATACCTAGCATTATCCTATATATATATATAGGACAAAGATCCATTAGGAACCACCTCTTATTGCGAGAACCGCGAGAACCAATGTAAACACAACCAAAAATGCCTAAAAATAGCTAAAAATCACACAAAAAAAATTTAATATTTTTTATAAAAAAATCGCTACTTTTCGAAGCAAAAAAAATTAAAAAAAAATAAAATAAAATTAAAAAAAAATTTTTATACTAAAAGTAGCGATTTTAACATAAAAAAAAATTAGATTTTTTTTATATTTTTTTAGGTTTTTTGGGGGTTTAGTTTTTAGCATTTTAGCTTAGGGGGGTTAAGTTTTTTTTTGTGGGGGGGGGGGGGGGTTGGGGTTAGGTGTTTTTAGGTTTTTTTTTTTAGCTATTTTAGGTTGTGTTCACATTGGTTCTCGCGGTTCTCGCAATAAGGGTGGTTCTCGCATGAACCTTATCCTATATATATATATACACACACATATATATAGGGGCATGATTTAGGGAAAACGCCTAAAAGTGTGAAAACAGTGAAAACGCCCCTCATCCGTTGGATCAAAACAATCTATGGAGATTGGCGAGGTGGCGTTTTTGTAAATAACATTAATCTTATTACGTGGATGCGCTTCATTAAGGGTAAAAGAGTCTTTATACAGCTCTATACAAAACACCAAACTCATGAGTAAAACACCATTAAAAATTCCCGCCTTAAACTACAAGCCATACACATCATTTTCATCTAAACGCCATTAATATAAAACACCAAACTTTGTGTTTAATAGTTAAAGCTGAAGAAACAGTAACTGAAACAACGAAATCTTAATTACTAACATTTATTTTAATAAATTCCCGCCTAAATACGCGCCTAAAACATCTTATATAAACAACGTCTCAGACCTTCAATCGAACACACAAAAAATAAACGCCAAATTTTACTAAATACCATTCAATTTATAAACACCAAAATGTTCCAAAACCACATATTGCAAACGTCGTATCTTGGAGATTCAGTTTTGTTCTCAACAAAGTTTCACTGAATGGGGTGGACAACGTTGTTGGACAACATTCTTAAGTGAGGATTAACAATGTTGTCCATCTCATTCAGCAAAATATTATTTAGTTAATCATCACCAAATTAAAGGTTTAAAGTATTTTTATTTACTAAATGTATTCTTTTTTTGGCGTTTATGTGTGTGTCCGATCTTATATTGTTTGTTATGTAACTTCCAAATCACATGTTATGCACAAAAAGTGGAAAAATGTGAGAAAAATTTAAAAACTGGTATATAAAACGCCAAATGCCAACATTTGTGTGTTCTGAACAAAATAGAAAAAAAATACAAAAAACGCCAAACTACTCTTCAGTTGCTCTAAAAAACCGTGTCGATTTTCTTTTAATTACGGGCTTCTGGCATGTTGATGCATAGTGTCCGTAAACTTTACAATTCTTACACTGTCTTTCTTCCCCCCCGGGCTTCCCTTTTGTTTTTGTTTTTTCGATTGCTTCATCCTGTTTGGATTTCAAACGCTTGCGAGATCCAGAACCTTTCGACTTATACCCAAAAAGGACTCTTATCGGATTCTTGTCGTTTTTATAATGACATGTTATCTCTGAAAATCTATCCCTAGTACTAGGAGGAGGAGCAACAATCTGCATATCTTGAACCTTCTTCATTTAAGATTGAACATGATCCTTGTATAAGGATAGCCCTCCTTATTACCAGATAAACGGTTCAAAGCATACTCCCTTGCAAAAATAATTTCTCACATCATACTTTGCACATCGGGATCAAGCTCGGTCATAAATTCACGACTTACTGAGTAATCAGAAGAGCAATTTGGCCAAGTCTCTTTACGCCATCTATTCAAAATGTATTGTTTTGGAAATTCCCTAATATCCAAGCTTCTCGAAACATAAAATGTATGTCTACATAGCAAACCAGACTGCTCAAAACGCCTGCATGATCAAGTGCTGGTGCAATCAGACTTATGGTACATTACCTGAGAAACGCCAAACACAACGTATGTATAAAACGTCATGCAGGAAATGTTTGTATAAAAGACCATCAAATAACAAACACGAAAACTCCATGCAAAAAAATAAATAAATAAATGTTTAAAAATATACTAAACGCTATATTCAGAAAACGCCAAAATAAAAATAACCAAAAATGCCATTGTTAACCTTGAATAAGGATGTACAAGGCTGCTGGAAATCATTTATGTAAAACTTAACAAACCCATCGGGCTGATCTTCATAACGTTCATTTAAGAAATACCCAATCCCGATTAGCTCAGTTTGAACGTCACAAAAAATATTTTTTGTGTATATGTCAGCAGCTTAGCCCTCTAAAACTTTTCAATTACTTTTCAACTAGGGCGTTTGTATCGAGATTCATGATCATTTTTCTGGTGCGTGTGACGCTATTCTTCTATTGCAGTTTCGTAATGAGTCATGAACTCAAGAGTAGATTTTGAATTGCACACTTGACCAAAAAAATGGTTCTCACCCTCAGACCTCGATGTCGTACGCATAAGGGCCGACAGTTCCTCCATTCTATAGTTATGCAGGTATCCAAGATTCCTTAAGAGAAAAAATATCAAAAAGCTAGTCATTATCATCTAAATTGAACTCTCCAATAACCTCTACCCATCCTGATTCAAACTCTTCGGATGTAAGAATATCCGTCCACATAACACCACAAATACGTTCTTTGAAATTGGTGGAATTGCATAGCCTAACACCAACCTATATATAACACGAAAACGCCATGCAAATATATACATTAGAAACAACAAACTAACATGAAAAACAGTTATGAAGGACAAAACTCCATATATCTTAAAACGCCATATATCTTAAAATGCCAAACATAAAATTAGAAAATCAACCTTCAGAGAAAGTTTATGCATCATGTGCTACATGCATAACTGATGCCTCATTCCAACAAATACAACAAAATACGTATCAACAACCATATATACGTATCAGCAGTTTCTGACGCCACATGCTGGATCTTTGTCAGTGACAACAACTTTTGTTTGAGAACCAACAGCTTTTAGAAAAACTCTCAACAACCATATATACGTATCAACAGTTTCTGACGCCAATAATGCAGCACCAAATGTAACTATGCAGTGGTGATTGTCTATACCAGTGAACAGTACAAACACCATAGAGTATCTCCATATGAAAACCCCATTGAGAAAATGAAACGAGAACCCAATGCATGTAAACAGTGAAAACACCAAAAAGACAGAAAAATAGAAATATAAATATTACTTGTTGGAACGATACGTGGTGTCAAACGAAATCACATCACCAAACACGTGGTAATTACGTTTGGATTGATCATCACACCAAAAAAGTCCCTTTAAACGATGCTGGTACACTTTATGTGGACGCGACTCGGTTAGGTTCGACTCGGTTAGGTCCGGCTCAAGCCCGACGTAGCAACATTCCTCCGTCGTGCACCCCAGAGTTCGACATGCGAAGCACGGAGAGCCGCCGACCAGTCCCGCCGACACATCACCATGACATCACCGTAGTGATGTCATGATGATGTCAATGAGAATTCTAAATGCCATGCATGACAAAATCTCTTGTGTTCGTAAAAAATCATATATGGCGAAATCTCCTTTGTTTTCGTCACTGTGTGTGTGGCGAAATCCTCGATTTCATCACACATGGTTTTCGTCCAAAGGGTTTTCGCTGTTAGTCAGTATAAATAGCTCAGTTGTTTATCAGTTTAGTTATGAGACCACTGTGAAACTCCATGAGTGAGCACAGAGAGACTTAGTGAGAGTCTGTAAACATTGTTTGTATATGTTTGTGGTTGTACTCATCCCTAATCAATAGATATTGAATCTTTGGTTACGCGTGTGTTTTACATTGTGTTTGGTTTGCACCGTCACGGGGATTCCGCACCCGCAATTGTGTTTGTGATAAACAAGGATAGGTTACGTATCGGATCCTCCGAGAAAAACGGATTCTGACTCTTCAACTCCTCTGCTTCAGTCAATAAATCATCAATATCAAAACTCGCTTCTTCCTTCACATCAGATTCCGAATTATAACCACCCGAATTAGAACTTTCTTCATCAGAACTCCCGGTATAACCCGAACTGTCGTCACTTTCAGAAAATTCTTCCTTGTGAACGTGCTTGATGTGATTGATGATCTTTGCATAACAAGCTGTTCCTCCTCCTTCTTGATCACCTTCCCCAAATTGTACAGACCAATTACACCCTTCATCAGCTTGAACAACTAATGCTCTGTTGGTGTTTGAAGGTCCAGACTGGTTCTGGTTCTGGTTCTGATTGTTGTTCACCGCTACTATCCTTCGTTCACAATTTTCTTGATTTGCATTAGAAGTACTCGTATGATTTCTGAACGGATTCTGATTGCCATGTTTGCTTGGTCGGGTGCACTCACGTTTGAAGTGGCCCTTTTTGCCACAATTGAAACATGTAACCGCATCTTTATCAAACCCGTACTTCGTATCGTTCTTACTTTCCAACGAAGTTCTTCCCGTTCTACTCATGAAATCCTTTGCCCTTCTAACTGCACTTGCAAACGCACACTTTATATCCATCAACTCCATTTCATCACGGTTGATTTTTAATAATCTTCATTGGTCATATTGATGTTTCCAATTTGACCTGCGACCAATCTGCAGTATGCACTAACCATTGTATTAATGAGTTCCATATGCTCCTTTTCTACTTCAATGCTAACTTTTGAGAGGTTCGAAGTATCAACTCTAACAGTGTTGGTGTTTTGGGGTGGAGGATTGTTGTTATTATGTGCTTGTTGCTGTTGTTGTTGTTGTTGGGCTTGAGGTTGGGGTTGAGATTGTAGAAGATAAGCACTTGGATCGAACTGTGGTTGAGTAGTGGTAACTTGAGGTGGAGGTTGGGGTGTTGGTAAGCATGCACTTGCATCGAATTGAGGTTTTGAGAAAGCATGAGCTTGAGCAATCATATGCGCTGGCGGATGATAAGCACTCGGATCGAAAACCGGTGGAGGAGCTGACTGTGGAAATGGAAAAGAGCTTGTAAACCGAAAACAGGTGAGGATTCAGGGGGAGGCTTACAATTTAAGGACCTTCAAGAAATTGAAATTACATTTCTTGATTCTCAGGGGCAACCCAAGTCTATGAAGGCTTGGGTCCCCCTCTCCAACTAATCTCTGAGTGAGTGTGCAGGATGTTCCAGGAGGAACTATCGATAGTCATCGGATTGTTTATAGCGGAGTGTCCATGCACAAGATCGGCGACAAAGAAATTATTGCCTTTGATGGAGAGAAAAAGAAAAGAAGACAGAATTTTCTGTCGAAAGAAATTGAAAACCTTCGACAAAATGAAAATCATACCAAAGTTTGATTGTTCAAAGCTTTAATCGGGTCCCCAGGATAGATTCAATCAAAATGTACGCACCTGTAGCACGTCTGGAGTTCAAAATTCACAAGATGAACGTGCAGTGTACATTTCTTCGCGGTGTGATTGAAGAAAATGTGTTTGTTGAACAAACCAACCGGGTGTGCGGATGCCTTAGCATGGATTGAACAACCGCACACTACTTCTGAAAGAGAAAGACAAAGACCTTCATTGGTGCAATGTGGAAGACCAGCCGGACCCAGAGGTCTATGATCTTGTTGCTGTGAAGAGATTTCTCAGTAGCTACAAAATCGACCTTGAAATCCACACCGGGTGGATATCCAGTTTAGGAGAACGCTCAGATTCCTAGCAATGCACGAAGCGGTTGCAGGATACGGTTTCAAATTTCTAATCTCTCCTATACTTGTCGATATTTAAGCTGCTTTATGAATAATTATCATCTCGTACAACATTCTTTGACCAGACACGTTGATCTCAAATATCACCTCACACGTGATTGTTTTTAATATAAAACTCGTCAATGTGGTCTTGGTCCGCACCGCTTACCGACGTGCCAACTCATTTTTCCAAAATTCGATAAATCATTTCTGAGTAAATTAATTTTGGTAAACGGCATTGAGGTAAAACATGAGTTAACCGACATTGGGAAATCCTTTTTGTTAATATCTTTGTGTCTTTTAAATTTATCTTAGTTTGTTAAAAAACGATTTAGGGGGAGTATATCCAAATTTGAAAAATTCAAAAACAGTGAAAAAATTCAAAACGCAAAAACATTGGAAAAACAAAAATGAGTTTCCTAGCAAGAAAAAGAGAAAATGATAGTACATCAGTGGTCTATCGAAATCTCTTTGAAATGAACTTAAAAATGGAAAAACGATAAGCAGCTCTATATAAGATGTATCGGTAGGCTCACAATCATTTTAAAGTGTGCAGGGTGATATAAACCTAAATCGACTGAAGACCAGGTGGGAACCATTCATTGGCATATGGTCTTAGTACCGAAATTTCGTTTGAGAGATTGCCTAGGTTCTGAGATATTCGGTCTTTATGCTGTCTTATCATCTGGGTATCATGGTTGTATCTTTTACCGAAAAATAACGGAGACGAAGTCTAGATCTTCCATGATACCATACATACGTGTACATAATGCATTCGACCTCAATAAGTGATCAACAATCACATGTCCAAACAAAATAAGTGATAAAATATCACAGCTTTCTTGCGGGAGTCAAGTTCGTCTCTTTGCTATACGTTTATACTGACCTGTTCACGGACTTGCTCCTGTGCCCTCATGCATCTGAAAATCAAGTTCCTCATCAATAAGTGATTCTATCACATAGGGCTTGTTTTCAATCAAAATAAGTGAGTTTCTCACATCTTTTATACGGTCAAACAGATGATAAACGGTATACTCACCGGTAAGATGAACTCTCGTGCATACCTTGATACGGGAATGTGTCGTGTGTGGATGAACACCGGTCGGTAAGTATAAATCATACACTAATTGTATCCCCTCGCCATGATTACATCTGATAAGTTGAGCTTAAGTGGACAACAATACCGATAATTGTTATAGGATGCTTATCAAAATGTTAACTAGTTGAACAAAAAGAGCGTTTTGGCGTGACCGTACACTGATATAATTCTCTTACCCTCGAAACTCGCAAAAAGAATGTCTGTAAATATTTGTTTACTACTTTCATTTCTGCATCGCTGTATATATTTATTTATTGCTTTCCGTCATTACATTTGAAAAATGAAAAATACCAAAAAGATTTTAGGTGTGTTTTAATCTAAATTTTATAAAAGTTGGATCACACAATCCGTTCCTTTTGATTCGGGTCCGACGTATCAACCTTCTTGTCCTTATATACCCCAAATCTCGTGCACATGTAATACTTAATATGTTTTTCTCCTTTAACGTTTATCTTTTCAGTCCCTTTCCTAATAGAAAAACCACAAACAGTAAAATACATTGAATAACAATCATCGAGTCTTAGGAATATCATGTCCATTTTGGTCTTTATCTCTTCACTAACGACATGAATGATAAATGGTAAACCAGTTTTGGGGCAAAACCTTTCATTCGAAGAAACACCTTCGTCTGAGAAAACACACTGAGAAACAATTTAAGAGAAACGCCATTAAAATAGAAATTGTCTCCTTATAACATTATCGATGAAAACACCATTAATTGAATAATAAACAAGAACAAATAAACATATAATTAACATAATGAAAACACCATTAGTTGATTAATTAACAAATAAAACGTGTTAATGAAAACGCCATAAGTTAAATAATTAACAAATATAACATGATAATGAAAATGCCATAATTAACAAACCTGATGTTTACAAATTAACAAATAGTAAGAACTGATGTTTACAAATATTACTCAAAAACATTCAAAACTAATCAAGTGTAAAACGCCATTGATCATAAATAATAAGCGTATATTAGATCCCAAACGACAATTAACATTAATAATGAAAACGCCAAATATCAGTTCTTACTATTTGTTAACAACTAATGAAAACGCCAAATATTGGATATATGAAGAACACCATTGAAACATAAACGCGTTGTCAAATATTACTTTGAAAAAAACGAAATTGAAACAAGCATAAAGAACAAAACGACATATCTGTTGTATATGTGTTGCATGATTTGTTGGAACACATATGAAAACGTCATCAAATATTACTTTGTAGAACGGAATCCACTTTAGACGCCATAGATCTCGAAGCTTGGAAAGGAGGTAACTGCTAATATGAAATTTTTGGAGTTTTATTTGAAACAAAATTTTAACCCGATTTATGGAGGGGGGCGTGGACAATGACAACCGTATCCCTACATATCATTTAGCTCCCCTCGCCAGGTGTTCGATCAGGATCCGTTCTCACCGTTTGCACACTTCCAACCTTTTTTTCCTGATCGCGTTTCTACATACATACATACATACATACATATCTATACTATATTAATAAGCATATATATATATATATATATATGGGGAGGTTCATTTGAGAAGAAAATTAAATTGAGAAGATAAAGAACAAGGGTTACAATTCTAAAATGTTAAGTAGTTTTTCATTCATCTCATTCATTACTATCTTTAAGTAATTAATTACTCATAAAGATTATCATTCTTCACACTGATTTTTTGCCTACACACATAAGAAGTTATCCTACACATTTCGAAATTTATCCTACACATATTTAAATTCATCCTACACGACTCGAAATTTATCCTACACACCTAGTAATTTGTCCTATACTCTAAATTAATTATTTTTTATTTTTTGAAAAATATTTATTTTGAAAAATACGTTACAAATTTAATGTAATTAGCTATTAAAGAGGAAGACTACAAATTCATAATCTATGTAAGTTTACAAATATACCCTTATATTAAAATTAAATACAAATATTAAATGAAGTAAAATGAAGCATTCTTATTGGTTGAAACTTTTTCTTATATCAATATATATATATAGTGTCGGGATTAGGAGAAAACGCCCCAAAGTGTGAGAATGGTGAGAATGCATGCTGGCCCAACACGTGACGCGCGATATAATTAGGGCGTATTGGCTTTTTTGTCATTTTAACTTCCGTTTTTCCAATTCCGCTTTTCACAATATTGATTTATTTTTGGGGTTTAAGATTTTTTGGCGTTAACCAAATTCAATAATTATATGGCGTTTTAATGGTTTAATTGTATTAACATTTTGGCGTTTATGGTGTTTTTCAAACCGTATGCCATTGGTACCCCAATGGGTCAGAATATCTCTCTGAATGGCGTTTTTCAAGGAGTTTTAAACAAGTTACCCCATTGTTCTATTATTTTTTATATACATTTGGCGTTTGTGGTATCTTGGCATTTTACAATTGGAAAATTATATTACAACCACATTGAAAAAAAAATATAAGCTAAAAAAATAAATTAAAAATCCTAATCGGATCTCTTTTCACAATCTTCACTGTCATCAGTCTCTCTCTTTTTTAATACTACAAGAACTGTCACCAAATATATGACGTTTTATGTAAAACTTAACAAACCCATCGGTTTGATTATTTTGCCTGCTCGTCTGTTGAAGTGGCTTTTGTGGATGTTTGGGGACATAGATCTATGACGTGTGGGTGGGTTTTTCGCTTTGTTCTTCAACTTGATCTTCATCTTTATATTCATCCCACTCTTCAGTGTCATTGATCTCTTCTCCTCATCCAATCCTTCTTCAAGAACAAAGAATACAAAATGACATATGACTGTCATCAGTATCTTTTTCTTGAAGATTTGTCCATCTCATGCAGCAAAATCTTACTGAGTTACTCCCCTCACGTAACAATCCATTCAGTGAAACTTCACGAAGAAGAATACTGAATATCCAAGAAAGCATATTAGCCGTCTTTTATTTTTTTTAATTTTTTGGCGTTTTACAGTGACTGGTATTTAGTAGTATTGGCGTTTGTTTTTTTGGTTTGATCAAATGGAAGTTGCTGAGAGGTATCATTTTATAGGATTTCTTTTGGCGGCGTAGGTTAGGCGGTGCATTATTATAATAAAGTATTCGTCGTTTCATTTACTGTTTTTGATAAGCTTTATCTCTGAAGTCTGTAACACGTCCCATCTTTCAAGTTTGGCGTTTTAGAATCTAATATAATAAATTTTCCGTCTCTTCAGTTTTACTGTTTTGTAGTTACTGTTTCTAGTTACATTTTCAAGTTTGTTTTTTAATTTTTTTAATTTTTTTTATTTATTTTTTATTTTTTTAGGTTTTTATAATACTTTTTCAAAGTAATTTTATTATAGTTTGGGAGGTTTTGGGGCGTTTTACGGCATGATAAAGTTCTAACAAGCATTTGTTTGTCTGACGTTTTTATTATATATGTCGTTTTTTATTATATAACAATCAACTAAAAAAGAAAATTAAAAAAAAGAATATATAAACAATTGATCTTCCAATCTTCACTGTCACCAGTCTCTTTCTTCTTTTTTGAATCATCTTAACTGGCTGTTTCGACTTTCGTATGATTCATTTTGTTTTTTTGTTTTTGAAGTAGTTTTTTTGTCGCCGTTTGGAAGCACAAACTCTGACATCAACATCTTTTTCTTTATGATTTGTCCATCTCATGCAGCAAAATGTTATTAAGTTTACACCCTTCAGCCAACAATCTTGAATTTCCAATGAACAATGTTTAATTTTTTAACTTTTGGCGTTTTACCGATAAAAAGAACGCCACTAAATAAAAGCACCTTAAACCTCAAAATTTGATCATGCTAAAATCAATAATGTTTTGCTGTATGAGATGGACAACATTGTTAATCCTCAGTTAAGAAAGATGTCTGACAATGTTGTTCACCCTATACAGCTAAACTTTATTGACAACAAACCTCAATAATGTTTTTGTATGTTTTGCCGTTATAAATTGGATGGAAGTTGAGGATAAAGTCAATAAGATTTTACTCAATGAAATGAACAATATCCTCACATAAGGATTTTTGTACATTACATTGAGGGAAACCTTACAGACAACCAAACTGAATTTCAGATAAACATTTTGGTTTAGAGGATATTTGATGTTTGGGTTTTTTTTGGCATTTCTAAGATGAATGGTATATATTAAATACGGCGTTTGGGGTTTTGTGTGTTTTTTTAATTGAAGGTCTGAGATGTTGTATATATATGATTTTTTTTTGCGGTGTTTTTTAGGCGGGATTTTATTATAATTAAGTTTAGCGTTTTATATCTAATGGCGTTTTTAGATTAGAATGGTGTGTGCTATTGTATGGCGTTTTATTTCATGAGATGGCGTTTTGTGTGGAGAAGTCAAAAGACTTTTTTACCCTTAATGAAGCGCGTCCACGTAATAAAATTGATGTTATATATGAAAACGCCACCGCGCCAATATAGTCCATAGATTGTTTTGATCGGACGATCCATAAGCGTTCTCACACTTTCCACCGTTTTCTCTAAATCCTGACCCTATATATATATATATATATATATATAGGGAGAAGATCATGCGAGAACCACCTCTTATTGCGAGAACCGCGAGAACCAATGTGAACACAACCAAAAATGCCTAAAAATAGCTAAAAATCACACAAAAATTTTTTTTTTGATTTTTTTTAATATTTTTATGTTAAAATCGCTACTTTTCGAAGCAAAAAAAAAAATTTAATTTTTTTTTAATTTTTTTTATTCGAAAAGTAGCGATTTTAACATAAAAAATATAAAAAAAATCAAAAAAAAATTTTAGATTTTTTTTTTGATTTTTTAGGTTTTTTGGCGGTTTAATTTTTAGCATTTTAGCTGGGGGGTGGGGGAGGGGGGTTTAGGTTTTTTTTTTTTTTTTGGGGGGGGGGGGGGGTTTAGGTTTTTTTTGGGGGGGGGGGGGTTAGGTTTTTTTTAGCTATTTTAGGTTGTGTTCACACTGGTTCTCATGGTTCTCACAATAAATTGAGTTCTCGCATGAGCCCCTCCCTATATATATATATATATATATATGAAGAAACACTAGATAAATGGCCGGAACCGAGATATCTAGGGGGTTTGAATCCGCATAAAAATGTTAGTTTCCTCTCGATTGATTCAGGTACAGCTGATCTTTTTCTCCGACAATTATGCAAAAAAGAGCACCGTTAGCCTCGCCAAGGGGAGAAGAGGGTTCTCTCCTTGACCCGACTCCGGTGTGAGAATAAGTATGGGTAATGAAGAAGAAGATGTATTTGAGAAGTGTGTGTAACTTGAATTCATACCTGGGTTTTTTCTCATATTTATAGCCGGGAGTGGTTCAGGCGGGAAAACCCGTTAGTGAAAAGTTGACGGAAGATTCTAACCCCGTAAGCGGTTACATTTTCTTCCGTCAAGCTCCTTGATCCGACGTGAGAGCACACGGATCGTGGTTTAGATCGAAGGCTGGGGTTTTGCCACGTGTAAAGTGATCAAGTGGAGATTACTCTCCAATTGCATGCTTTCGTTGTGATTTCAGGGATGCCTGAGATGGTGACACGTGTCCAGACGGTTATAACCGTCTTAGTGGTGCACGATTGTATTTCTTCTGGAAGATTGCTGCTGCAATCTGGTGTGGCACCTTATTGTGTGGAAACAGCTGAATGAATAAATCCCAAGTCTGGGTAAATAATATCCAAGGCTGGATATTTAAGCGGAAGTATTTATTATAGGATTTTCATCCTTTGCTAATGGAAGAAGGCGCAAGGATTTAAGATTTCCTTTGGGCGCGCGACTGTAGACTGCTGACTGTTTCTTCCTTTTGTAAGACCAGTGCGCGGCCGCGCAATGTTAAAAGTTTAAAAGGCAAGGTTGTGGTATGCTCCCGGGTACTTGTTATGAGGTTTTTGGGACCTTACCCCTTCAATATAGGAGAAGGATCCGTTAGGAACCACCTTTTATTGCGAGAACCGCGAGAACCAATGTGAACACAAACAGTAATACCTAAAAAAATCTAAAAAATACCTAAATTTTTTTAATTTTTTTACTATTTTTTTTGGAAAAATCGCTATATTTCGTTGATAATAAAAAAATTTCAAAAAAAAAATCGAGTAACAGTTATCCATGCACATGTGCATATGTATCATTTCTTTGATAAATTCCGTTATTCATTACAAATATTAGACAATTACACTTTCATTTACACTACCACGTGTAATACACTACTTTTTATGTTAACAATATTAGAAATGCACATGTGCATCTATATGTATCAACATGAAATAAGGTGTTTTGGTACACTACTTTAAATACACTTTCTCTTTTATCTATCATTCCATCCATAATACACAAACATGCACATGTGCATTTTTGTCATTTCTTTGACAAATTCCGTAATTGATTACAAATATTAGACAATTCCACTTTCATATACACCACCATATGTAATACACTACTTTTTACATTACAAATATTAGAAATGCACATGTACATGTACATCTATATGTATCAACATGAAATAAGGTGTTTCGGTACAAATATTAGAAATGCACAAATATTAGAAATGCAGCATTTTTTTTTATCTTTTCAGGGCCGGACTTGATTAGAATTTGATTAAAGGTTTATATAATTGAGTATATGAATAAAAGTACTATCAATATGCCTAATTAAGTGGGGAAAAGTGAATACCTTATTATGAAATTAGTAATCACGATAAATATTTTTATTGTATTTTTTTTACAAAATTAAGTTTAAACTTATGTAATAGTAAGAAAAATATTAATAACTAGTGTTTCACCCCCGTATTGCGGACGTTAGGTTCGTAAAGCTGTGCTAAGTAGTAAGTAAACGACGATTAAAACTAGACAAAAATCGTAAAACAAAAATACGAATTTATACCATCACATGACGAAAAATGTAGACAAAAACAAACATGAACTTTTGGGTTCATTTAACTTCAAGAGCTAAAAAACGAACCACACGAACTTATGAAGCTGGAAATACAAAGCATCTTAAAATACCAAAAGAAATAAAGATAAACATAAAACATGGTTCATAAGATATACCTAAATTTTTATATATTGGAATTGTAATAATCATAAGAGTTAATTACACCGTTAGTCCATGTGATATATGAAAAGTAAAAACTCAGATAATAATAGTTTGAAATAACATTATGAGGTTCTAACGTTTCATTTTTAACAACCTAGAGTATTAACAGTACCTTTTTGTTAACTTTTCTGTTTGTTAGAGTAAAATTACAACAATACCATTTTCAACTAAATGGCCATTATGTAATTTTAACTTTATTTTTAATCCAGGTACCATTTGTATAATTCTATATTCCTTTTTATCTTCGATGGTCGCCTTCTTCATACACCGTATATTCTCTTTCTTCTTCCATCGTGAACCCGAATTCCCTTCCCCTTCCATCTCCGACTTCTTCTGTAGCTATACTAGGGTTTGATTACATATTTGGGTATGTAATTCTTCCTCATTTGTTTTGTTTAAATTACACATCTATTGGGTTTGATTTCAATTGACGAGGTTTTTTCAATAGTCGTCACTGTTCGAAATCAAGAAAGGTTTCTATAGATGGTCTCTGTTCGAAGTCAGAGAACGATTTTGAAGGGCTGTTGTTTGTTGTATTCAACAGCATTAGATCAAAACCGGGAATTGTGGTTCCTCTTGGTCTCTTGTGATGTGATGAATGAAAAATTACCTTCCAAAAAAAACCAAAGAGTTCTAGAAAGTCAAAATCGACGGTTGAAATTTTAAATTGGCTCCTGGTTGTTTCGTTTTTTGATTTGATCAAGATCAAGTAGGCACACATAAAAAGTTACAAAACTCCAGGTTTGCATATTATATTGAAATCTGGGAATTGTGTTCAATTTTGTTCAAAGTTCCATGTATTTGGCTGTTTCTTAATCCGTAATTGTATCCATTAAATTCCAAAGTTGTTTATCTTCCTCATTTGTTTTATTGAGTTAACAAATCTATAGGGTTTGATTTAATCTAATTCTTCCTCGTTTATTTTTTTTACTTATAGTCCATTATACTTGATTTATTCTTTGCGTATGTAATTCTTCTAAATTGTTAATTGTCGATTGTTCTATGAGACTTATCGATGATTTGTGTATAAAAATTGCTAAATGGCCACTGTAGTTGAAAGGGGCATTTTAGTTTTTAATTGTAGAGTAATTACACAAATGGTCACTGGATTAAAATAAAGTTAATTACATATGTGACATTTGTAGTTGAAAAGGGTATTTTATTAATTTTACTCTATCTTAACTAAAAAGTTAATAAAAGTAGTGTTAGTATCCTAGATTGTTACAAAATGAAACGTTAGAACCTCATAATGTGATTTTAAACTTTTGGTACCTGACTTTGTTACTTTCCATAAATTACAGGGACTAATGATGTAATTAACTCTAATCATAATGATAAAAATAATAGTGTTAATAATAATAATAGTTTTAATAAATAATGACTATAATAATGATAGTTGTACAATATATAAAAGTAAATTACACAATTGCTTATGTGGTTTGCATTTAAGGACCGATGGTAAAGGGTAAATTTAACATGAGTTTAACAAAAAAAAACATGTAATCCATTAATATTCTAAAGTATAAATGCAATAAAGATAGACCATAAAAATTGTGTTTTAAATCAATTAACTTAGAAAATAAAATAATGTTATGTTTTACAACAATTGATGAACCATACAAACTTGAGAGACTAAAAATATAAACCACCTTAGAAACACTAATAAAAAAATAAAAAATAAAACATTGTTCATATACTAAAGTGTTATATATGGTAATGTAATAATCGTAATAGTAAAATAATAGTGTTAATAATAATAATAATAGTAATAATAATTTTTAAAAATTATAATTATAGTAACGAATAGTTATACACAAATAAAAGTAAATTACACAATTGGTTATGTGGTTTGTTTGTAGAGACCATTTGTAAAGGGTAATTAGGCAATACGGTATGGGGATCGGCTTTGGACCGTCCCCATCCGTCGCCGATCCTACAGCCATGCCGCCCCCCTCAGTCGCGTCATCTCCGTCGGTATTCCGACATCCATGATGGAGCAAAAAGTGGGCCCCTTTTCTTTTGTTTGTTTGTTTGTGGGATTTGTACATTATGCTTTAATACTTGTACATAGTTTTGTGGGGTAGGATCATCTAGCACCATCCTCCCATACCCTCTAGTTTAGTGGGATGTACCATCCTTGGGAGGACTATGACGTGGCGTCTACGTGGCGGATCATCCTCCAAGGATGGACCATCACCATACCCAGTAACCTTATAACATGAGTTTAACAAAAACATTTTACCCATTAATATTGTAAAGTATAAATGCAAGAAAGATAGACCATAAAAAAATATGTTTTACATCAATTAACTTAAAAAAAATAAAGTTGTGTTTTATATCAATGGGTGAATCATACAAACTTAAAAGACAGAATATGTAAACCATCTTAAAATTTATTAAAATAAATAAAATAAACCAATGTTCATAAGACCTACCTAATTTGTTATATATAGTAATAATCATTATAACAATGTTAGAATTAAGAGTAAATTGTCAAAATCGTGCCTGATGTTTAGGTATGTTTGTCACTTTCAGTCAAAACAACTTTTTTGTACCATATATTCTTTCACTTTTTGAATTTTTTGTCATTTTTATCCAAACGTATGACTTTTTTGCCAAAATCGTCCATGAGATTTGGAATTTTTTGTAATTTTCATCCAAATATTTAATAGAAAAAACAAAGCAAATTAGATTTTTGGATGAAATGGCAAAAAATCTCAAAAGTGAAGGACTATATGGTACAAAAAAAGTGGATAAAATTGCAAAAAAATGGCCAAACCTCTGGGATGGTTTTGACAATTTACTATAGGATTAATAATAATAATAACAAGAGTAAACTGCTATTTTGGTCATTGAGATTTGTTCACTTTTGCCATTTTAGTCAAAACTCAAACCTTTTGCATCTGGATCCCTGTTGTTTCAGTTTTATTGTCATTTTAGTCCAAAAGTGAAATCAGTTCATATTTATCTTATAAAATCCTGCTATTTGTCTTTTTCATAAGTGCAAAATGGTCATTTTAAGCATATATATATATATATATATATATATATATATATATATATATCTGGATCCCTGTTGTTTCACTTTTATTGTCATTTTGGTCCAAAAGTGAAATCAGTTCATATTTATCTTATAAAATCCTGCTATTTGTCTTTTTCATAAGTGCAAAATGGTCATTTTAAGCATATATATATATATATATATATATATATATATAGGGGAATGTTCAAATGAAAACCACTAGTTATTGTAAAAACTTGAAAACTAATTAAAAAAGCAAAAAAAAAAAAAATACCAATTTTGTTTTTTTTTTTCATACCAATTTTCGCAGGTTTTTTTATATAAAAAAAAATTTCAATTTTTTTTATAGTGCACATGTGTATAGTGCACATGTGTAATACTACTACACATGTGTATGTGTACTACACATATGTATTATTACACATGTGTACTACAAAAAAAAAAAAAATTTGAAAAAAAGTTTTTTTATATATATAAAAATCTGCGATTTTTATTAAAAAATTGAAAAAAAAATTTTGGTTTGTTTTTTAGGCTTTTTTAGTTAGTTTTCGAGTTTTCACAATAAAAGTGGTTTTCATTTGAACCATCCCCTATAATAATAATAATAATAATAATAATAATAATAATAATAATAATAATAATAATAATAATAATAATAATAATAATAATAATAATAATAATAATAATAAAATCAAGACTCTGCACTCTCTCTCTCTCTCTCTAAACACCCCTTTGTCTCTCTCTAACACCACCGCCACCTCTCCCCTTTCTCACCACCGCCACCACTACTTTCGCACGACAGCCGCCACCACCACCTCATCTTCTTCCCTTCTCTCTCTCTCTCTTTCTCAAATCCACCACCACCTATAACCATGGTTGCAAAAGTCGCTAGGGGCTCCCTAGTCGGTCGATTGGGGAGTTGAGAGTACTCGGCCTAGGCGGAGAGTAATCGGGGAGTACACGGACATGTTAAAGTATAAAGAAATTAGTTTTTAGAAATTATATATATGTCAAATAACATAAATTTACTAATATCTAGAACAAAATACGTGAAAATGATATTAATTCTTTAATATGATAGGAATAGAAATTATGTTTTATTATTTTTTAAGTCAAACTCGGCCCAAGTTAACCTACTAGATACGATTTTGGTCGAGGTTGACCGCGTTTGACTGATTTCGAGTAATTAGGCGGAGTCCAAGAAAGTCGACTCGGCAGCCTACCTTGTAGCGACTACTCGGGGAGTATTCAGCCTTGGAAACCTTGTTTTACAACCATGCTTGTAACTTAAATCCATCACTGGATATTCCAAAGATCTGAACACAGCTAAACAAATTCTCGAAGTTCTGCAACTCAAAGGTCTTATAAAACAGAGAGAAATCAGAAAAGAGATGCGACAGAGAGACAAAGTAGTCTCCGGCGGTAGGGACGGTGGTCAGACCGTCGGAATGGGTGAGAACCCAGTGCCGTGTAAAACCATTTATGTTTGTATCTTCTTTCTCTGCCACCTAAACCATAATCCAGATCCCCAACTTGAGAATGTTGAGGATTCATCACCGACAACTTTACCCTCCAAGGCCGCCTGCCAGCCACCGACCAGCCACCGCACAACCACCACCAAACGTCATCCCGAAACCACTAGCTGTCCTGAACCACTTTGATTTGTAGAGAACTCAAGACTCTTTCCTAGGGTCTGATTGTAAGAAATTCTGATACAATTTATATAATTTTCGTATGATTCAGTGTTACTGCTGATGGAATTGACAACTGTCGTTTCAATTTCTCTTAATATTATGTCTGATTTGATGATAATTGAGTACTAGGGTTTGATTATAATAAACTTTTCATCTGATTCATGGAATTTGGTACAGTTTTACTGGCGAAGTTGATGAACTGCATTGATTTGGGGTGGTGTTGGCAGTGGAGGTTGGGGGTAGTGGGCTGAAGGTGACAGTGGGAGTCGTGGTGGTGGAGGTGGAGGTTGTGGTGGTTGAAGGTGACGGTGGAGGTGGTGGTTGTGGATTGACGATAAAGGAGATGAAGAGGAAATTAGATTTTATTTTATTAGTTTTTAATTGACATATGTTTTTAATTAAAATGACCGTTTTACCCTTGAGGAAAAGGACAAAATAGCAGGATTATAAGATAAATATGACCTGATTTCATTTTTGGACCAAAATGGCAATAAAACTTAAACCACAGGGAGCCAGATGCAAAATCTTTGAGTTTTGAACTAAAGTGGCAAATGTGACCAAACTTCAGGGACCAAAATGGCAGTTTACTCTAATAACGATAATAATAGTGATAATAATAATAATAATTTTAGTAAATAATAATTATAATAACGATAATTATACAATAAATATAAGTAAACAAGAAAAGTAACTTACCAAATTGATCAGCTTTTTAAGAGGAGGAGATGGTTTTGACGGTCGCGGGTGGTGTCATCAGTGGAGAAGGGACGACAGAGAAACAACATTGGGGATTAGGGATGGGATGAGCTCTCACTCCTCTCTCTATGCAAATGAAAACGAAACGACAGTGGTGGGTGTATGGGGAATTGGGGGTGAGCGGGAATTCAAATATTGAATGGAAATTTGGCCGCCTAATGTCACACCCCAACCGATGGCGGAAACATCGGGGCATGGCACTCAGCGAAACAGATTGTCCATGAGTATCCATAACAACTATTCATTACCAGATAATTAAAACGTCATGTCCCATACCACAACATATCCAAATAAAAAACAGTTATTACAAATAATTGTCTCATAAACAAATACTGCTCCGACGACTCAGATTAAGGGGCTGTTTGGCAACATCTGAACCAATAAGTGCTGAATGAATAAGAGGTCTTAATGGGTAAGAGGGTCTGAACCAGTAAGTGCTGAACCAGTAAAGTGTTGTTTGGTTGCGCCTCTGAATGACTGTGTAAAATGACATTGTTACCCCTCTCAACAAAACTAAATAGCAACTGTGGCATCCTCAAACAAATAATTCAGCATCCTATTCATCCTATAAAGGGTCATACATCTGCAGAAAAAAAAAACCCCATTTCGTTTTCAATCATTCGGTGAATACCCAACAATAAATTTACATCAAATTAGCATCAAGATCGGTGAATACCCAACAATAAATTTTCATCAAAATAGCATCAAGAAGAACCTGTGGTCAAGAAGGTGCAGCGGCGGTGCTAGCACCGTCTGCGACGGCGGAACCGGCTGTGGAGGAGGAGGCGGCCGTGGAAGAGGCGGTGTGGAGGAGGAGGCCGGCCGTGGAAGAGGCGGTGTGGAGGAGCCGGCTGTGGAGGAGGAGGCGGCGGAGGAGGAGGCGGCGGTGGAGAAGGAGCTGCTGTGGAGAACACCTCAACAACGCGTCTTCGCAAACGACAGGGGTAGATGTGTCTTGTTTTTCATTCAGATCCATTCAGCGTTGTTTTAGATCTGACTGATTCAGAGCCATATTCAGCCATTCAGATGTTTTGTTTTGTTGAACCAAACACGTTTAACCTCTGACCGATTCAGAGGTTGATTCCATTCAGATGCATTCAGATGCAAACAAACAGCCCCTAAGCGTGACATAACTAGACCCCTAGCTTTATTCATCAAAGCACAACAATCCCTAGCATCTTAAGCACCTGCCACATACATTAAAATATAGGTCAATACACATAGTGTAAAGGTGAGCATACAAGTTTGATAATAGCATAATAGAGTTCAAAATCGTTTACGCATAACCAGCATGTACAACGTATAATGTTGGTGCATAGATGTCTGTTAACTTCGTCTTTATTGAGTCTTGTATCTAGATAGGATTAACCAGTGCTCAGCATGTTAGAAATTAGGGTTTGTATGTAAATGGGGTATTTCGTACGAAATCAACACCCCTATATATACCTGAGCTGCTGTGTCATTTGTAACGTTCGAGATTTCAGATCCGAGGTGCTGTCCAATTGTCAAACGATCTGTAAAGCTTTGAAATCATTAATAAGAAGATAATTAGGGAAAATCAAGCTGTATCAAGTTAGAATCACTGATTCCGCCTTTGATTCTGATTGACTCATTCGGGTCACACGACGATCCAACAAGTAGTATCAGAGCTCAGGACGAAGAGTTCATACCAATTCAGCTTGTTTTCATTAGATTTTCTCACTTCTACTCATTCTTTTCAAAATTAAACGAGATGTTACGGTTAAAATGGCTTAAATTTCACATATATCACGTAAAACATAGTTTTAACGGATCCTTGAAAGAATTGGACCTAAAATCGACCCAAAACCGGATCAATTTGACAAAATCTTGGCAGACAGTGTGACGTCATCACTATTCCGCACGAAATCAACATCTGGAACGTCATTTCGCACGGAATCAAATTTTGGACCTTATTTCGCATGAAATACACATTCGTTTCGTTCGAAAGTCGCTATTTCGCACCAAAACTGTGATTTCGTTTGGCTATTCCGCACGAAATAGTCATTTCGTGTGAACCTCATTTCGCGTGAAGTCATTTCGCTTGAAGACTGTCTATTTCGTTTGAAACTCATTTCACATGAACTATTTCCTTTGAAATTGTTTAAAATCCAAAAAAAAATTTGCTAAGTGTTTGTTGATTGTCTCAGGTACTTGAAGATGGATGATTTTCTAAATCCGTTCAGTGACGCTTTTGCTTTCACGGGAAGCACAGGAGATGATACATCATACAACACAAATGAAAATGCTCCAAATCCAAGTGCGAAGAAAACTCTTTCTGATGCTTTGAGTGTAGAAAGTTCCTATGGCACGTACAACAAACCACCCAAGCTAATGGCGATTGAGGAATACAATAGATGGGCTAAAAGGTTTGAAGAATGGCTAAAAGCTTTTGCATATCTCAGTTGGAAGAGCATGAAGAATGGTTTTCATATGGGAAGATCGGATTATGAAAATATAGCAGATAATGAAGTAGAAAGATTTGTTGCTGAACAAAAATGAATTGCTTTACTTCATCAGTCCGTGAGAGATGACATAATATCATTGATTGAATACACGAATTCGAAAGATCTATGGGAGAAACTAAAACTAAAATGTGTGGGTAGTGTCGAAATTGTTAAAAACAAAAAGAAGTTGTTAAGAAAAGAATTCGATTTGTTTGGATGTTTGAAAAACGAATCAGTGTCAAAGATGATTGAAAGATTCGGGCATTTGAAGCTGGAACTTGCAAGACACGGAATTGTGTATACTCAAGAAGAATTGTGTCAACTGTTTGACTCACTGCCTGATGATAAAGACTGGCACTATTTTGCTTTGATGCTGATAAACACAGTGGAACCAACTAAACTGACGGTTGATCTGTTAATCGAAAGATTGGAAAGTCATGAGTTAGAGATCAGGAAATCGAACAAAGTCAACAACTCTTCATATCAACAGAATGTTGAGCTGCATTATCGAGGAAGTATGATTCCGAAATCTGTGTCACCAAAGACAGCATTTTCAGCAGAAAATTCAAACACAATGAATCAAGAAAGTCCAAGCAGTGGTTATCATGGAGGGTCATCTTCAACTGCTCAAATTCAATCAGTTTCGAAGAATCTGTTTCAGTGCAACATTGCTGTGGATCTAAAGAATGCACAGAATTTCAGTGAAGAATCCACCAAGCAGCAAATGGTGTTTTTAGCATCTGTCTTAGAATCTTATGAAAGCCTTGTAACGGAAAAGATTGGAAACACTAACCTCACCAAGGAAGATTATGATCAGATCGACCCAGAGGAGATGGAGTTGATTGATATCAGGTGGTGTATGGCGAGTGCGGTTAGGAGAGCGCAAAGATTCATGGAGATTATCGGTAGACATTCTATTGGTGGACCTTCAACCAAGCTAGGGTTTGATAAATCAAAAGTCACTTGTTTTAAATGTAAACAAAAGGGACATTTTAAAAGAGAATGTCGAAATGCATATGCTGATGATACGACAAATCCGTTCCGTGAAGATTATTACAAAAGAGCCAGCTATCATCAAAACAAATCTGAATCCCCCAGAATGAAGCAGATAGAAGAAAATCCCAAAGAAAAATCTAGAGCACTTGCTGTTATTCATGATGATGAGGGATATGATTGGAGTGAAGTGTTACCAGAAGAAGACGCAGTGGGCTATGCGTTTGTGACAAAGATTGTTCCTTTTAAAGATTCCAGAACAGAAGAAGTGAAATACATCAACAGAAAGATGCAAGCTCAGTACTTGAAAAGTAAAATTTATCATACATGGAAAGAAGCAAAAATGGCTAATAGATGGGATGCTGATAGAGAATGTTACCTAGATCCCAACGGAAACATAGCTGTTGATCCAGATTCTGTTAGTGTTGAAACTCTCACCGAGCAAATTGCTGAAGAAGAAGAAGAAGCAAGACAAAGAATGTGGCGGGGATGAGGAGAAGCTGAAGAAAAAGAAAAAGAAAAAGAGAAAGAATCGCAGCCAAAGAAAGTTGATGATGGGATTATTGACACATCAAAAGAATTCACCGCAGAAAACCTGAAGCAAATGGCTGACAAAGTGCTCGTAGCGAAAGTGCTAGAGGTAGACTCTAAGTCCAGTTCTGAGTCTAAAAGCAAGGTCAGTCCGAATGATGCAACCAATGATTCAGGTAAGAAAGAAAAGATTGAGAGTGACTGCAAAAATTGCATGAAAGACTGCAAGGTTTGTAGTACACTTTCTTATCTCAGCGGTAAAAAGACTGAAGAACTGACAGGAAGAGTCACAGATGTTGAAGATCAGATCTTAAACCGTGACAAAATGTTAAAAGCTTCAAATGATAGATTAAAAGAATTAACTGAGAAAATTGAAAATGATAAAACTGACGTAGAAAGAATTAGGAAAGAAAACAAAAAATTAATTCTTGAAAACCGTCAACTTTTAGAAAGTTTTGAGAAGCTAAAACGAACGGTAAAAGATTCTGATGAAAGAAATGGTAAAACAAACAAAGAAAATCTTCAACTGACCGGAGTTCTTAGAGTAAAAGAAGAGCAAATCAACCAACAGTTGGATGAGATTGCTAAGTTGAAGCTTCAGTTTCAAGAAGCTAAAATTGAGAATGAACGCATCCAGTTGAAACTAAACAGTTACAACTCCGCAAGTTTTGTTCTTCAACATATCGTTCCTAAACCAATCGGGAAGAACAAAGCTGGCGAAGATGTTTATTCGGACGGAACTGGGGTTGGGTATCATCAGGTTCCACCGCCAGTGTTACATAATTTTTCAACGAAAAATTCCTGGTTGGTTAATGATGAAGACATAAATGAGGTTAAACTTCCAGAATCAATTGATGTCACATTCAATTCATCATCCGATGAGGATAGTGTTCAGTCTGAAATTGTTAAAAGCATGGCTGAAAATGTTTTAAAATCTGAAAGTGACACTACTGAGGATGATGAATGCTTTTTGGACAAATATATTCCGAAATCAAAATCCAAAAACAACTTAAATGAAGAACCTAATCTTGTGACGTACAAGATGTCGTGATCGGATAAGTTGTATTCGGATCTTGAATTTCCTTTGGAAAATGTGAATGTTGACAAATTGAAAAATGTTTTTAAACTGGTTGAGATTGATGTCTCTGAAATCGAAGGTTTAAAACATTCCAAAAGGCAATTAAACTTTGAAAAAGATAAAGCTTACTATAAAAAACTTGTTGTACCGCCACGTTTTTCTAACAACAATCATAACAATTGGTCGGGTGGTTATAAGGGTGGTAAGAATTATCTAAGAAGAAACTTTCAAAACAAGAAGTTTGTTGAGAAAAAGGTGTTTGTAAAAAGATCGAGTTCTCATTCCGAGTAGGAATCTGAAATTTTTTCAAAAACAAATGAAGAGTTTTTTGAAGAAAAGGTCTCACAGCCTCAGACCGAAGACACAAGTCGGGTAACTGACACTCGTACATGCTTTAAGTGTAACAAAGTTGGACACATTGCACGAAAGTGCACCAACTTAAAGCCTAAGTCTGAAGTTGCTGAGAGTCAGAAAAAGAAAGCTGATGCAAAAGGCAAAGCTCCAATGGTTGTTGAGAGGAATGTTTTGAAAAATGAAAACACCAAGATCAAAACTGAACCCGAAAAGAATGTGGTATCTAAAACTGACAAATTTTAGAAACGGGTTGCTTCGCCTCAACAAGCATGGAAGCCAAAATCAATTGAAAAGAAACCAAATTCTCCAAAACCAAAGGTTTCTGAAAAAGAAAAAAACAATCATCCTCTACCACTCCGGTAAAGATAAATGTTTCTATGGATTACTATGAGAACCTTGAGGATCAAAAGTCTACTACTTCTGAAAAAAAGGTTGTTCCAAATAAAGACCAATCATCTGGTCAACCTCTTAAAAATGATTTCTTTTTATACAAAGCGGCTGAGATTGGGTCTAAGGAGAGCTTAAAGATGAATGACAAAAATTTTCCGCCACTTTACACTGCTAAAACTCATATCAAAGTCAAGCTACCTGAGTCAAAAGAGGCTTGGGTGGCATCAAAATCTAACTAAGTAATTGTGATATGTGCAGGAGCTTCCAAGATCCGTTTCACGTTTCACGTTGGATTATGGATAGTGGAGCTTCTCGGCACATGACGGGGAAGAAGACCCTACTGTACGATGTTCAAGGGTTTAATGGAGGTTATGTAGGTTTTGCAGGAAATCAAGGTGGTCGAATAGTTGGCGAAGGAACTTTATCAAATGGAATTGTCACGTTTGAAAGAGTTAACTACATCGCTGAGCTTGAAAACAATCTTCTGAGCATTTCTCAGATCTGTGATCGTATGTATACAACACACTTTACAGATAAGGAATGTTTAATATTGAAACCAGGATTTGTTGTTCCCGAAGAATGGGTTATCATGAGAGCACCTAGAGTGAATGATCTGTACGTGTTGGACATGAGTGTAGCAACTACTACCACGGGTCAGGCTCACTGTTTTATGTCAAGAGCAACGGAAAAGAATCGCAACTGTGGCATCGAAAGATGGGCCACATTCACGTGAGAAAAATGAATCACCGGGTGCATAACGACTTAGTTATTGGTGTTCATGTGAAAGGTTTTCATATTGAGGGGGAGTGCATTAGCTGTATCAAAGGCAAGCAAAAGAAGAAAACTCACCCTGGAAAGAAGGTTAACTCAGTCTTGAGACCGTTAGAGAGACTTCATATGGATCTTTTTGGTCCAGTGAACGTCAAAAGCATAACTGGTGATCTCTACTGTCTAGTAGTAACAGATGACTACTCGATATTTTCATGGGTATCATTTCTGAATTCAAAAGATGAGACATTTGAAAGTTTGATGACGTTGTTCAGAAAATTGAAAACTTGTACCAAACTCGAATCAGAAGAATCAGGAGGGACAACGGTACAGAGTTCAAGAACAACAAGATGGAAGAATATTTTGTGATGAGAAAGGTATATTGCAAGAATTTAGTGCTCCTTACACTCCACAACAAAATGGAGTAGCTGAAAGAAAGAACAGGACGCTAATTGAAACGGCTAGGACGATGCTTGCTGATTCGACATTACCAGTCAACTTTTGGGCAGAAGCAGTATCCGCCGTTTGCTATACACTCAACCGGGATCTTACAGTGAAGAAATTCAACAAGACAAGTTTCGAGCTGATAAAAAATGGCAAACCTAACCTGAAGTATCTGGAACCGTCTGGGTCTCCCTGTACTGTTCTAGAACCTTATGGAAAATTTGGTGCAAAGAGCATTGAAGGAATTTTCGTGGGTTATGCAAGTCCATTGAAATGAGTCTTTGTTCCAAGCTTGAAGCAGATTATCGAAGCACATAATGTTGAGTGTCAAGGTTATACCATGCTACCTCAGAATCCCGGCGACTCATGGCATTTTAATTACAACACTTTGTGGGATTCTTTTGACATAGAAGAAGAACCAGATTTCTTTGACGAGTTAGATATTCTGAGGGAATATGAAGAATCACAAGAAATATTCCCAGCTGAGTCATCTAAACGTCAATATCGAGCTTCCAATGACGATGAAGTCGGTCGTAGTAATGTTGGAGAACATGATGATACTCAGCAAATTCTTGACAATCAGATGACAGTTAATGATAATCTAGAATATGATGATAGACCTATATTCGATCGTGGTGATTCAGACTTTGAGGGGGAGCAGATACAGATATCAAGTCAAACAATTCCAGTCAGTGAACAAGGTGCAAATCAGAATGTCACAAATTTGGAAGGCGAGGTACATATTCCAGGCGAGGTGATGCCGAGAACTCTTTCGTACCATCCAGAAGAGCTGATTATTGGAGAATTACAATCAGGAGTTCACACAAAACGACAAATTGACCAAGGCCTTACTTGTTTTTATTCTACAATTGCTCCGTTACAAATTGATTTTTCACTTAGTTGTTTTATTTCACAGATTGAACCGCCATAAGGAAGCACTAACTGAAGATTCTTGGGTCAACGCGATGCAAGAAGAGCTGAGTCAGTTTGAGAAGTTAGGAGTGTGGAAATTGGTAGACTTGCCTGATGGTCACAAGAAGATAAACACCAAGTGGGTGTTCAAGTGTAAGAGAGACGATCGAGGGGTTATTATTCATAACAAAGCTCGACTCGTAGTCCAGGGCTTTAGTCAGCAGGAGGGTATAGATTTCACCGAAGTGTATGCTCCCATTGCTAGACTTGAAGCGATCAGAATCTTCCTAGCATTTGCATCTTGGAAAGGTTTTAAAGTTTATCAGCTAGATGTTAAATTGGCGTTTCTCTATGGGAAGGTAAAAGAGGAGGTATATGTCGGACAGCCACCGGGCTTCACCGATCCAATCCACAAAGACAAGGTTTATTTACTGGATAAAGTGCAGTATGGTTTACACCAGGCCCCGAGAGCTTGGTATGAGACATTGTCTCAACATTTACTAGCCAACAGCTTCATCCGTGGAAAAGTGGATGCCACTCTCTTCACCAAAGAAGTCGATGTACATCTTCTGATAGTTTAGATATACGTGGACGACATCATATTCGGGTCAACAAATGAAAATTTGTGCAAAGATTTTGAAAGAGTTATGAAGCAAAAATTTGAAATGTCATCGATGGATGAGATGAAATTTTTCTTGGGACTTCAGGTTGATCAACTGCCTAAGGGAATTTTCATACATCAGACAAAGTATGTTCATGATATCTTAGAGAAATTTGGGATGTCCAGGACTACTCCAGCTTCCACCCCATTAGCAACGAACCATGGGATAAATCCTGATCTCACCGGAGAGAAGGTAGATGAAACGATGTATCGTTCCATGATCGGATCGCTGATGTACTTGACAGCTTCAAGAACCGATATTATGTATCCAACCTGCCTCGCAGCGCTGTTTCAGTCAAGCCCCAAAGCTTCGCATATGGTGATTGTGAAACGGATATTACGCTACCTGAAAGGAACTCCGTCATTGGGGTTGTGGTATCCAAGAGAAGGCGGCCGTGGAAAAGTGGATGCCACTCTCTTCACCAAAGAAGTCGATGTACATCTTCTGATAGTTTAGATATACGTGGACGACATCATATTCGGGTCAACAAATGAAAATTTGTGCAAAGATTTTGAAAGAGTTATGAAGCAAAAATTTGAAATGTCATCGATGGATGAGATGAAATTTTTCTTGGGACTTCAGGTTGATCAACTGCCTAAGGGAATTTTCATACATCAGACAAAGTATGTTCATGATATCTTAGAGAAATTTGGGATGTCCAGGACTACTCCAGCTTCCACCCCATTAGCAACGAACCATGGGATAAATCCTGATCTCACCGGAGAGAAGGTAGATGAAACGATGTATCGTTCCATGATCGGATCGCTGATGTACTTGACAGCTTCAAGAACCGATATTATGTATCCAACCTGCCTCGCAGCGCTGTTTCAGTCAAGCCCCAAAGCTTCGCATATGGTGATTGTGAAACGGATATTACGCTACCTGAAAGGAACTCCGTCATTGGGGTTGTGGTATCCAAGAGAAGGCGATTTCATGCTCGAAGGGTATTCTGATTCTGATTTCGGATGATGCAAAGTTAACGCTAAGTCAACAACAGCAGGGTGCCAGTTTTTCGGATCACGATTGGTTACCTGGCAATGCAAGAAGCAGACCTCTGTAGCTTTATCCACATGTTAAGCCGAGTATGTATCTGCTAGCAGTTGCTGCTCTCAGATCTTGTGGATCCAGCAATAGATGAGAGACTACGGTTTGCAATTTCTTAACACCCCTATCTTTGTTGATAATGAGGCAGCGATAAACATTACAAAAAATCTTGTTCATCACGCTAAAATGAAACACATTGAAATTCGTCATCACTTCATCCGAGACTGTTTTGAGAAGAAGTTGATACGGATTGAGAAAATCCACACTGACAAACAAAAAGCTGATTTACATACCAAAGCGTTTGATAAAAATCGTTTTCACTATCTTTTAAAATTGAACGGTATGAAGCTTTTATCGGTGTGGGAGGAGATTCTTGGCATAGATGAAGGTATCAATGTAGATGATGTTGAGAAGCAATTTGCAATGGTTTATCGATTTTTTACTTGTTTTGGTATTTAGGGGGAGGTAGGTTAATATTTTCAGAAAATACAAAAACTGTAAAAAAAATTCAAAATCACAAAAACATGAGATATTTCAAAAATCCAAAAACAATAGAAAACTGGAAAAGAGCTTGTGTAAAAAGGGAAAATGATAGTACATCGGCTTGACAGTTACGGTATGCTAAAGATATGGAAAGTTTAAAAGTCTTAAACAGTCTCGCTGATGATGTGCCGATACATTTTTACACATTTAGTAGGTTTGTTCGGGATATAAACCCAAATCTTTACTTGCTTATTTCGTGGGGAACACTATTTGGATATATAGGTAACCCCTGAAATCTTGTTTGAAAGATCCCTCTTTCTGAGATACTAGGTCTTTATACTCAGTGATATCTGGGGTATTATCCCGGGACTTTTGATTTTGCGGAAGCAATGGCCTAGTCCCCGTATAATACTTTACTGTTGCTTGAAATAAAAGCCTGCCCTCAGCATAAAAAATGATGAAACATTACAAAATGCTAATCATGTGCTGTTGTAAAAAAGATCCTCTAAAGGGGACATACCTAAAAGTCGAAGCCATCATCTCTCTGATTTTGTGGAAGCAATAGCCTGAGCTCTCATGGCCCTCGCATTTAACCCCTTACAGATATCATCTATGGTATACTCACCTGTAAGACTGAGTATTGGGATTTGGATACGGGAGTATATTCAAGAGGTGGGACACATGAATGAGTTTAAGTTCTTAATACAACTAATCCATATCCTGAACAGATTGAAATTTGTGTGAGAACTTAAGTGGATCAGTATATCGACAATTTAAGCGAATTGTTTAATTCTGAGTATGAAATTAAAGGTTAACGGTACTTGTGACTTGTCTATAGCTGATATGATTCCCTAACACGCTCACCAAAAATTTGTTTGTAAATAGTTTACATTTACTGCATTTTATTTCTGTTTAGCTTTCTAGTTTAGAAACTTTATTCAAAATCCAAAAAGATTTTACATTTCTGCTTTATTTTGTTCTGACAAACCAAAGTGGAAAGCTGATCTTCAGATTCGCAATTTGAAGAAGATGCAAGAAGTTTCTGAGCTGGCAGAAGGGTCGTGAGTTTATCATGTTAAACCTGTATATAAAAAGTCAAAACAAGTTCATTAAGTTGAAACTTGTTATTTTCAAGAAAAAATGTTTTGAAAAATGTTGAACAAAAGTCAGTTTTGTTTCATTTAGATCAACCAAGGTCATTAAGTTGGACTTGGTAGATAAATTAAGTTCCTAGGGTCATTAACCTGGACCTAGTTACTGTTAATGACCCTAGGAACTTAAGTGGATTTCTAAAAACTGATAAAATCATCAAATGTAGTAAAAAAAGGAGAATACATTGTAACGTTATATTCTTGAGAAACAGGAAGCAAGATCCCCATGGCAAAGTTTGAACCAGAATTCGAGCTCCAGCATATTGAAAGGGGGAGTTTACATTCTGGATCAACATTCAAAGGGGAGTTTGAAGATAGAGATTGAAGGATGCTTACAGTGTCAGACATTTTGGACAGTATGAGAAGATAGACAAAGACTAAAGACTGTAGATTTGATGCTAAACACTTCGTCAACATCCAAGGGGGAGTCTGTTGGTGCATAGATGTCTGTTAACTTCGTCTTTATAGAGTCTTGTATCTAGATAGGATTAACCAGTGCTCAGCATGTTAGAAATTAGGGTTTGTAAACAAATGGGGTATTTCGCACGAAATAGGTCTTTGCTATTTCGTACGAAATCAACACCCCTATATATATATACCTGAGCTGCTGTGTCATTTGTAACGTTCGAGATTTCAGAGCCGAGGTGTTGTCCATTTGTCAAACGATCTGTAAAGCTTTGAAATCATTAATAAGAAGATAATTAGGGAAAATCAAGCTGTATCAAGTTAGAATCACTGATTCCGCCTTTGATTCTGATTATAAACTCTTCTGATTGACTCATTCGGGTCACACGACGATCAAACATATAATGTGAAGCATGTAAGTTATCGACAAAGATCCTATTAATACCAATGACTGCGAGTAGCGAGTGCGCATCACATGAACACCACTGTGAACACGTGAAGTAATTGTCCTTAACAATCCCTGAGTGAACAGGTGGCGAGTCCAAACTATAGTACTATCGTTGCTAAGGCAGGTAGACAACAATCAATTTGTTAACATAACAAACAGGCATTCATCGAGTCACGTATAACATGCATTAGAGGTTAGCGTATAAATAGTGTTGCGTTGTGTGTTCGATGTGATTTAGAATAAGTAACGTATGTAACACCCAAAAGTGCATAAAGAAAAAAGGGATCGAGTCTACTCACAGATTGTGTTTAACAAGTAAACACTCTCTTGGATTGAAGGGAGCGCTGAGAGAGATTAGCCTGAACAGTTAACGATAGCATAAACGATGAGCGGCGCGTAAAACGATGCGAGTGTACCAAGGATCGGGTGGTAATCCGATCGGATGGCCAGTAGATCGGGTGGCAATCCGTTCGGATGCTCATCCGATCGGATGGCCATTAGATTGATTTGTCACCTCGTTTGGTGAGGATGTGTTTGTGTATGATGGTTTGTACTTTGAAGTTTTCGTTGTAGCATTTTAAAAATAGAGAAGTTGTCATAAATGGCACAAAACCGGTAATTTCCGTACAATTTAATTAATACTTGATAACTGCAATTATGTGCGTAAATGTCAACATTGTCTGATTACATGCTATACTTGTGAATTCATGCACATTTTATAATACAAATATTGCTTTATGCATTAATGATAGCGTTGCGTCAGAAATACTAGTAAACTCACCGGTAAGACACATTGTGTCAACAATTCTGCAAAAAGCAGTCAGACAATAGAATTGAAGCCTAAGAGTAGGTTCAAAGTCTAAAATACATTGAAACCCAAGAGTATATACAAGGGTTAACATATAGACTTTAAATGCTGAATTTCATACATTTCAGCAAAATTCAGCATTGTAACGAGTTAGTGACATGTAAAAATATGACTAATTGGTCTAGAATACCTTGCTAAGTGTCGGGAATTAAAAGTATCACAAAAGACTACTTAAGGAACACTAAACGGTACAATTTAGCACTTTAACGAACCGGTATCTAACCGAACAACCGGACATTACTCGAAACAACAAAATTATACTAGAAGCATTATTTTATTATTTCTGAGCTAGTTATGATTCCCGAACACCCTAACACACTATATAACATATCATATGCATAGACACTAACTAATACACTTAACTTCCAACTAAATTCTTTAACTTACCATTAAAATTTACACATTACCCCCCCCCCCCCTTAAAAGTGGACGATCATGGGTGACCCCACCATAGATCTCCTTTGATCTTGTATGATCCTGCTTGATCTCATTAGATTGCATATGATCTTGCCAAGATATCCTATGATCTTATAAGATCTCAAAAGATATAGTGGAAGATCTTGCATGTACTATAAGAGGACATAAGCTCTCATTCATCACTTCACACCACACTTCTTCTTCCCCTTGCTCCCCACCTTCGGCCGAGACCCACCAAACCACATCACCACCATCTTCAAACCTTGTTCATCCATTCCAAGTTAGTCACAAGGTGCAAGAAGGTGTTTAAGGAGGTTTAGAGCTTGTGGATCTTGAAGGACCTTCTCCATTTGCTTCTATCCAACCCATTTGTCATCTTTAACCTCTTGTGTTCTTCCCTAGCCCTTGTGCTAGTAGTAAGCTCCTTGTAACTTGTTACTTCATATATTGTTGGTTAAAAGATGATATACATTGTTAATCTTGAAGAACACAAAAGAACATGATCATGATACTTTAACATAAGCTTAAATACATAAGAATACATGTAAATGATGATGATTTGCTTCTTGATGAATGATGATTTGTGTTAGTGATGTTAGACATCATAAGAAACGTACTAGATTGTGATTAAACACATGATCTAGTAAGATAACGTGGTGATCTTATGAAAGACCAAGATCATCATACTTTATGTCTTCATGAACTTGAATGATGAAATTGATTTTCATATGTAAAGGTGATTCAAACAAAATACAAATCTTGTAAATAGATGATTACAAAAATAATTTTCTCAAGAAACCAAGTTCATTTATGAGATTTACAAAGTCATGGTTTCTAGGTAAACTAATCATATTTTTAGTATCTAAACAAGACTAGAAACATGTTTGTAACAAGAAAGATACAAAAGAAATATTTTTAGAAAAATCATCTTACAAGTTGTAAATAACTAAATCTTTTAATAAAGTGATTTACAAACAAATAACCATGTTTTTAAGGGTAACTAAATGTACTAAATAACACGGTAAGTTACTACAAGTTTCTACAAAAACTTCAAGTTCATGATGTAGTGTAATTTACTTGATTTTGACACTCGGTAAGTGTTGAATGAGTTGATGATCAATTGCGATGATTTTAAAAGAAAATAAACACATGTTTTGAAAACATGGGAAACCTCCATTTTTAGGGGAAACTATGTCAAAATTTCTATAGAATTTTGACACTTTGAAAATATAAGTTTTGGTGAAACTTATTCCCTAAAGAATCACCCAAAAATATTTACCAAGGTTTCCCTAATTTTTATGTAAACTTCAAGTTAAGAAATGATGATTTCTTCAAGATAAAAATTGATATTAAGTATGTACATTTTTGAAGAAAATATATATATTTATTGGTCACCAAATTTTGTGCTAAGTGTATGTGATAGTGTATTAAGACTTGACAATAAACTAACTACTCCTAAGGAGTGAAAATACAAAAATTACACATACAACATGCTTAGACAAATACAAGAGAATATATTTATGAAAATATATTACTTGATATATTATTTAACTTGGACAAGTTACGAACTTAAAACGTCTTTTGGACAAAATATATAATTCGGGTGAAGAATACAAGACACTTATATTTATTTTTGAGAAAATAATATAAGTAAGATACATAGTTAAAAATATAAATTATTTTTAACAACAAAGAACAAATACATGAAAGATGGTGACTTGTACTTGTGCGATACAAGTCTAGTGACTAACGTTAATAAAACACATATAGGTCACGACACTATATAAGCAAACCCGGTGAAGTTTACGGCGCAAGAAACGCAAAGTTGTGAGTTCATGCTCCCCCTTTTCTTTTAACCGTTTTCAGTTTATAACTTCAGGGGTGAAGTACATGTTACTAAATGTTACAGAAAAGTGAGTTCATGTCTCCACTTTTAAACTCTACATACTTTTTAAACTTGGGGAAAATACATGTGTTATGGTATGATGGATACAAAAACAAGGATTCATACTTTAAATCGTGTCACGAATAGGGTACCAGAAGCACCATTAATCGTGTACATACTAAGACCGCAGAACAAAAGGTTAGATCTAATGGGTTTTCGGGCAGCTACACTCTTGGTGATAACTAGTACCAAGTAGTGCTTTTGTGTCTCAGTCGTGAATCGACAACTTGAAAAATGCCTATGGTTTGGATGCTTCCTATGTCGTGTCACATGTTAATGGCCTTGCAACCCATTAACAATCTCGATACATACAGAAATACTTGATTTATACAAATTACATACCATGTTTTCATACAAAGTATACAAACGTTCAATACAAAAACTGCATGAATTCACACCAACATTATGTTGACGATTTTCCAAAAACTCACATGTATTTCAGGTAACTAAAGTGGATGTGCGCGCGGTCTTACTCTTGCTCTTGGATGTTGTTTATGTTCATCTTTTAAATAAAGTTGTAAACTTTTCAGACAATGTCTTATGCTGTCTTGTGATGTAAACACTTAACCTATGTTTTCAGTTACGTAATGTTATTGGTATTTGAAGTCATTTTTACGAGCATGTAGTATGTTTACCATTCGTATGCAATGAGAACCTTTCATGATCACACCTCGTGCTTCCGCCTTAGAAAGGGGTGTAATAGATTGGTATCAGAGCAGCGATTGTAGTGAACCAGGATTCCTTCTCGAGTCTAGACTACAATCTTTAGGATCCTTTCACGAAAACAAATTTTTTTCAAAAGTTTTCATTGCATAAAACTTTCCGCGACATCCACTACCTGAAACTATTTTCAAGGAGCCAAGAAAAGACACTACGAAACTTAGGGTGCACTGGAGTAGCACTTGTCTTTGACTAGAAATTACTTGCAACTATGTGTAATAATTGGTATATACATATACTTGAAATAGAATATCTCAGGTACTCGTGAATTTACCTGAAAACGGTGGCCTATCTGAAGGAAGTGATACGAGGATGAAACGAACTATGCGGACTGTGCAAGGAGTTACGTAATTATGGATGCATACATAATTATGGAATTCAGTGCACAGGAACCACAGCAAGTCTTGTCACGTATTAAATGAGATTCCTTCAATACAAGAAAAGGTCAAACGTGAACACCCTCACCCCTCCCCCAGCCTATTAAATACTCTGTTGGAGTAATAATTTAGGGTATAAAGACAAGAACCGCCAATATGAAGTAAGATATTTTGCCCTTTACATATATTAAACTTGTACTTTGGGGAGATGTAACCCCTATGCATTTTGTTCACTTCGCAAACAATAACATAACAAGTTGCCCTGATATGTGTAAAGACTCGGTGAATATCTTATGACACATCAGTATTTATCTATTTATATATGCTTATTGCTGTATGAATTGATTTATACGTTTGGCGGATTGTTTGATGTCACTTATGTGGTATATGCCTATGTATATATATACTACTACTGTCTCGTAGGACGATATCAAACAAATGTCTAACCCTGTTGTGTTATATTCCGACATAACATGGCACCTAGGAGAGTTGTAAACAATCAAGGTTTTGATCAACCCCCTCCCCCTCCTCTGCCGAGGACTGCAGAAGAACTGAACGCCCTACTGGAGGAAAGGATCTCCGCAGCTATCGCCCAATACGAGGCGAACTGCACCGAACAAAGTGGAGAACCAAGCAATGCCAGGCGTAATGGACAGGGAGACTCATCTGGAGGAAACATAGCTTAAGGCTGCACCTTTAAGCAGTTTCTCGACTGCAAACCACTGAACTACGACGGCACTTGAGGTGCAGTGGCATTTGTATGCTGGACGGAGAAAACTGATGCCACTATCCGTAGGAGCAAGTGTACCGCGAATCAGCAAGTCACTTTTGCTATGAGGTTGTTTGTTGATGAAGCTTTGACTTGGTGGAATTTGCAAGTCCAGACTCTGGGTGATGATGCTGCGCACGGCATGACATGGGATGAACTAAAGGAACGTATGAGAGAAAAGTATTGCTCACGTGCTGACCTCCAAGGGTTGGAGACTGAGTTCTGGCACTTGACCATGGAAGGTGCTGACATTACTGGTTATACCCGAAGGTTCCACGATTTGTCTAGAGTGATCCCCTACATGGTGACTCCTGAATTTAAGCACGTTGAACGCTACATTTGGTGACTGGCCCTAGAGTTTCGCTGCATGGTAACTTCGGCCAAACCTGAAACGATCACACAGGCTGTAACTCTGGCTGTCAGCCTTACTGAAGATGCTGTTCGCATGAAGAAGTTATCACTAAACCCTACTTAGAAGACCGAGACGCATGCTGAGTCATCCGTTGAAAAGAAAAGGAAACATCCAAGTCTGAATCAGGCAACTCACAGCAACAACAAGGGTTTCATCAACAAGAAGCGTGACTCCAACCCGCCTCAGGAGGCGAAAACTCTTGCAACCATGAATGACGCTCCTGCTAAAAGATACATGGGCACTCTGCCCACTTGAAACCAGTGCAAGCGTCATCACGAAGAAGTTTGTCGCATTCCAAAATGTGACAAGTGTGGACAACTGGGTCACCATACTGAGAGCTGTTGGGGAAAAGGAAATAGGAACGGGAACGGAAACCGCAACAGTGCTGGTAATAGAAACGATGGTGGAAATGGCAATGGCAATGGTAACCGGAATGGTAATGGAGCTGGGCAGAACCAAGGATGCTTTGGTTGTGGAAGCAAGGATCATTTCATAAAAGATTGCCCAAGGGGGAACAATGCTAAGGCTCGGGCATTTGTGATTGGAGCAAGGAACGCACAAGAGGACCCTAATGTGGTCACCGGTACGTTTCTCGTTAACAATCACTTTGCATCCATATTATTTGACACTGGTGCCGATTATAGCTTCATGTCTGTGGAATTTAAACGTAAGCTTGGAAATGAATCTAGTAGATTAGATATTCCTTATTCCATAGAACTAGCCAATGGTAAACTTGTTGAATCTGGCGAAGTTGTTAGAGGCTGCTCATTAGAACTTGGTGAACGAAGTTTTAGCATCGACCTCTTACCTATTCAATTGTGTAGCTTCGATGTAGTGGTCGGAATTGACTGGTTGTCCAAGAACAAAGCTGAAGTTATTTGTCACGAGAAAATCATTCGCATCCATCTGGCGAATGATGAAACTCTCATCGTACATGGAGAAAAACGAGACGCGCCTCTGCGAATCATCAGTTGTATGAAGGCACAGAAGTGTTTGAGGAAAGGATTTGTTGCTTTCCTGGCGCACATTATAGATAAGAAGGCTGAGGAGCCGAAACTTGAAGACATTCTGTTAGGATCGGAGGCTCTCATGATTGTGTTTGTTTGTATGTTTGGAACGATTTGTAAATATGAAAACATGTAAAGTGCAGCGGAAATGGAAACAAACTTTGTAAACACGATCAAATGGAGAAAATAGTTTGATAAACAATTGCTTCTCATAGAGTTAAAAGATTTACAAATCAAAGCAAAAGATTACAGATATGCTTACAAACTAAACTCCCCCTCAGCCTGATGCCCCAAGGTTGGTTGCCCACAAGATGAAAGGATTAGACATGAGGAGAAGAACTCGCTCAGTCAATCAAATGTAACAGTACAGGGTACTGTTACATTTATAGGCAAACCAAACCACTGAGGTATCTCCGCTGACGTCACCATGAAAGCGACGTCTAACAGCCTAACAACCTGTATCTACTGTCCTTACACAAACACTGCTAACCTAACCACTGACTATACATAAAACAGATAATTCACTAAACAGCTGCTTTCTCTTTATGTCAGTGCTTTCCTCAAGGTTGATCAGTCCTTGACTGGGCAGTGCTTTATCATCAGTAGATAGGACCAACAGTGTTGGATACTTCAGGGTTTTCATCAGCAGTTGAAAGGGAAGCAGCAGTTGAATATGAACAGCGGATAGAGACCATCAGTTGTTATAAATCACTTTCAAGGGGAGAGCAAAGTGTAAACTACTGCTTATTGTGAATCCTCTGTTGTGACCTGGTTTTGGCTTTACATTATCTGTTCCTCTGGTAGGGTTCAATCCCAACAATCTCCCCCTGGAACAGATAATGCCAAAACCCTTCATTATTCAGGACCTTTATTACTCATCAAGAGTGCCTTAGCTTGATCTTTGAATTCAGTTTCAAATTCCTGTGCACTCTGGTCATCCTCATCCCTACATAGTGTAAGTTCAAGGAGATCCTGCAAATCTTGAACACTAAGGCCTAGTGCTTCTTTCCTTGATATGTACTTCACTTCGCCATTGGCTCTGACCAGGGTCAATACGTGAGTCTTTTGATCAGACATCCACTTTAGTATTTTTAAGCCAAGTGGGTTTCTTGGGAGAGACTTATTTGAAGATGAGTTGAGGGATGATGGCCTTGAAAACACCTGCAGACTTTCAGACATTCTTTTGAAAGCTTATTCAATGACTTTGTCTGCTGTAGCTATATCTTCTGCAGTTTCTTGTTCAATAAGTTCTTGTCTTTCAGCTTCTGTCTTGTCTTTAGCAGTGTTTGGAGATGCAGGTTTGTTTAATGCCTTAAAAAGGCTTTGAAGCTTTGTTGAAGTTTCTTCTTTTAGACCCATTTTCGTGATGGTATCTTTGAAGTACTCTGCTTCCTTTTCTATTACCTCTTCTTCAGTCAGCTGTTCTCCCTCTTCTTGATTTGTTACAAAAGTAGACCGGAACAGTGTGTCGAGGTTTCCTATCTTCTATTCAAGCTTCAAGTTCCAGTGGATGTTGTGCAGCATTAGGATCATGTATACCCTCATCGGTAGTGATTGGCTTTCTTTTCTTGTTAAAGAGCTTTGGTTGTGATGTAGGAGAGATGAGAACAGTAGTGGATGATTGACTAACAACTGTTGAAACAACTGGTGTTTCAACTGCTGTTGTCATTACACCTACTGATGTATCAGCATATGTCTTCTGCTTTTGAGCAGGGGTTGTGATGGCAGTTGTTTGAGTGGTGATCAGTGGTTGACTAGCAGTAGTTGAAACAACTTGTGTTTCAACCACTGTTGCCATTACAACAGATGTTATAACCTCTGTTGTCTTCTGCTTTTTGGCTGGGGGTGATGATGGTTTGGCCGTTTGTGATGGTAGTGGTGGTTTTTGTGCTGTAGACACATGTGGTGGTGGAGCAGTAGTTGTGGTGGAGTATGGTAGAGTGGTGTGTGTTGGAGGTGTGTGTGTTGATGAGATGGCAGCTGTTTGGCTACTGACAGCAGTTTTTGTAACTACTGCTGTATCAGCTGTTTGGCTAACAGGTTTTGAGACCTGCTTTTCTTTTTCTTTTTCTTTTTCAGGCTCAATATGAAGGCCATGTTCTATTCCCATCCTATTCATTTTTCCCAACAACTTGTTATTCTCCCCCTTTTTGGCATTATCTGAAGGGGGGTTTACAAGAAATGGTATGGAAGAAGGAACTTTGCCAGAGGCACTTTGAATGCTAGCCTTTATAGCCTTGATATCTGCTTGAGTGTCTTTAAATCTTGATTCAACCATGTTGGTCAGTATTTGTACTTGAATAACATGCTTTTTGTCTGCCATAAGTTGCTGTGCTTCAAGCATGGGTTGAAAAGTATTCGAAAGCTCATTTTCAGCAAATGCATGTTGTGCAGGTGCTTGAGCAGGAACAACAGTGGCTTGTGCTTTCTGAGCTTTTAAAATCTCTTGCACCATCTCCTTTATTTCAGCAACTGATTCTTCAAGTTTGTCAACTCTGCCCGTCAATTCCTGATATTTTGAATCATCACCTACTTTAGTAAGATCATCTGAATCCCCACCAGTAGTGGTTATATCAATGTGTGACTTAGGAACTGTGTCCCAAAAATCATCCATTGATGCCCCTTGTTCTCGGTACTGGGGACTTCTTTCTTCAGCACTCGATAAACCTTTGATGGTACCAGTGGTTAGATCCAACTCACTGGTGGTCACCGAAGTTGCCATGGAAGAAATTGCCTTCAAGGGAGTCTTACTTATGAAACAACTGTCCAACTGAGGATCTGTTGATCCACCAGTTGTAGTTGCTGCTCCACTTGAACTACCACCCAGAGTTACTTGTAACTCAGGGGGTGTAACCTCCTTAATTGTTGCTGGGATAGCAGGAGTAGTAGCATCAGACCCAGTCACTTGTAGGGGTATACTCTCAGTGACAGGTGATAGAGAGGAACTGGTTTGTGTCTGAGCTATAGCAGCTGCATGCAACAAAGGTAGCATGGATTGTGGCATTATTATTGGTGAGGGGATGGGGGTTGAAAGAGACATGTCCTTGGGATCAGGACTGAGGAAGATGGATCCGAGTGGATTCAGAGCTTCATATTGTGGTGTCCCTGTGCTTACAACCTGATCATTTTGTGAGGATGCAGGAGGAGTTTTAGGCATGGATTGAGATCTTTCTTCCAACTGCTGTGAGGAAATAGCAGCAGTGGTTTGTGGTGACTTTTGTGCTGTCACAGGCATTTCCTCTGGGATCTCATCTTCCAGAGTTGCCTTTGTTTTGGGTATGGTGGGTTTTCTGGATGTTTTTCTTTTGGTCTTTTTGGTGATGTCAGGTGTGGGTTTCAAAGCAGTGGTTGTGCTGCTATGATCACCTGGAGCAGTGGCCTCAGCAGCTGATACCTGAGGAGCAGTTGTAACCGCTAAAATCTGCTCAGGTACCCCTGCTTTTGTTTTTATTGGTGCCATCACCCTTGAAAATTTTTCTTTTGTTAAGCTTTTTATTTGACAATGAACACCATCTTTTGGCAAATTTTCATTTTCCTTTACAAATTTTTGTTTAAAGTAATAACTCAAAAATCTTGGAAAAAGTAAAAATGCTTTGTTGTCAACATTTTTCACTAAGTCATTGAAGATTTCCTGGGAATAGTTGTAATCTTTGTTATTTAAAATGGCATACCCCAGGCATTGAATCTTCAATGGTATTTCATTAAATGATGTTGTTTTATTTGAAACACACATCAAAAGTGTGTGAAATAAAAATCTTGGAGCAGAAGGAAAATAACCTTTTTGTAAGGTATCAACCTTTGATTGTTCTGCATATCCCCTTTTTACGAAATCAGTTTTCATCTCGGCTTTCTCAAAAGAGAGTTTACCTTCCTGATCGTTGAGATTAAAGACTTCGGAGATCGACTGTGGGGTTATTTGAACTGCTTTACCCTGTATTGAGGAGTTAATGGCTATGACTTTTCCGTCTTGTTTTTCAAGCGACGCCTTTTTCCAAAACTCTCTCTGGGTTTGCAAGTAAATGGGAGCATCTGCCGTCAACAAAGTTTTGTACTTTGATGCAGACATTGTATCAATGATGGAGTCGAAAGTGTGGTTGTCTTTGGGTTTTGTGAGTAAACCCAAATAATTGTGAGATTGTTTGAATGGTATATCGATGGATTCTTCGGCCGTTTGAGCGATCTCTTGTGAAGGTGGTGGTGATTCAGGTTTTGATTTTGATTTTGACTTTGATTTTGTCATTTTTGCGGAGAAGAACGAAGAACGTTTTTTGAAGATTTTGAGAAGAAGGGTTGGAAACTGCTTTTGTGAAGAGAATTTTGGAATTCAATTCGACAGTGTAAAACCCTGTTTGGGGTTTAGGGCAGGGTTTTATTTAGGGAAAAAAATGATCGCTGATGTGGCAGCGGTTATTACGATCTGAGGGCTAAAAACTGACCACGTGTCAAACACTGATGAGACGGATGAAGTATGGAGAACAGTTGTTTTAAGAACCACTGACGTATCAAGCATCAGTGGTTACAACGGTAAAAATTTTGGACAGTGGATGATTTTTACTATCAGTGGATAGCTTATCAGTGGATAAGACACTGATTTTGAGCATCAGTGCCTTTCAAGAAAATGAGGGATCAGTGGTTAACTTTCAGCAGTGGACAGTGTTTTGAGATCAGACGTTGGAACAAAACAGTGGTTAGGGTAAATAGTACAGATCTTAAAGACAGGTGTTTCAGCAACATTTTTGGAAATTTTCATTCAAGGTTTTGCCACATGTCAATTTTGAAAGACAGTGGTTTAGTGCCCCAGATGATGAAAACTTTTTGCTAAGGCAACTCATTTTCGTTTAATATTCAATTAACACATGAGTACCCTAGTAATTTAAGCACAGTTTGCAATCAACCTTTGATAAAAATTTAGGAGCAAACCTGAGTATGACATGATCTTAATAAATATACCATTTCCTTTTGACCCATTTATGAGGACAACAATACCACCAAAAAATAAGGTATTACATCCTGTCAGGAGCTGAAACTATTGCCAACAAAAACAAGCAAAAGTTCCAAATATATCCTTTTAAAAAATGAATGATATATCCTGGTTATTCGAGAAAATCCTTTGAACAACAAAAAAAATGGTTAAAGGATTTTCTGAGAACAGTATCAAAAAGGATCTGGTAAATTTTCAATAGAAAACATAATCATAACATTCTCAAGTTTTATGAAGATGGTCAGTGGTTTGACATCAGTGGTAGAATATTTTGACAACATTTTGACCACTGTTTGGTACCATTTTCTTTGTCAGCTGATTGCAAACCTGAGGACACATGGATAAATTTTTGAACATTTGTCTAGTCCTCTTTGGAGTTCATTCACTGGAATCAAAACCTTTTTCTGAACAGATGAATGCACATAGTTGCTTAATGACCATTATTACCCTAAACTTTGACTCATAAGTGTTTTATGTTTATACTCTTTTCTTTTGACTTCAAAAGTTTTGAGATAAACACACTTCTGAGTTTTTGTGAATTTCCTCAATGTACTTTATCAAAGTTGATTTTGTCCTTTTGAGGAACTCAACCTGTTTTCAACACATAAGATTTGAATGACTAAAGTTTTAATTCCCTCTTTTTGAGTTAACAAGACATCAATGTTTTTATGAACATATGTTTTGTTAATCTGAGGTTCAGACTTTAGTATTTATGGAAAACATCACAAATTACATATCAACAATTGAAATTAATTTAGAAAATAAGAAGTAATCTCATAGTTTAGCAGATATTTATTTCAGATCTAGAAACCATGAGTGCTTTGTGCATAAATTCACTTGTTGTGTGAAATTTTGTGTGTCATATGACATCTTGGTTGATTTACAGAGTTTTTGAATAACCATTTTGAACATGATTTACACAATACTCTGTTTTTCAACTAAATACAACCAACCTTAGTATCAATGAATTTTGAGCCGAACTGTTATGTCAAATTGATTGTTAGATCGAATTTGACTGTCCAGGCTCTGATACCAATTGTTAGGATGGAGGCTCTCATGATTGTGTTTGTTTGTATGTTTGGAACGATTTGTAAATATGAAAACATGTAAAGTGCAGCGGAAATGGAAACTTGTAAACACGATCAAATGGAGAAAATAGTTTGATAAACAATTGCTTCTCATAGAGTCAAAAGATTTACAAATCAAAGCAAAAGATTACAGATATGCATACAAACTAAACTCCCCCTCAGCCTGATGCCCCAAGGTTGGTTGCCCACAAGATGAAAGGATTAGACATGAGGAGAAGAACTCGCTCAGTCAATCAAATGTAACAGTACAGGGTACTGTTACATTTATAGGCAAACCAAACCACTGAGGTATCTCAGCTGACGTCACCATGAAAGCGACGTCTAACAGCCTAACAACCTGTATCTACTGTCCTTACACAAACACTGCTAACCTAACCACTGACTATACATAAAACAGATAATTCACTAAACAACTGCTTTCTCTTTATGTCAGTGCTTTCCTCAAGGTTGATCAGTCCTTGACTGGGCAGTGCTTTATCATCAGTAGATAGGACCAGCAGTTTTGGATACTTCAGGGTTTTCATCAGCAGTTGAAAGGGCAGCAGCAGTTGAATATGAACAGCGGATAGAGACCATCAGTTGTTATAAATCACTTTAAAGGGGAGAGCAAAGTGTAAACTGCTGCTTATTGTGAATCCTCTGTTGTGACCTGGTTTTGGCTTTACATTATCTGTTCCTCTGGTAGGGTTCAATCCCAACACATTCCTGTGGTGAAGGAATTCCCTGATGTTTTTCCCAAAGATCTGCCAGGATTACCTCCGCAACGACAAGTCGAATTCCATATAGACTTGGTCCCAGGAGCCGCTCCTGTGGCCAAGGCGCCCTATCGGCTTGCATCATCCGAAATGCAAGAATTATCTACGCAACTCCAGGAGTTATTGGATAAAGGATTCATAAGGCCAAGCTTCTCGCCTTTGGGAGCTCCAGTATTGTTCGTGAAGAAGAAGGATGGAACTCTGCGGATGTGTATCGACTATAGAGAGTTGAACAAACTCACAATCAAGAATCGGTACCCCCTACCGAGGATTGATGACCTATTTGATCAGTTGCAAGGATCGAGCCACTATTCCAAGATCGACCTTCGATCTGGATACCATCAGTTAAGGATTCAAGAGGAAAGTGTACCAAAGACTGCATTCCGAACGCATTATGGGCATTACGAGTTCCTTGTGATGCCATTCGGACTGACGAACGCGCCAGCGGTATTTATGGATCTGATGAACCGTGTATGCAAACCATATCTCGATAAATTCGTAATTGTATTTATCGATGATATCCTGATTTACTCACGAATGAGAGAAGAGAACGAGCAACATCTCGGAACCATTTTGGAACTACTGAAGAAAGAGAAACTTTATGCAAAGTTTTCAAAGTGCGAATTCTGGATTCGTGAAGTACAGTTTCTTGGTCACGTTGTGAACGAGAAGGGCATTCATGTAGACCCATCCAAGATTGAAGCCACCAAAACCCCAACTGAAATTCAACAATTTTTGGGCTTAGCTGGCTATTACCGACGGTTTATTGAGAATTTCTCCAAAATAGCTCAACCGCTGACTACCCTTACGCAGAAGGACAAGAAGTACGACTGGGGTGACAGGCAGGAAGAAGCCTTCCAACTGCTCAAAAATAAACTATGCGATGCACCAATACTATCCTTACTCGAAGGCACTGAAGACTTCGTGGTATACTGCGACGCTTCGCGTCATGGTTTGGGTTGCGTGCTCATGCAACGCCAAAAAGTCATCGCTTACGCTTCAAGACAGTTGAAGGTGCATGAAAGGAATTATACCACGCATGACTTGGAGCTAGGCGCGGTGGTATTCACCCTGAAGATCTGGTGACACTATTTATATGGTACTCGATGTACAATCTTCACAGATCACAAAAGCCTACAACACATATTTGATCAGAAGGAATTAAACATGTGTCAGCGACGATGGGTTGAGTTGTTGAACGATTATGACTGTGAGATTAAGTACCATACTGGAAAGGCAAACGTTGTAGCAGACGCGTTAGGCCGAAAAGAAAGGGTTAAGACCCTAAGGGTTCGAGCATTGTAAATGACTATTTGGACGAACCTCATTGCACGCATTCGTGACGCACAACAAGAAGCCCTTAAGATGGAGAATCGTAGAGCTGAATACCTCCGAGGTATGCTGAAGAATTTGGTGCCAAACAAAGAGGGAACCTTGTATTTTAAGGGGCGTATTTGGGTTCCGCTCTATGGCGGTATTCGAAAAGTCATCCTTAATAAAGCTCACAAGTCAAGATACTCGATTCATCCAGGATCGGACAAAATGTATCAAGACTTGAAGGACTACTATTGGTGGCCGAGACTTAAAACTGATGTTGATATATATGTTGGAAAATGCCTAACCTGTGCTAAGGTTAAGGCTGAATATCAGAAACCATCTGGGCTACTGCAACAACCAGAGATACCCATGTGGAAGTGGGAACAAATCTCGATAGACTTCATAACAAAATTACCCAGGACCCCTAGGGGGCACGATAAGATATGGGTGATAGTCGATCGGTTAACAAAGTCTGCGCATTTCCTACCGATTCGAGAGAAGGATAGCACAGGAAAGCTTGCTGAGTTATACTTGAAAGAAACCGTGGCACGTCATGGAGTGCCTATCTCAATTATTTCAGACAGAGATGGACGTTTTATCTCAAGGATTTGGCAATCCTTTCAGGAAGCCTTTGGATCTCAATTAGATCTAAGCACGGCCTTCCATTCGCAAACAGATGGCCAAAGCGAACAGACCATATAAACGCTGGAAGATATGCTTCACGCATGTGTTATGGACCTAGGCGGCAGCTGGGATACTCATCTACCCTTAGTTGAGTTTTCCTACAATAACAGTTATCATACAAGCATAAAAGCCGCACCGTTCGAAGCTCTATATGGCCGCAAGTGCCGCTCGCCATTATGTTGGACAGACGGTGGAGACAAACGTATGGTTGGTTCTGAACTTGTGCAAGAGACAACCGACAAGATTATGCAGATCCAAGAGCACATTAAGGCGGCTCAAGATCGACAAAAGAGCTACGCGGATCGAAGACGAAAACCATTAGAATTCGAGGTGGGAGACAAAGTTTTGTTAAAGGTCTTACCTTGGAAGGGCGTAGTAAGATTCGGAAAACGTGGGAAGCTGAATCCCCGATACATCGGACCATTCAAGATCTTGGAAAGAATTGGTACCGTGGCCTACAAGTTGGAATTATCGGAAGAACTTAACGAAGTACATGATACGTTTCATGTATCCAACCTCAAGAAGAGTCAAACACAAGAAACAGTGATCATCCCTGCGGATGAAGTGCATATTTAGGAATGGCAATGGGCCGGGTTTGGTAATCCCAAGCCCGTACCCATTTGTAATTTTTTGTCCCATACGCGGCCCGTTACCCGTCGGGTATTTTTCGGGTAATTACCCATCGGGTATTGGGTATACCTGCGGGTATCGGGTATACCCATTATTAATTTGTTAAAAATACAATTGAAACTCTAATGTGCTTTTTTTACTCTAATGTTTATATTATTTACTATTTTTATAAATACAATAAAGAAAAATATGACCAATAACATACATACATATCCTATTTAAATGCATATTTGAAACATATATCTACAAAATTAACTAATTAAGGTACTATTACTTTGGAACATATAATTTCAGGTTTTGTATTTTGTATTTTGCATTTAATCAAATAAGTTGCATTAATCAGGACCCAATCTCCCTAACAACTTGAAACGTATTTAGAAAATCTCAAATCTAATACCCATGTTTAATCTGCATAGAAACAACATAACTAAACATAAAATCTTGTATGTATATGTTAAAGTCTTGAAAACAAACAAAAGAGAAAAATCTATGAATAATAAATAATTGTGTATAATAAAGTTTATATAAATAGAAAACTAATTTAACTTAATATACTTTTCGGGTATAACTCGGGTAAACGGGCCGGGTATCGGGCGGGTATCACTAAATCCCATACCCGTACCCGTACCCGACTTTTTTATATTTTTAATCCCATACCCGGCCCATACCCGTCGGGCTTCGGGTATACCCGGCCCATATGTTTCGGGTTTCAGGTATACCCGTCGGGCTTGGGCTTTTTTGCCATCCCTATGCATATTGACGACACCCTCCGATTTACAGAACAACCCGTTGAGGTTACAGACTGGAAAGTCAACAAGACCCGAAGGAGCAGTGTCAAACTTGTCAAAGTACGTTGGAACTCTAAGCACGGACCCGAGTACATGTGGGAACGTGAATACCAGTTTAAAGAAAAGTACCCCCACTTGTTCAAGAAAACTCATGCGAGAGATTGATCAGCCTGAATTTCGGGACGAAATTCTTTTAACGGGGGGAGACTGTGACAACTGGCACAAAACCGGTAATTTCCGTACAATTTAATTAACACTTGATAACTGCAATTATGTACGTAAATGTCAACATTGTCTGATTACATGCTATACTTGTGAATTCATGCACGTTTTATAATACAAATATTGCTTTATGCCTTAATGATAGCGTTACGTCATAAATACTAGTAAACTCACTGGTAAGACACATTGTGTCAACAATTCTGCAGAAAGCAGTCAGACAATAGATATGGGGCCTAGGAGTAGGTCAAAAGTCTAAAATACATTGAAACCCAAGAGTATATACAAGGGTTAACATATAGACTTTTTGGAAGCTAAAATACGCACTGAAAAGCACCCGAAACACACTTTAAATGCTGAATTTCATACATTTCAGCAAAATTCAGCATTGTAATGAGTTAGTGACAGGTAAGAATATGACTAATTGGTCTAGAATACCTTCCTAAGTGTCGGGAATTAAAAGTGTCACAAAAGAGTACTTAAAGAACACTAAACGGTACGATTTAGCACTTTAACGAATCGGTATCTAACCGAACAACCGGACATTACCCGAAACACCAAAATTATACTAGAAGCATTATTTTATTATTTCTGAGCTAGTTATGATTCCCGAACACCCTAACATACTATATAACATATCATATGCATGGACACTAACTAATACACGTAACTTCCAACTAAATTATGTAACTTACCATTAAAATTTACACATTACCCACCCCCCCCCCCCCCTTAAAAGTGGACGGTCATGGGTGACCCCACCATAGATCTCCTTTGATCTTGTATGATCCTGCTTGATCTCATTAGATTGCATATGATCTTGCCAAGATATCCTATGATCTTATAAGATCTCAAAAGATATAGTGGAAGATCTTGCATATACTATAAGAGGACATAAGCTCTCATTCATCACTTCACACCACACTTCTTCTTCCCCTTGCTCCCCACCTTCGGCCGAGACCCACCAAACAACATCACCACCATCTTCAAACCTTGTTCATCCATTCCAAGTTAGTCACAAGGTGCAAGAAGGTGTTTAAGGAGGTTTAGAGCTTGTGGATCTTGAAGGACCTTCTCCATTTGCTTCTATCCAACCCATTTGTCATCTTTAACCTCTTGTGTTCTTCCCTAGCCCTTGTGCTAGTAGTAAGCTCCTTGTAACTTGTTACTTCATATATTGTTGGTTAAAAGATGATATACATTGTTAATCTTGAAGAACACAAAAGAACATGATCATGATACTTTAACATAAGCTTAAATACATAAGAATACATGTAAATGATGATGATTTGCTTCTTGATGAATGATGATTTGTGTTAGTGATGTTAGACATCATAAGAAACGTACTAGATTGTGATTAAACACATGATCTAGTAAGATAACGTGGTGATCTTATGAAAGACCAAGATCATCATACTTTATGTCTTCATGAACTTGAATGATGAAATTGATTTTCATATGTAAAGGTGATTCAAACAAAATACAAATCTTGTAAATAGATGATTACAAAAATAATTTTCTCAAGAAACCAAGTTCATTTATGAGATTTACAAAGTCATGGTTTCTAGGTAAACTAATCATATTTTTAGTATCTAAACAAGACTAGAAACATGTTTGTAACAAGAAAGATACAAAAGAAATATTTTTAGAAAAATCATCTTACAAGTTGTAAATAACTAAATCTTTTAATAAAGTGATTTACAAACAAATAACCATGTTTTTAAGGGTAACTAAATGTACTAAATAACACGGTAAGTTACTACAAGTTTCTACAAAAACTTCAAGTTCATGATGTAGTGTAATTTACTTGATTTTGACACTCGGTAAGTGTTGAATGAGTTGATGATCAATTGCGATGATTTTAAAAGAAAATAAACACATGTTTTGAAAACATGGGAAACCTCCATTTTTAGGGGAAACTATGTCAAAATTTCTATAGAATATTGACACTTAGAAAAATATTAGTTTTGGTGAAACTTATTCCCTAAAGAATCACCCAAAAATATTTACCAAGGTTTCCCTAATTTTTTTGTAAACTTCAAGTTAAGAAATGATGATTTCTTCAAGATAAAAATTGATATTAAGTATGTATATTTTTGAAGAAAATATATATATTTATTGGTCACCAAATTTTGTGCTAAGTGTATATGATAGTGTATTAAGACTTGAAAATACACTAAATACTTCTAAGGAGTGAAAATACAAAAATACACATACAACATGCTAAGACAAATACAAGAGAATATATTTATGAAAATATATTACTTGATAGATTATGTAACTTGGACAAGTTACGAACTTAAAACGTCTTTTGGACAAAATATATAATTCGGGTGAAGAATACAAGACACTTATATTTATTTTTGAGAAAATAATATAGGTAAGATACATAGTTAAAAATATAAATTATTTTTAACAACAAAGAACAAATACATGAAAGATGGTGACTTGTACTTGTGCGATACAAGTCTAGTGACTAACGTTAATAAAACACGTATAGGTCACGACGCTATATAAGCAAACCCGGTGAAGTTTACGGCGCAAGAAACGCAAAGTTGTGAGTTCATGCTCCTCCTTTTCTTTTAACCGTTTTCAGTTTTATAACTTCAGGGGTGAAGTACATGTTACTAAATGTTACAAAAAAGTGAGTTCATGTCCCCACTTTTAAACTTTACATACTTTTTAAACTTGGGGAAAATACATGTGTTATGGTATGATGGATACAAAAACAAGGACTGATACTTTAAATCGTGTCACGAATAGGGTACCAGAAGCACCATTAATCGTGTACATACTAAGACCGCAGAACAAAAGGTTAGATCTAATGGGTTTTCGGGCAGCCACACTCTTGGTGATAACTAGTACCAAGTAGTGCTTTTGTGTCTCAGTCGTGGATCGACAACTAGAAAAATGCCTATGGTTTGGATGCTTCCTATGTCGTGTCACATGTTAATGGCCTTGCAACCCATTAACAATCTCGATACATACAGAAATACTTGATTTATACAAATTACATACCATGTTTTCATACAAAGTATACAAACGTTCAATACAAAAACTGCATGAATTCACACCAACATTATGTTGACGATTTTCCAAAAAACTCACATGTATTTCAGGTAACTAAAGTGGATGTGCGCGCGGTCTTACTCTTGCTCTTGGATGTTGTTTATGTTCATCTTTTAAATAAAGTTGTAAACTTTTCAGACAATGTCTTATGCTGTCTTGTGATGTAAACACTTAACCTTTGTTTTCAGTTACGTAATGTTATTGGTATTTGAAGTCATTTTTTCGAGCATGTAGAATGTTTACCATTCGTATACAATGAGAACCTTTCATGATCACACCTCGTGCTTCCGCCTTAGAAAGGGGTGTGACAGAAGTATCTCTACCCTTCAGGTCGGTCGATCGAACGGTCGGTCGATCGAACGGTCGTTCGATCGGACTGCAATCCAATTGGCGAGGCTTCTAAGTTTGAGAACAAGTTCACAGCAGGACGGTCACTCGATCGGATGGCAATCCGTATGTATTGAACATGTTGGAAATTGATTAAGTACCAAAGTCCCAAACGACACACGATCAGACGGTCACTCGATCGGATGGCAATCCGATTGGGCGGTAATCCGTTCAACGTTCAGATCCTTTGAATAGTTTGAATAAAAGTTTAAGTGTGGAACCAAGTGCAACATGATCGGATGGTCGGTCGATCGGATGGCAATCCGATCGGACGGCAATCCGATCAGATGGCAATCCGTCCCAACGGTTTGATCGTTTTGGCACTTGATTTGGTTTGAAGTTTTGCAGTTTTGAACGAGATGTTATGATGAATCGCTTGAACAACAGAAACCCCATCTCGACCCAAGTGACCCGATCGAACAGGAACCACCCTAGCCCGGCCTGTTCACGGTTTGAGACGGTTGTTCATGTTCAAACCCGAAATCAGTATTCTCTTACATAGAATTCGGATCTGGAGCTAACACATCACTAAGAGAGAGTAGAAGGTCAGAACGAGCTCCGATTCTATCGGGTTTGAGTGCATTGAGTGTAAAAGAGTTGAAAGAAAGTTGGAAAAACTTCTTTCAATCCTTTTAACCATGAATCTGTGTAGATTTATGCGTAAACGTTGATTAATCTTGTTGAAATCCTTCAGATCTAAGTTGTTCTTGGTGGAATGAAGTCAAACATTGAAGTTCATAAAAACTCCATGATGACATCACCCTAGAACACCTCAAATCCGGTGATTTCACGGTTAAAATTTGAGACTCAAAGGTGAAAATGATGTAGAAGTGTGTGTAGATCCTAGAAGTACAAGATTTAGGTTGAAAACTTACAAGAATCGAGTGAAATCGAGAGAAATGAGAGCTTAAGGTCTGCTGGTCGAACAAGGAGCTGTCACATCACAAATGATGTAACAGGTGGGTATTTATAGGGTTTCCAAAAAAGGAAACTGGGGAAAGTGGCTGGTAGATCAGGCGGCAACTTGATCAGGTGGCAACTCGATAGGATGACAACCCGAACGGATGGCAATCCGATCGGATGCCCACTCGATCCTAGTGTTCGGAGCGACGAGTTTTGTCGTTTCGATTCGCGTGTTGAGCGTTGCGATGCGATTCCAGTGAGCGATGCGATAGTATTACCCATTAGTTACACAAATAACAAAACTACTATATCTAACATACAATCATTATAATTAACTTGCGTTTAGCGTTTTCGACTCGATTGCGATGCGATAGAATTGCAATTGCGATTAACACCTCAACATAAACATAAGAGTAAACTTCCATTTGGCTCCCTGTGGTTTGGTCACTTTAATGGTTTTGCCCCAAACCTTTAAAAATAGCCAGTTTACTCCCTGATCTATGAAGCTTATCTCTATTTCACTCCCGACCCTTAACGCCATCCAATTCAACCGTTAAATCCAGGTCACATACCCCTCACATGAGGGGCATTTTAGTCTTTTCTCATCTCATATATGAACCTAATATTCTCTCTCTCTCTCACCTCACACAACTCTCTTTGTCTCTTTCTCCAGACCACTTGAACACCATCGCCAACCACCACCTGATACCATGTGCCAGCCCCACCATCTCCAAAATCGAAGCGCTAATCTACTCATCACCACCATTCTTTCTCATATTTTCAGTTCATTTTTCTTTTTTTTTATTTTATCAGAAAGCAACCACTCAACAAACCCTTAAAACTATTTTAACATATACCATCAAGAACTTACCAAACATCAACAAAACGGTTGATGCTCATAGAAGAATAATGAGAGGTTTAAGCCACCTACACATCTAGCCAGTCTCTGCCACATCTTCGCTAGAGTCGCCACGTCATCACCGTCGCAGATGGTTTAGAACTTTAGATCTACTTCAGACGAAGACAATTTAGAGAGAAAGTGGGAGTGGTTTGAGGTGGGGGTCGCTGGCGTTTCAGATTTGAGATGATGATGGTTGGGCCTTAGAGATAGAGACAACTTGGATATACAATGGTGTTAATGGGGGTTTAGAGAGAAAGAGACTATTCAGATGTTTGCTGACCGTGGAAGGTGTGGGTTGAGTGGCAGTGGCGGTGATATTTGCCGTTGTGGGGTGGAGTTGCAGTGGCGGTGATGTTCGCCGGTTAGGGGTGGACAGGCAACACCGGTGATCTTTGCAGATGGTGGTCGGTGTGGGGTGGGGTGGTAGTGACGGTGATGTTTGCTGGTTTTTTGTCGAGTGGCTAGGATTTGCAGGTGGTTTGCACAGCTAGGAGGACTAGGGTTGATGTTCTTGGTTCAGGTTGAAGATGAAGATGTCCTTCTGATTGCAAAATGTTCGTATATATCAGGCCTAGGCTTATGAATTAATAAATTAGTTATAAATAATTAAATCCGTATATATCAAATTACCAAAATGTCCTTCTGTTTGCAAGTAAAATTACTGAAGTACCCTTACTTTTAATTGTGATTTTTAACTGCGTTAGAGGCGGGGAGCAAACTGGCAATAAAATGGAAACATCAGGGAGTAAAATGGCTATTTTTAAAGGTTTGGGGCAAAACCATTAAAGTGACCAAACCACAGGGAGCAAAACGGAAGTTTACTCTAAACATAAAATGCCCAAGTAACACATAAATAACACACACACGTAAAACAATATCCAGAACACATAATTCGAAAATGCGAATGCGATAGCGATACGCAATAAATTGATTAGCGATAAATATGAGATTAAATAGCGATTAAATCTCGATTATTAATAGATACTCCATATAATACAACTAAAGAAATTAATAAATAGATTTTTATTCGATTACAAGTCAAAGAAGTCAAAACGGTAGTCGAGCAAGGAGTGACAAATCGCAATTAACAATCTTTTCTTCCTTTGACTTCAATCTTGACTTTGACGTTCGAAACATGGGGTGTTAAAGCCTCCCCTACTTAAGGGAATTTCGTCCCGAAATTAGGCTTCAGCCGTAACAAATAACTGCGGGTACTTCGCCTTCATGTCGCTTTCGAGTTCCCAGGTGAACTCGGCGCCTCGTTTGCCTTCCCATCGGAATTTCACAATGGGGATGCGTGAGCGTCTGAGCACCTTGGTTTCTCGTCCCACGATCTCGACAGGCTTTTCCACGAAGTGTAATGTTTCATCCACTTGCAAGTCCTCAAGAGGGACATGTAATTCCTGGTCGGCCAAGCACTTTCTGAGGTTCGAAACGTGGAAAGTCGGGTGGACGTTACTTAATTCCTTTGGAAGTTTGAGTCTGTAGGCCACTTTTCCAATCCTTTCTAGGATTTTAAAGCGTCCAACCTATCGAGGAGCGAGGTTTCCTTTTTTGCCGAATCTGATCACCCCCTTCCAAGGTGCAACCTTTAGGAGTACGTGATCGCCAACGTCAAATTCAAGGGGCTTTCAGTGTCTATGAGCGTAACTTTTCTGTCGGCTCCGAGCTTTCAACAAATTGTCTAAAATTTGGAGGATTTTGTCTGTCGTTTCTTGCAACAGCTCGGGATCGGTAATTTGCGCGTCTCTGATCTCGTGCCACACAATAGGCGATCGACATTTCCTTCCGTATAAAGCCTCAAATGGTGCCATTTGTATGCTAGAATGATAACTGTTATTGTACGAGAATTCGACTAAAGGTAAGTACGCATCCCAATTACCACCAAAATCTATGACACACGAATGGAGCAGGTCTTCAAGGGTACGAATCATTCTTTCAGTCTGACCGTCGGTTTGGGGATGGAAAGCGGTACTTAGATTAAGAGTAGTACCGAGAGCAGATTGAAATGATTCCCAAAAATGTGAGGTAAACCGACCATCGCGGTCAGAGATGATGTCGCGAGGCGTCCCATGTCGACTAATCTTTCTCTTTGGTGTAGATCCAGGCTAATCTTTCTACCTTATAGTCTTCTCGTATCGGTAGGAAGTGAGCTGACTTAGTCAAACGGTCAACCACAACCCAAATGAAATCATGACTAGATTGAGTACGCGGGAGTTTCGTTATGAAGTCCATAGCTATACTCTCCCATTTCCACATTGGGATCTCGGGTTTAACGAGTAAGCCAGAGGGTCTTTGATGCTCAGCCTTGAACTCAGAACAGGTCAGGCATTTCGAAACATAGATTGCGATATCCCTCTTCATGCCCGGCCACCAGTACTTATAGCGCATGTCCTGGTACATCTTGTCAGCACCAGGATAAATAGAATATCGAGATTTGTGGGCTTCGTCCATCAGAAGTTGTCGCAAATTTCTACGCTTGGGAATCCAAATTCAATCCAAGTAATGATAGATACCATTAGATTTATTCTCGAGTTGGGCGCCATTATTTAGAATCCTTTCCTTCTTCAAAGTTCGCTCGGTAAAACAAGCATGCTGCGCGTCACGGATGAGAGCTTCGAGGTTAAACTGGCTTGAGAATTACGAACACTAAGCAAGTAGCTTCATCGACTGAGGGCATCGGCAACGACGTTTGCTTTGCCTGGATGGTAACGGATCTCACATTCGTAATCGTTGAGCAATTCCACCCACCGGTGTTGACGCATATTCAGTTCCTTCTTGTCAAATATATGTTGTAGGCTCCTATGATCGGTGAAGATCGTACACTTGGTACCGTAAAGGTAGTGTCGCGAAGCGTACGCGATAACCTGCGCCAAGCTCGAGGTCGTGCGTGGTGTAGTTCTTCTCGTGGATCTTGAGCTGTTGAGAAGCGTACGCGATAACCTTGTCTCGTTGCATGAGAACACAACCAAGTCCAAGGTTTGAGGCATCGCAATAAACCACGAAGTTGTCATTTTCATCGGGCAGTGAGAGCATGGGAGCATTACAAAGCATGGTTTCGAGAGCTTGAAAGGCTTCCTCTTGTTTAGCCCCCCAAACAAAAGGTTTGTCCTTATACGTAAGAGAGGTAAGCGTTACAACGATCTTAGAGAATCCTTCGATAAAACGACGATAATAGCCTGCCAGTCCGAGAAAAGAACGGACTTCAGACGGATTCTTGGGTGTAACCCAACTCTTAACAGCTTCAAACTTCGCAGGGTCAACTGGATACCTTGACTATTGACAATGTGACCCAAGAATTGGACCTCCTCCAGCCAAAATTCACACTTGGAGAACTTGGCATAGAGACGGTTTCCCTGGAGTAACTCAAGAACCAAACGTAAATGCTGCGAGTGTTCAGCTTTTGATTTGGAATAGATCAGGATATCGTTGATGAATACGATTACGAAGCGATCAAGGAAAGGTTTGCACACTCGATTCATCAAATCCATAAAGACTGCATGAGCGTTAGTCAGTCCAAAAGGCATGACCACGAACTCATAGTGAGCATAGCGGGTTCGAAAAGCGGTTTTCGGTTTATCCTCCTCTTGAATGCGTAATTGGTGGTAGCCTGAACGTAGATCGATCTTAGAAAAACATGTAGCACCTTGTAGCTGATAAAAAAAAATCATCGATTCGAGGCAAGGGATAACGATTCTTGATTGCCAACTTATTCAATTCCCTATAGTCAATGCACATCCGGAACGAACCATCTTTCTTTTCGATGAAAAGGGCAAGTGTGGAACCAAGTCCCAACGGTCTGATCGTTTTGGCACTTGATTTGGTTTGAAGTTTTGCAGTTTTGAACGAGATGTTATGATGACTCGGTTGAACAACAGAAACCACATCTCGACCTAAGTGACCCGATCGAACAGGAACCACCCTAGCCCAACCGGTTCACGGTTTGAGACGGTTGTTCATGTTCAAACCCGAAATCAGTAGTCTCTTAGATAGAATTCGAATCTGGAGCTAACACATCACTAAGAAAGAGTAGAAGGTCAGAACGAGCTCCGATTCTATCGGGTTTGAGTGCATTGAGTGTAAAATAGTTGAAAGAAAGTTGGAAAACCTTCTTTTAATCCTTTTAACCATGAATCTGTGTAGATTTATGCGTAAACGTTGATTAATCTTGTGGAAATTCTTCAGATCTAAGTTGTTCTTGATGGAATGAAGCCAAACATTGAAGTTTATAAGAACTCCATGATGAGATCACCCTAGAACACCTCAAATCCGGTGATTTCATGATTAAAAGTTGAGATTCAAAGGTAAAAATGATGTAGAAGTGTGTGTAGATCATAGAAGTACAAGATTTAGGTTGAAAACTTACAAGAATCAAGAGAAATTGAGAGAAATGAGAGCTTGAGGTCTGCTGGACGAACAAGGAGCTGTCACATCACAAATGATGTAACAGGTGGGTATTTATAGGGTTTCCCAAAAAGGAAAGTGGGGAAAGTGGCTGGTCGATCGGGTGGCAGCCCGATCGGGTGGCAGCCCGATCGGATGGCAGCCCGATCGGATGACAACCCGATCGGATGGCAATCTGATCGGATGGCTACTCGATCAGTTGGCCACTCGATCCTAGTGTTCGGCGCGACGAGTTTTGTCGTCTCGATTGGTGTGTTGAGCGTTGCGATGCGATTCGAGTGAGCGATGCGATAGTATTACCCATTAGTTACACAAATAACATAACTACTATATTTACCATACAATCATTATAATTAACCTGCGTTTAGCATTTTTGATTCGATTGCGATGTGATAGAATTGTGATTGCGATTAAAACCTCAACATAAACATAACATGCACAAGTAACACATAAATAGCACACACACGTAAAACAACATCCAGAACACATAATTCGAGTTACGAATGCGATAACGATACGCAATAAATTGATTAGCAATAAATATTCGATTAAATAGAGATTAAACCTCAATTTTTAATAGATACTCCACATAATACAACTAAAGCAATTAAATAAATAGATTTTTATTCGATTACAAGTCAAAGAAGTCAAAACGGTAGTTGAGCATGGAGTGACAGATCGCAATTAGTAATCTTTTCTTCCTTTGACTTCAATCTTGACTTTGACTTTCGAAACACGGGGTGTTACACCTAAAGATGTCATGCTTAAAAGTATCTAATGCATAAACAAAGGTACTCTTTAAAAAAGGGGTAAATGACCAAAATTGTCCCTCGAATATGCGTGTTATATATAGTATAGGTATATATATAATTATGAGATAACTAACTTACTAAAAGTCATTATATTCTATATAAATTAGTATTTAACCCATGCTGCGGGGTCGTAAAAATGTGCTAAGTAGTAAGCAAACGACAATTAAAACCGGGAAAATCTTAAGGAAAAAACATGAATTTATACCGTCACGTGATGTAAAACACAAAAATGATAAATGCGAACTTATACCGCGATTCGGCGTAAAACGTAGACAAACTAGAACTTATACGGACACATATTATAAAGTTGAGTGGGTTAAAGTCACATTTTTTTAAGTTGGACATAATTGACAACTTTGAAAGTTGAAGGTATAAAAATATTGCTTTAACTTACTTAAAAAACAAAATCCAAAACTTTAGGGACCAAAAGTGAAAAATTCAAACGGGGCCGTTTTTGCTATAGACAGCATCCTAGTGTTATTATATCTATAGTATATTATAATGCATGAGGGAAGGGTATTTTAAGATACCTAAAAAATAAGAACTTTTCCCCCACTTTATTTATAGAAAGATCCCTAAAATGAGGGTAGTTTAGTGTACAAGTAATTAATACTTGTGATCTAATGTGCCTAATCTACAAAGATGGGATCCATCTATGCAAACAAAAACAAAAAGAATTAAAAGTACCGTAACATAAAATGAAGATATTACGTGTCATATTTTATTTTATTAAAACTGCCTAATATGTGTACTTAGATATATCTTATAAAAACTTAAAACTAACTAAAACAAACTTCCTAAATAAAGGGGTGTCGAATCTAAAATTAAACCCTAATGCACTTCTATAGTTACTACTATAAATACATAGTAGGACACCCCTATATCTATTGCTAAACAAAGTTAAAAAATGGATTCAGTTATGAATTCAATTGTTGCGAAAAACCAAGCATGCGAGATTCAAAATTCTAAGGTCAGTTCTGTTATATCGCAGTAGTGAATAATTGTTTTCTTTTATTTACTTTTATATGAATGTTAAGTTATTTGATTTTTCAGATTCAGTTGCATGATGAACATGCCAATTTAAACAACACATTTGTCGAACAAGCTTCTAAGGTATTGATTTTCCTGGTTTTAAGTATTATTTTTGCGTATATCTTTCATATTAACATGTTCGTTATGTTATTATATGTGTGTTTTATTCCATGATGATGGTGATAAAAGTGTTTATATAATTTCTTATGGTGCAATGTTTAGTCCATACAAGTCTAATCTTTAGCGTGAATTTAGTGAAGAGGTAATTTTAAGGTTTATTTAATCTTCTTTTAACTTTTGTATTCAATTTTTGTCCTTTTTAATGATCGAAAGTGTGAGACTCAATGGAAGAGATCCAAGAGACTCTCTGAATGGAAATGGAGCGAGGTTATTTTAATTTAGATGATTCTGAGGACAATGACAAATAAGAGGAATTAGAAAATACTGTCGATTCAAACACAAACCAGAAAATCCGATTAAAAATACCTCGAGTGTCAATTCAGAAGCGGAACAAATTTCATGCAATCTAATATGAAATCTATCAAGTCTTTTTATGTTTTTTTCATTTTTTAGCTGTTACGTTTGATCTAGACGTATGAATAAAGTTTATTTAATATTTGAACTTTATTTTTTGTGTTAATATAATGCAGTTATTGGCCATATTATTGAAATTTAAAGACTAAACTGCCATTTTGGTTCCTGTGGTTTGGGCAATTTTACCATTTTAGTCCAAATCTCAAACTTTTTAAATCTGGGTCCCTATGGTTTGCATTTTGTTGCCATTTTAGTCCAAATCTCAAAAACTCTCATTTTTTACTGTTCCAACATGCCTTTTTTGTCTTTTTGTGTAGGGGAATATTTGCCCAAGTACATTTCATTAAACATTTTCTTAATTAAAAAACTAAAGTAAATAAATTACTAATTCCTTTATATACCCTTATTAAAATTCAATATTCATAGAAAATCCCTCCATCCTTTAATAAAATCCATGGCCTCAAAAGATAAAACCCTAAAATCCTTAATCAGCCGCACACCCTTTCTCCCTCATCTGATAAGAACCCCCCGGTCGCGAGAGTCGGAGTTCCGGCCAAGAGCTGGTGCTCTCTACCTGTTCGACAAGCAAGCCTTAACCCCCCTTTTCTTCCTTGTACATACCTGCACCCACCCATCTCTCACCCAAAACCCTCTATCTCCTCTCTGTCGTTCAGCTGATTATACACATTGATGTCCCACAGATGATGTGAGGAAGAAAATGGCGAAGAAAGAGAGAGATGATATGTGAAGGAAAGTCGGCAACGGCGGCGGCAGTAGAAATAACGTGGGGACGATGATGAAGAGGACTGATGATGATGACCGATGGTGAATTTGGAAGACAGTGGCAGTGGTGGAAGCTTGTTCATATTGTTCACTTATTTCAGCATCTACTTCAGTATAATGTTCATATTGTTCTACTGTGGGTTAGGGATTTAGTTGGGGAAGATGATCTGCCGATCTACTGTGGGTTAGGGTTTTTTTTTGGGGGTTGAAGATGATCTCTGGTTAGGGTTTTATTTGGGAGGTTGAAGATGATGTAAATGGGGAACGAGAACTGATAGGGTATTTATTTGGGGGTTTTTTAATTAAGAAAATGTTTTAATGGAATGTACTTGGACAAATATACCCTTGCATAAAAAGACAAAAAAGGCATGTTGGAACAGTAAATAATGAGAGTTTTTGAGATTTGGACTAAAATGACAACAAAATGCAAACCACAGGGACCCAGATTTAAAAAGTTTGAGATTTGGACTAAAATGGCAAAACTGCACAAACCACAGGGACCAAAATGACGGTTTACTCAAATTTTAAAAAAAGTCAGTATTCTAAATTTACAAGTTAACTAAACTTATATAAGTTAATATCCTAAAGTTGTAATAAATCGATATTACAGTTAGTTATAGTTAAGCTGAAATTATAAAATATTTCAGTTATTCTTGGACATTAATCTAATAATTTGTATTTTCTTAATTAAAAAATTATAAAGTAATAACCTTTAAAGCTAAACAAAAAAACTGAACTTACTATGATATAAAGTTAATAAAGATATAAACTTTTAACATCCTATTTTTTACAAAAAAAAAAAAACATTTTTTAAAAGTTTATAAAAATATAATTTTTTATATATATAAAAACAAAATTTAACAATTAAAGTTAAAGGTGTAAAACGTACTTACAAGTCAACTACTATTTTTTTCTTTTATAAAAACAAAAAATTTAAACTTAAAGTTTATTGGATGAGTACCATATGGATATTTAAAAAAAAGTTATGAACTTTAAAGAATAAAATTATAAACTTTATTATATAACCAGAAAAATAAACTTACTTTACAACTATAACAACTTATCTTTTATTTTTTATCTTTTGATTATCATCTTTTAAAAAAAACGAAACTTTACATGTGTAAAACAATTTTTTTTTACTTTATTTATAAACAAAAGATTTTGTTTTTATAAAAAAATAATTCTTTTATGAACATTTTTTGTAACAAGTAATATAAATAAAATATTCCAGAAATTTACAATATTTACTAGATAAATACTAATTGTGTTGCAAATTTTTAGGAATTATAAGTTCAACTATATTGTTCTAGATAATATTAGTTAATTTTAAAAGAATTATTTACCAACTTGACGAGATACATAGTAGATTGTGTTGCATATTTTTAGGGATTATAAGTTAAAATTAAAAATAGACTCATATAGATAAGATTAGTTAGGAACAAAAATCTGAACTTAGTATGATATAAAGTTAATAAAGATATAAACTCTTAACATCTTTTTTTTTTATAAAAACAGTTCTTGAAATTTTATAGAAATATAATTTTTTTATATCTATAAAAAATCGAAATTTAACAATTTAAGTTAAAGCTCTAAAACGTACTTACGAGTCAAATACTATTTTTTATTTTTATAAAAACGAAATTTTAAACATAAGGTTTATTGGATAAGTACTATGTGCATATTTAAAAAAAGTTATGAACTTTAAAGAATAAAATTATACTTTATAATTTAACCAATAAAATAAATATACTTTACAATTATAACAACTTATCTTTTATTTTTTGTCTTTTGATTATTAATTTTTGAAAAAACAATATTTTTTGTCTTTTGATTATTACTTTTTTTATAAAAAAAAACAAAACTTTATATATGTGTAACACTAATGACATATATCCACTACAATAATGTTACCATAAATATTATACGAATAAGAAAACTACCAGAATTGAGGGCCGCAATCCAAAGTGTCGCGCCCACCGCATCGCGCGGGCACCCTACTAGTAGTAATACAATAAATATAAGACTGCCCGTAATGGGGCATTTGTTTTAAAAAAAATAAAAAAAAACTCTCGAAAACGCCCCCCACCCATTACACCCCGGCGTGATGTGGCGTTTTTCGACAAAAAAATTGGCCCGGCGTGTTTCAAAAAACGCCTAAAATTGAATTGGGAAAATAGTTGACCATTGGAAACGGTCATTTGTTTATTTATTTATTTTTTTTATTCCAATAATATCTCACTATATATATTACCCACTTGTTCATCATTTTTTATAAAAAACCCACTTGTTCTCTCTACTACTTCTATAATTTATAAAAACATGCATCCATTCCGACCCTCATTTGGTGTCCCCTCAAGACCCATGAACCCGAACACAACCCAACCGCAACAACCCTTTAACTTTCAAGACATGGACCCGGACATGTTATCGTGGGCTTACTTGAGTGGCGCTACTCCATTCGTGCAACCCACTTTCGGCTTTGGTCAAGCCGGCGGGTCGCAACCTTCACAACAACAAGCCGAACCCGATGTGGATATCGTGCCAGAGACGCAACCCGAACCGGAGCGAGAGACATCGAAACGCGGCAGAAGGTCGCATAAGAAGAAGGAAACGAATGGACCTCGACGTAAGCATTCTTACCTTAATTGGACGAAGGAGGAAGAATACACGTTGGCTCGGGCGTGGCTCGAGGTTTTCGGAGGAACCCGAAATTGGTAACTTTTATATATTTTTTTTACTTATTTTTTCGTACACGTCTATTTTGTTTTATTTTTAACGTAAGACTTTATATTTCAATTTGTAACAAACTTTCAAAAGGGCCCCAAATTTTGGAATAGGGTTCGTGCACTCTTTTATAGCACGTGGGGTAAGGGCGAGCATCGTGACAAAGATTCCATTTCTAGCAAACGGACCGACATCAACAAAAAGTGTCACTCCTTCCAAGAAGTGTATCAACGTATCTTCGATAATCGGCCGAGCGGAGAAGGTGACGCCGGGTTTTAACGAAGGCTTTGGAAGAGTACGAGAGAACGAAATGCCCTTTCCCGTACTATAAGTGTTGGGATCCACTACGAAAAAGTCCAAAGTGGGCGGGCGTAGTGACCATGATGTCGAGTAGTAGGCGTCGAGCTAAACGGTCAAAAACATCATCCTCCGTTGACTCTGAAACACCGACTTCCGATGTCCGCAATGTCGATCTAAATAAGGTTGTGGACGTTGACGAGCAACTTGAAGAAGAGTTGGCCCGACCGCCCGGTAGAAGAAAGGATAAGCGAACCGAGAAAAAACGGTGGAGTCGTCTTCCGATCTCGAATTGAAGGAAGATTTCGAGGAGATGAGCCGTCGTCTCCAAGACATTCGAGACCTCGGCCACCAACGTTTGGAGACTATGAAAGAACGCGTCGCCGACACCAAAAAAGTTTAACGAGATGCAAGAGGCGAGGCAAATGGAAAAGGACATTGAGTTTTTGTCCAAACCGATCGACCACCTCCAAGGTGACGCGTTGATCCTTGCGCAAATGTATCGCCAAAAAATTCGGGAAAAATATGGACTCTAGATCATTATCCCTTTTTTTAACTTTATTTTTTTCCTTTTTTTTATATTCTGTTTTTTTTTTCCGTTTTTTTTTTATTTCAAGTAGTGTAGTTTTTTTTTAATTAATGAAGAATTTTATGTTTTAAATTTAAAAAAATGTGTAATGATTGCATGGGCGTTATTGGACATTATTCCCACTACCACACTTTTGCAATAACGCCCAATAATGCCCCATGCTGACTAGACTGCCACATGACAGAAAACGCCCCATGGTGGTGGCATTATTGAGCTAAGACTATGGGGTATGTGGCTTGGGTTGGGGCGTGGGTTGGGGGGAAACGCCCAAGCAACCACCCCGGGTGGGCTTGGGTTTGGGCGTGGCCCCTTTGGCGGGAGTTTGAAGCTGGGTGTGGGGCGGGTTTAGCAAGGTGACATGGCGGGCTCTCAATGGCCAAACCAAACTAGCCGTTGGCCAACGGCTATGTTTAAAAAAAATTATTTTTTACACTATAAATATCACACTTCAATTCCTATTTTTACCACATTCAACCACAATAATCATCTTCAATTTCTATAATCATCTCTATTCTCATTCTACAAAACGAAAAATTCATCCTTATAATCGTGGTTATGACCCGAACAACTCGTTTGCATTCCAAGAAAATAATCCTATCCCACCACCCAATCGTCAAATGCCTCGTCCATTTTTAATACACTCCCCTATGCCCGATATGGCTAGTTACGCATCGTATATCGGTGGTCGTATGTTTACTGACTTCCCACACACCGACGATTCGATACCTAGCCCGTTTAACCTTTCCCAAATGGAAACCGTTCCCGAAACTCAACCACCCAACGATGGTCCTTCCGCTTCCAAACCCATCAAAAAGAGAAGTCATAAGAAAAAAACCGAGGCGGAGAAAGCACTTGAAACCGTTAAACGAAAACAACAAAAATGGGTCCCTAATGAAGAACTTGCATTGGCGAGGGTTTGGTGTCAACAATCTCAACATACAACTCTAGGTATTTTTAAATATTTTCTAGCCCTTATTTTAATATTTATGGTTATGTTTTATATAACTTTGTAATATATTAAATTTTATTTTTATTAAAATATGAAATTCTCAACATCGAAGACATTTGTGAGAAGCGATTAGTAAAGCATTCCATGAAGAACTGGGAAGGGAGACTTATCGTGAAAACGATAGCTTATCCTCGAAGTGGAGCGAGATAAGCGGCTAACTTACAAAATTTAGTGGTTATTTAAATAAAGCAAAGCAAAACCCAAAAAGTGGTGAAACGGAAGCCGACTGTGTGACTAATGCATTGATTACATTTAAAACAAATGTGGGGTGCGACTTCCGTTTCATGCATTGTTGGGAGATTTGTAAGTTCCATCCAAAGTGGGCGAATATCCCCAGTGGTAGCGAAACGTCTTCCAAAAGGTCAAGGGCCTGGTCTCAAGCCCAATCTGATGCACGAGATCAAGAGTTTGAGGACCTTTTGGATGATTCGCCAAACCGGCCTGAATATGGAAGAGATGCCGTAAAAAGGCGCGCTCAAAAATCAAGATCGGGTACGGCATCACCTTCAGCTGGGAGTTCGGGCTCGCGTAGGGGAATATACAGCGATCAGTTGGATGACATTGGATGCAAGTTAGATACATTCAACGTATTCCAACAACAAAGGGCCGAACTTCGAAAGAGCAAAGATGCTAGAGATGCCCTGAAACAAAAACGGGATGATTTCAAATTTCTATCACAGCCCATTGATCACCTAGAGGGTGACGAGTTGCAACTAATCTTGAAGATGAGAGAAGAGATAAAGAACAAATATAAGCGTTAGGAATTTTTTTATGTAATTCTCTTTATTTAAAAATATTAAAAAAATTAAATTTGTTGTTTTAAAAAATATTCAAATATTCAGTTTGGGTCAGCCCAGCGAAGCCCACCCAACCCACGCCCCACCATACCGTCTAGGGGTGAGCATGGTGCAGTTTGGTGCGGTTTTAGCATAAAACCGCAACTCATACCGCGAGGTGCGGTTTTTATTTTTTTAAAACCACATGTTGCGGTTTTTTTGCGGTACGGTTTTTGCGGTTTATTTGCGGTTGCGGTTCGGTTTCGGTGCGGTTTCGGTTTTAATAGTTGAATACATCTAAAAAAAACTCTCAGCAATACTTGAATACATAAAAAAAAAACTCTCGGTTTTAATACTGGAATACATCTAATACTTGATGGTAATTAGAATATAATTTTTGCAAGAGCAATGTGAAGAGCATATGTATGGGCTAGAGGACATCAATCAAAACAAGAGTTTGTACTAGAAACATGTCTAGAATAATAGCTGCTATGTGAAACGGTGAAAGCTTAATCACATAGTCGTATCCAAATAAAAACGTAATATTGTTTCCAACTCATTCTTGTTTCCAACTTTCAATCTTTCCAACTTTCAATGTTTCCAACTATCATTTGCCATTAGTGTTTCCTAGATAGAAAAAAAAAAACAAAAAATATATGTTAGTAGGTATTTGAAATATAAACTCACACATGTAAAGAAAACCTTACCAATTTTTAAACCCGCCATCCTCTTATTAAATTCATCTATGTCTTTATTCTTCATAGAACATCCGAGCTCAAGATCAACCCTTGTACACCTTATCCAATCTTGTGCACAAATCAAAGTATATTTAAATCTTTAAGTATATTATATATAATATATATATAATAATTTTGCGGTGCGGTTTCGGTTTTTTGGTGCGGTTTTTAAAGCTAAAACCGAACCGCACCATACCTTTGCGGTTTCGGTTTTTGCGGTTTTTGTGTCGGTTGCGGTTTTGCGGTTTCGGTTTTTACGGTTTTTGGTGCGGTTTCGGTTTTCGGTTCGGTTTTTGCTCACCCCTAATACCGTCTTCAATGTGGGTCAGCCCAGCGAAGCCCCCCCAAGCCACGTGTCAACCCATGCCCCAAACCCTCACCCTACCATACCTCACGATCTAACAACTACACATGCTCTAAGTAAATTACACAAGTGGTTTTGTGATTTGTTTTAATGACCATCCGTAAAAGGATAATTTTAATATGAGTTTAATAGAAAAAGTTAACCCATTAACATTGTAAAGTAAAACGAAAGAAAGATAGACTTTCGAGAATGCGGGGAAAAAAACGAATAGGATAACCATAATTTTATCAAAATCACATACGTATAATAACCAACCGTGTAATTTAATCGTTCAAAAACTTTTAACCCTTTCGCACAAATTGTGATATGTACGGTTATTTTTATAAAAATGCCCCTTTACTATTTCGTATCACAGAAATTGTGATAAGTACGGTTTCATTTTTAAAAATGCCAACTTTACTATTTAGTATTACCGAAATAGTGATATCTCCTTATTCAAATAATCAAATAATTATTCAAGGATACACTTAAGCTCCACCCACATCTTCAAGCACCTGTACCTCCGTAGCATTGTTTGTTCTTTTACAGCTAGTTCAAAGGTCTAGTTCTCATGAAGGTAAAAGGACAAGTAAGGTGAAACATTTAAACAACGATAGTGAAAAGCTGATAGGCAGTGAAGATTCTACTGACCCGAGTAATCACATGGGTAGAGATATCTTGTGATGATTGTTATTACAAAGCTGAAAACGTAAGTCTTTGTCAATGAAGATGATGGAAGAAGAGAAATGACACCACTAATACTCTATGGTATGAAATAGACCTCTTGGGGCTTCATTGCGCCATTGAATCATATTTTAATTATTATTATTTTTTTTGTTTTTTATAACATTTAAACTAATTAAAAAATAAAATACCAAGTTAAAAGCAAACATAACATTTCAAATTAAAAATATATGGTGGATTGCAATAAAACATAAACAAGTGAAATTTAAATATTAAAATTCGGGATACGAAATTTAAATAAAAAACGATATTCACCCAACTCGTGGTCAAAACAATATCCTCTTACTCGGTCCAACGTCGTGCCATTTCAAAATTCAATAAAAAAGATTTTGAGAGTAAGGAATGAAGAGAATTGGGGGAAAAACATGTTTATGTGTGTGTTATACACAGAGAAAAGGAAAAGAGGTTGATTATTTTTTTTAAATATATGACCATTTACAACGGTCATATTCTTTGGCCCTACTATCAATCCTTGTTCATCCTCATTATAGTGCTCATGATGGATCAATGCTGTTGTTAGAAACCGAGTTTCTTTGTTTGCAAACAAGTATTGATTAGCACAATAATATTCATAAACCGGAAGTCATCATTAATGATTGTTTTTCATTAATCATAAAAGATTCAAATGTTTTACAACTCGATTGACTATATAGAGTCCCCCTCAGCTGATCACACAAACAAATCAGTTCGTACAAGAGAAAATGTGAATGTGTGATAAATGGATCACTAACAAGTGTGATCTATTTATACAAGTACGAAAGCTCTATTCAGTGATTGGCTGACGTCATCCTGGTAGCGACATCTAACATTCTTAACAGAAAATATTCCTCAGATGTTAACATCTGAGCAAATTCTATCCTCTGGTCTAGGCTATACGAAACACTTATAAGATAAATATTGTCACATTGAGAAAACACAGTCTAAGCTATCCTCTGTTGTAGTTGCCTAAACATCTATTTGGCCTAACAGATGTTTGGTCTTCTTCATCAGACCTTTGCGTGATCATGGCTTTGGTCTTCAAAAGATGCTAGCCTTCAACAGATGTTGGTACTCTTGAACAGCGGTTTCAAGTCTTCATCAGATGTTAGCCATGCTCTTGATCAGATGTTCTGAGTAGGTGTTTAAGATTCACTATCTATGGGGAGAGATTGGTTCAATCTTTTGCTTATTTCTTGACCAGTGAATCATGCTTTAGCTTTTGGATATCATCTGTTCTTTTGTAGGTCCAACAGTTGCCCCCTCCTAATGGTGCTTCGGAAATGGGAAGGACACGTATCACGTGCGGAATCCGTGTTCGTGTGGATCGAACAAAAGAATGTAACTATAATCTGATTCTATTGATGATATGACAAATTACAAGCACCTTGAATTAAGTTCTCTCTAAAGCTAGGAGTTGCAAAACTTATGAAATGAACAAGACACCTCCTATTTATAGGCAAAGGCAAAAAAGGGAATATTCCCCATCCGTCCGAATGGAGCATTCCCCATCTGTCCGAATGGACTTTAAACCTATATTTATCATATCCAAACCTCGTCTTGATCATTTCTCAGCTATGATATGTGATTGACGGAAGCGATAGACATATGCACTCACAGACTCCCCCTTGGATATTGCTGTAGTCAATCTCGTAGCTTTCTATCTTATGTTTCTCTGAGTCTTCATGAAGCTTTTGAAACTATCAGCAACACAGACTCCCCAATGCTCTAATAAGCTCCTCTTGATTCTGCGTTCTGAATCCTCAGCTCCTACTATCTTCAGATTCTCTCTCAAGGCTCCCCCTTTCTTTAAGCTTCCGTGCTTTTCAGGATCGACACCTGGTTCTATCTCTACAAGCTCCCCCTTGCTTTGAACTCGTGTTGGTCCCAGTTTGGACTTAAAAACTTCTTTTCATGTAATATGGCAAGTGATTTCAATAGATGTGAAAATCGTGTGCGGAAATGGAAATTAGACTTTCAAGAAACAAGACCTACAGAATTTTCAAGTTTATATCACTTTGAAACAAAATGGTTTACAAGGTAATTGTAAGATTATTCTCTATTACAAATGAATACTTGAATTCTGAGGTGAAAGGACAATGGAGTTTATAGTATGTATGAACGCTAAGCTTAACTCATTGTTCTTTGCTTGATGCGCCTTCTATTTATAGACGGCTTGAATACATGAATAAACATTTGTTTATTCATGTATATTCCTGCAAAAAGTAGCTTCTTGACATATTCATTGAATCCAACAATCAATTTGCCTTTGTCATCATGACATCCAATAATGTCAACTTGCTTCAGTTAGTGTGGCAGGATAGAGCTGATTTTTAGACAAGTGGGGTTTCATCAGAATTTCTGATGACCACTTCATCAGAAATTCTGGTGAACAGATCATCATTCTGATGATCAGAATCGTCAGAAACTGATGATATTTCATCTGAAATATCATCAGATCCATCAGAAATACCTTTTCTGATAACCTTCTTCAGCTCTTGATCAACTTATGATACTTTGAAGTAGATATTTTTTATTTCAGTTGTCTTATCCGATCTTCTTCATCTTGTTTTGATCTTCAGGACTGTTATCTTCTTCACAGATCAAGTTGAATATGATTTTCTTCAATACTTACAAATAAAGTTTCCTAACAGTTTCCCCCTAAGTATTGTAAGAAAATGAACTATCTATATCAAACATAAACTGGTTTTTACTAACCCTTGAAAAGAAAGTTCAAACAACTAAATTCAGAAACATAAAAAACAGAATCAATCCAACCATTGTTCAAAACAAACAGAAATAAAAATATTTCTTATTAAACAGAAATTTAAACTCATGAATTCATCAATTGATCTTCACTCCACTTCTGTACTTGTCTCCTGGTTTCAGTCTTTTTTTGTAGTCAATTTCCTTTTGAGTTGTTCTGTAAAGTTCTTTGTACCAACCTCTGGCTTCCATCCATTTATCTATGTCACTTTCAATTGCCTTCCTTAGCTGTTCATTGTTCTTTCCCTTCTTCTTGAGCTGCTCTTGTTTTTCATTCATGCAATTCTTTATATATTTCAGAGTTTGAATAGAATACCTGTATATTTCACTAACTCTGAACATAGCTTTCTCATCATAGGCATCTTTGAAAACCATACATATTTCTGGTTTGTCAAAGATAGCTCCAGTTCTTACTTTGTTGAGAGGAATTTCAGCTGGAATGGTGTTGTTAGGAGGAGGTGTAAATACCTTTTTGCTATATTCAAAGTTTATACACAGATCAAAATCTATTAGTGTAGCCCTTTGATATAACTTTTCTCCTACTTTCTTGATGCTGTCAAGAGCTCTTCTGATCACAACTGCAGAACTTTTGTCAATATCAATAAGCTGCTTCAACTTTACTAAACTCATTGGCTGAAGTTCATCTGCTAGGTCTCCATCAGTAACAATTGTATTACTATTATCTTTTCTGATCAGGGTGTATTTGTTCTGTCAACCAGTACCTAAGACACCTTCTGCAGCATTGATAGTGATAATTTTTTCAATAGAAACTATTGGATTTGTGACTGGTTTGTGAAATATTTCCAAGTTTCCTGCATCTCTGAGTTCAACAATATTTCTACTTAATGGAGAGAGTGGTCTTTCTAGTTTGTCTTCTTGTTTGTTCAAGTAGTAGTGCTTCAAGTGTTCTTCAGGGTAAATGAATGTATGTAGGTCACCTTTCAGCACTTCAAATTCTTTGAGCTTTCCATCTGAATCTTCTCTAATCACTTTTCTTGGCCTTTTTGAGGATGTTACTTCATGTTCCATTCCTCTTTTCTCTTTTGTATTCAACTGTTTGCTGAATTCTGTTTCACCTGTAAGAGCTATAGAAGATGATTGAACTGGAACAACTCCTTGTGTTGGCACCTTTGATGTGTCTGATTTTAGAGTGTTTGTTGGAGGACCCATGAGTAACTTTGGCTTACTGGGAGGAGGACCCATGGGTTGCTTCGGTTTTTGTGTTGTTTCTGATTGTTTGGTTGGATCTTGTTGAGCTACTTCTGGTTGTTTGAATTGTTGTTTGGGAGTTTCTGACTCTTGTATTGGATTTTCTTGTGGAATTGGAGCCTTCAGTTCATGATAGTCAACTTTTGCCAATCTGGCAACATTGTACTGCAACCTTTTTACTAATAGATGAACATCAGCAAGAGTTTGAGCATTTGTTTCTTCTTGTTTCTTCATTCTCTGAAACTCAAGTTTATCTTGATTTTTCTGTACAGACAATTCCACCACCAGTTTCTCAAAGGCCTCAGCCATGCTGCTATTGTTGGCTTTGAGGAACTGAATTTCTTCAAGGATTCTTCCATAACTTGAGCTTTCCACTGCACTTGCAACCTCAACCATATGTTTCTTGATTTCTTGCAGTTCCTTGAGAGCTTTCTTGAATTCTGATGAGCTCTCTCTATTTTCTGATGACTCCTGTAGTTTGTTGAGGACTGCAGTGTTATCTTCTGTTTGTTTCTGTACAGCTTTGATAGTTTCTGATAAGGCTTTAATATCTGACTTTTGATTTCTGATCTCTTCCAGTATCAGATCAAACTTTTCTTTTATTGCTGATTTCCCAATACAAACAACTGTTATGTCATCAAGTTCTTTGTGCAATTGTTCGGTTGACATAGATTGATGTTTTTGGGCAATAGGAGGAACAACAAATGTTCTACCTTTAACACCAGTAGAAAACACATTCTCTGCTGTTCTGATGTTAAGAGCATTGAAATATTCCATATTCTCTATACCCTCACCAGAAAATTGAAACTCATTCAAATTCTAGGTTTCCTCATATCCTTGAACCTTTTCAGGTTCTCCATGAGTTATTGCGAAACTCTTATTTTTCTCAACCAGGTTTCCTTGATCAGTAGACTGATCTCCACCTGTTGCCACCACATTCTCCTCCTCAGAAACTGATTCAGAGAATGGGTCTTTGGTTTTACTCACATCTTGTCTTTCAGAAACAGTGCCTTTATGTGAAATTTCATAATTTCCTTGAATTGAATCATCAAAATCACTCTCAGAATTATGAACAATATTAATTTTAGAGTGTTGTGCACCTGTTTCTCCCATATGTGAGATTACTGCATGATGTTCTTCTGCCACAGGACTCATGTTCACATCTTCATCAGCTTGATGAGGTTCTGATTCACCCTGCTGCTCCATTCTTGGTGTGCTTGATTCTTGTGCATCATGCTCCATAGGGGACACACTATCAAAAACTTCCTTATTCTCTGGCTTCTTGCTTAACATTCTTAGATATTCTGCTCTGTAAGGTGAATCTTCTGGTATTAGACTCATCATTCTTTCTGACAGAACAGGTACATCATAATCTGACTTCCAAGACCCTGCAGCAGTCCAAGTTCTCATGATTTCGGTACTCCACATATTTTCTGATGCAGGAATTTCTACGTTCCTTTCAAAAAATGCATCAGAAATTATGACTGACAGAAACCTGGGAAAAGGTAGATGTGAATCTATCCTTCCAGTGTTAGTCAGAATTGATCTTCTGATCAGATTAAATATTTCTGTTCTAAAATCAATATTTAGCCCACTAATGAGGCTGAACATGATAGTCAGAACATTCATATTTATTTGATCTGTACCTCCAATTTTTGATGATAAACACTTGTTCAGAATTTCCAATAACACTTGCAAGAAGGTAGGTAGCTGATTTATCTTGAATTCACTGATTTTTGAGATCTTTGTCTTGTAGCCCATTACTGCATCAAGTAGTGAAAACATATCTTCCTTTTCTGGTGCTTCTTCATAGCCTTGGCTTAAGGGTAGTTACAAACATTCCCTTATTTTCTCTGGAGAAATTGTAATGAAGATATATCCCCACACATGTGAAGTAAGCTCAATTTGATTTGAAAGTTTGAGAGTTTTTACAACTTGTTGTATAAGTTTTTCTGGAACCTCTCTGGTCTTTGTGAGAGCTTGAGCTATAGGGCATCTGATCAGAAATTAAATCAGGATTTGACACTTTATATCATATTCTTCAATATTGTCGTTCATCGCTTCATTGTTTCTCTTTAATGGAAGAAATTCAGCTTCGGTGATGAGTGGAACAGAGTGTTCAACTGGTGGCATATTGATGTTGATAGCAACCATTGAGATTTGAGATTTTTTTTTCGGAAAAGGGTTTTTAGGGTTTTGAGGAGGAAGGTTGAAGATGAAAGTCTCTGTTTTTGAATGAGGTATTTATAGTGTTTTTGGGACAGAGATTTTTTGAGTGCTTATCGTGGGTTTTTTGTATTTAAGATGGTTTATGACACCTTAATGATGTTTTCAATCCTTTTCGGAAACAACCGCTTTTGAAAAACCTTTGATTTATCTCTCATTTAATATAAATATTTTATTTAAAATCAAAGATTCCAAGGTTAACACTAATGTCCAACTTGCACCTTTTCTTCATATGGGACCCCTTTTGTTGAAAAAAGGTCCAATAGAAGCCCTTTTTGGATTGTGTATCTTCCCAAGATTTCCTTTTGATAATGCATATCAGAAAATCCTTGAATAAGCCTTTGTGAGTTGGATTTTCCTCATATTTCATCAGAATACATTTGATTTGAATCACCAATTTTTTTTTTTTTTTTTGTTTGAGATGAGAGGGAATAAGTAGAGTTTTGAGGTTTTAACTTACATTGCATTTCTGAACTCCACATCATTGTTCTTATCTTCAGGAAGTGTTTGTTGTGCAAGAAAAAAAATCCCCCCCCCCCCTTTTTTTATACAGCTTGTTCCAATCCTCAGAAAAAAAACATTTTGATAGAAACTTTCAAAAAAAAAAATTATGTTGTTTATAAGTTTCTTTGAATCTGGTTAAAAGAAATGTTTCCTGATGTTTCTTTCTGTTGATTTATCAGACTTCCTAGTTGTCAAGAGACTTTTCTAATGATACATTTGATTTTCTGATATATCATCAGATTTTCTGGTGAGTCATCAGAATTTCTGATGTTTCACTAGTTCTATCAGATTTCTTTTAATTTACACCAGATTTTTCTTGTTTTTATCAGATATGTTGTTTTAGTTCCCCCTAGATCTATTGTGATAAGAAAAAAAAATTAAAGCAAAGATTTATTCTATTAAACAAAACAAACAGAACAGCAAGAAAACACAAACTACTCCTCCTTGAGCACATTGTACATGCTCTTCACATATAACCAGAGATAGGTTATTTGACCACTGTGATTTGTTGAAGGGACAAGGGTTGGATCACTTATGTTCTCCTGTTGCGCCAACTGGGCCCTTGGATACCAGTTCCTTACTCCACCGAAGTCCTGCTCATTGGTTATCACATTGGTCACAAAGCGAGGGTAGATCAGAAAAGGTTGACGGGTGTGCAAGTTTGCTTCCAAGTCTCTCATGAGAAACTTAGACCAGTTGTACGGTTTCTCCTGTACAACTACATGAATCACTTCCATCATCCTGTAGGATAGCTCGTTGAAATGTCCAATCTTCTTAGAGAAGCAAACACTGAGCTGTGTCACCAAGTACTGGAAAGGTGGTATGAAACCAGACTTGCTGATCTGCCTTGATATGTTGTATGTTTGATAACCCATATCCTTTAGAGTTTGTTCCACCATTTCCTTGTTGAGGAAGGTATTTTCTTGATCATCACCCAGCTGGAGGACATTTCTGAGGGTTTCCTCCTTTAGGGTGATTTTGACTCCCATCACCTCACTTTCTATCCACATGGTGGTGTTACTGAACATGATTTCAGCATTCCACCAGAATTCTTGAAGGAGTTCTGGATAGATAGTGACATATGTAGATATAGTAAAGCCCAAGGGACTTCACATGATCATGTTGAACACATACCTACAATCTTCCCATGCGGGACCTTCCAGATTTGACCTAAGTCTGAGGTTATGATGTTTGTGAAGAGGGAGAGGAAAGTGTGTTTGTTTGATTGTTTTTGGGGGGGCCATTCTGAAATATGAGACTTCTGATTGAGTGCTTTTGAAGAGAAGATTGTATGGGATGAAGAAAGTCTTTTTCAAGTTGTTAATATTTATAGATGAAAGTGATAGTTTTGCCATAAATTTTATTAACAACTAAAGATTTTCATTTTCATTTCTATCTCTTCATTTAAGACGATATCTGTTGTAGTGAGTATCTGGCAGTCTTCGAAGCCTCATGTTGTGAGTAAGCACTGAATTACTAGGCGGCTACTTTCATAGCCCCTAATCATTTTTATGCCCCCGTGTCTCTCAAATTCCTTATGAAAGATGACGTTGCATGCATTGGAAGTATAAGAAAATTTCAATTTTCTAAAAAATTTCCCTGTGACAGTTGATTTTCTCTGCTGTGACATTGAATTTATCTTAATGCAGGTTACTTTCCCCCTTTTTGATTTTTTTAATATAAACAAAGAGAAAGAAAAAAAATTAAAAACAGACTATTGACAGTTATGAGTTTATACAAGTATGAGATATGAAGGAAGATGGAATCTTCATAAAATTTTCTGATGATCAGTGATTATTCTGATGTTTCAACAAAGTTTCTTATGTTTTATCAGAATTTCTAATGATTTCATCAGATTTTCTGATAATCGTCAGATTCATTGATGATTTATCAGATCTTCTGATATTCCTTCAGATTGATAGATTTCTTTATCAGAGACCTGTTGAATTATTCTTTGATTATCAGAATTTCCATCTTGATGTTCATCAGTTTGGTTTTCAGTTTGTGGCTTTTTATTTCTGAAACATCTTCATCTTTTATGTTAATCATGCCAAGTTTGCTGATTAAAAAATTCTGTCTATTTTCATTAAGAGATTTTGTAAAAATGTCAGCAATTTGGTTTTCTGTTGGAACAAAGGACATTTATATGTTACCTTTTTTCAACATGATCCTTTATGAAGTGATATCTGACATCTATGTGCTTGGTTCTAGAGTGATGAACTGGATTTTCTGTTATTGCTATTGCACTCTTTGAATCACATAGGATTGGTATCTTTGTCAAATTTACTCCATAATCTTTCAGCTGAGTTTGCATCCACAGTACTTGTGAACAGCAACTTGCTTCTGCTACGTATTCTGATTCAGCTGTTGATGTTGCAACACAGTTTTGTTTCTTACTATCCCAACATACTAATTTCTCTCCCAAGATTTGACATGCACCAGATGTGCTTTTTCTGTCAATCTTGCAACCTGCATAATCTGCATCTGTATATGCAATTAGTTCAAGATTTGTATCCTTAGGATACCAGAGACCAAGTTCTGATGTGCCTTTTAGATATTTAAAAACCCTTTTCACTGCTTTTAGGTGAGATTCTTTAGGATTGCATTGATATCTGGCCAGAAAACATGTTGCAAACATAATATCTGGCCTGCTTGAAGTTAAGTATAGCAATGATCCTATCATCCCCCTATAGGTTTTAATATCTGCACATGTTCCATCTTTATCAGAATCAAGTTTGTTCTCTGTTTCCATGGGAGTTTTTGAAATTGAGCAATTTTCAAGTGAGTGTTTGTGGAGAATTTTTTTCACATACTTAGATAGACTTAAAAATATTCCATCAGTTCTTTGTTTTACTTGCAAACCTAAGAAAAAGGTCAACTCACCCATCATGCTCATTTCAAAGTGGCTGGTCATCAACTTTTGAAACTTTTTACAGAAATTTTCATTTGTTGATCCAAATATAATGTCATCAACATATATTTGGACCAACAAAGTATGACCCTTGTGTGTTGTAAGAAAAAGTGTAGTGTCAATAGTACCTTTTGTGAAGCCAGAATTGATTAAGAAGTTTGAAAGTGTTTCATACCAGGCTCTTGGAGCTTGCTTCAAACCATACAAGGCTTTGTTTAATTTGTAAGCATGATTTTGAAATTTTGGATCAACAAAGCCTTTAGGTTGATGCACATAAACTTCTTCCTCAATCTTACCATTCAGGAATGTAGATTTTACATCCATCTGATATACTTTGAAGTCTTTGGATGCAGCATAAGCAAGAAAGATTCTTACTTGTCACACCCCGAATTTCCATGTATTACCGGTGGGCCCGGTGGGGAGTATCGTGACGTAGTTGATATCATCATAGTCAAACAACACAATTTAAATGCACATCGGAAGCAAAAGATGAATCACATTACAAATCGAATAAAAAGTAATATCAAAGTATTACAAACGGACTGTAAAGGATCCACAGGTGGATCAAAAGATAAAAAAGATCATTGTTCAACAAACTTTAACATCTAGAGCTTGCAAGACTTGATTAATGATGCCAGGAGTAGCCAGTCTATTTCGTCTAGTACCTACACTTAGCCTTTTTGGAAAATACGTCAGTTTACACTGGTAAATACAATTAACTGACTCATTTTGAAAAGAGTTTCAGAAAATTAGTTTGAATGCACATGGCACAAAATATCTTTTATAACTTGGGACAATTATTTAAAAACAATCTTGTATACAGTTTTACTTATTTATCGTCCGTCAGGGCCGGTTAGAAGAGCCGGACAAGATTAAATGACACGCCATAGGTATAATGCCCACAAGGTTGATTCCTTTAAGTGGATTACCAGTTTTTACATAATGCAACTGTCAGGTGTATGCCTACACCCCGGGCTTAGGTCGTGGCCATTTCTTTGAACGATGCCAAGGATATCCAGGACATGGTCATTTAACCCCCCAAAGGCCATACACCAAATAATACAGAATAAACTGAACACATTCTGGATTTTGAAGTAAAAATGATAAGGTTTGACCCGTTTCGGCTAATTTATGCAAACTAGTTACATAAACCGCACCGAACGCAAATAATGCGTTACGGGTAACCAAATGAGTCATATACAGGTTTCCTAAGTTAATATGCCTTAAATATGTTGTGATATCAGTAAGATATCTTCCATTATGCCCAAAATGGATTTAAATTCAAACTATGCCCCGTAGGGGTATTTTGGTCATTTTAAAGTTCATAAAAGAGTTTAAATATAAATCTTAGTTTCAGGTCTGGTATATTCAGTAAAAATACTTATTGTTATAAGTTATAACAGTAGGGTATGGTATATAGGTGAAATTTACCTTTTATAACTAAACTATGCACCATAGGGGCATTTTGGTAATTTCACATAAGCTTAAAAGGTCAAAACAGGGAATCTGAGTTAAAAACTTTTCTTTACTGTTAAAATATAAAAATTTTCTTAAAACATCAGTAGGTATTAAGTCTTATATGAGAAAAATGGTTTTAATACATACTATGCGTTTTAAACACGTAAAAAAGACGGTTTTAAGCGACTTTCGGGTTTTTAAAGAAAATCTGATATTTTTATCATTCCAGAAGACTCAAATTATTTTATTTATTATATAAAATCAGTAGCAAAAGGTTTGGTATCAACATAATATGTATAACTCAATTTCTAGGCCAAAAGGGCAAAACCGACAATTACCGAATCAAAGCTATAACCCTATGTTATGCTCAGCTTAAAAATAAATAAAAATCTTCCAAAATCCCAAAATATTATTTTACATCAGTGGGTAAAAAGTTTGGTATCAAAATTTGGGTTTAGATGGGCTCTATGCTAATTACGCCATTTAATTAATAAAAAGCTTTCTCATTACGCTATTAAGCATAATTCTTAATCTAGACCTCTAACTGATGTGAAAATTTAGGGATATGTTTATAAATCAGTAATAAAGATTATTGTCCCCTCACATTTTCAAAATTCTTGTTTTAAGGTCAAATGGGCATATTGGTCAACATTTAGGCATATAACGGAAACATGCATATGAATCGGATAACTAATGAACCAAGTTGTATAATCACAGAGGATTATACTAACATGTAACCTAGTCCTAATAAAGCTCTAAGGCATTTCTAAAACATGCTACAATGTGTCAGAACTGAAAGTCAAAGCAAAAGTCTAACTATGCGACTTTCGGTTCCGAACCGAGCCTAAACTGAAAATTATCGGGTTGAACATGTTTAGACATGTTCTTACATTAATTACGAAGTTATATTAGTGATAAAACAGGTTGCATGGCTTCTACATTGTTAATTATGCATTTATTTAAAAATTAGCTTTCTTTTGACTTTTTAAGATTAACTTTGACCCGACAATTGACCTAGTTAGAGTGGGAATCTGAGAGTGCCCTTATAAGGGTTATTACCCACTTAATTACCAACTCATAGGTACTTTCAATTTAAGATTTGACTGGACAAATTTTGATTAATCATGAAGTCAAACCTTAATTACGACGGTTTGACTTTAGGCTAATAAACTAAGTAAAACTGAATTAAGGAAGGTTAAGGACACTTACTGAAGTCCTATGCATGACTAATGATCACTAGGAATTGGTCTTGAGCTTCAGGTACCTCCAGTGATGAAGTTATGAAAGTTTTGAAATGCAAGTGTCCAATGTTGCAACAATAGAGCTTCTTATATAGTGATTTTGATCACCTAGGATCATGCCAAGCAAGTCTACAGGTGTTATATGATGCTTACAGGTGCCCCCTATGCATGTAAACCTGTTGGTGCAGCCCTTGGTATGCAAAACATGCCATCTAAGTCGGTTAACGGGCTAAAACAGACACCTGCAGGTGTTTCTGTCGCTGGCAGTCCCAGGCCGCCCACGTAAGAGTCCCCAGGGGACTTACGCGGCCTGTATGAGTGTCCAGCATAGGTTAAACAAGTTTAAGCAATTGCAATTTAGGTCCCTGGTCCTTGTAAACGTGGTTTTAACTTTATTTCTTGCATTTTTGACCCTCCAAATTGACTTTTAAGGGCTCCAAGACATAACCAAACTTTCTTAAGTCATTGATTAACTTTATGATCACCCAAAAAGTCATAAATTTCAACGTTGACGCTTTTAACCCCTCATATACGAATGTTAGCATAACTTTCTCATACGGAATCGAAACCTTGTGAAATTTTTATAACTTATTCTAGTGAGCATAATTAATCGTTACAAAGCTTCGGGTTCGCTAAAAGGTCACTCAGAGGTAAAATTAATCATGTTGACACTTTTAACCCTTGTGGTTTGTAAACTTTCACTTTCTTCCACAAACGGCTTCATACGCTTCATAAATCATTCGTTTTAGGGTATAAACATCGTGTAGGATCGTTGAAAGGTATATTTATCCGATGTTGACATTTTGAATCCTTTTATACACGTAGATTCTTTGTTTGTCAACTTCAGTCCCTCATAAGTAGTCTGTTGCACGTTTAGAGCTTATGACACGTGTCTATATTATATTGGGCATAAAATTTCGAGGTGTTACATCCTCACCCCCTTAAAAGAAATCTCGACCTTGAGATTTACTGAAATAAATGAGGGTACTTCTCTTTCATTGTGGACTCTACCTCCCACGTGTACTCGGGACCTCTACGGGCATCCCATTTAACCTTTACAATTGGCACATGCTTCATTCGAAGCTTCTTAACCTATCGATCCTCGATCGACAAAGGTTTTTCCACAAATTTCAAGCTCTCGTCTATGTGCACATCCGTATGTGGTATGACTAGTGATTCATCGGCTAGACATTTCTTCAGATTGCAGATGTGGAATACATTATGAATACCACTGAGCTCTTCAGGCAGGTTTAACTTATAAGCCACTGTTCCTTCACATTCGATAATCTCGAATGGTCCGATATATCTTGGGATTAACTTGCCTTTCTTTCCAAATCGCATTACCCCTTTCCAGGGTGATACTTTCAGTAACACTTTGTCACCAACCTTGAACTTTAGAGGTTTACGCCTTTTATCCGCGTAGCTCTTCTGCCTATCCCTGGCAGCTTTCAGATGATCTCGTATCTGTACAATCTTATCTATCGTCACCAGGACTATATCAGGTCCTGTTAGTCGGACATCTCCAACTTCTGCCCAACAAACGGGCGTTCTGCACTTTCTTCCATACAAAGCTTCAAAAGGTGCAGCTTGAATACTGGAATGATAACTATTATTATATGAAAATTCGATTAATGGAAGATGATCATCCCAGCTTCCTCCCAAGTCAATAACACAAGCTCGTAGCATATCCTCGAGTGTCTGTATAGTACGTTCACTTTAACCATCCGTTTGAGGATGATATGCTGTGCTGAAATTTAATCGGGTGCCTAGGGATTGCTGAAAGCTTTTCCAGAAATGTGATGTATACCTTGTATCCCTATCAGAGATGATAGACACTGGCACTCCGTGGAGAGATACAATCTCATCCACGTATAACTGAGCTAACTTATCTGAGTTGTGTGTTTCTTTAATAGGTAAGAAGTGGGCTGACTTAGTCAGTATATCCACTATAAACCAAATAGTATCGTTTCCTCTCTTCGTCTTTGGAAACTTGGTGATAAAATCCATAGTCACCATTTCCCACTTCCAGGTGGGAAGTTCAGGCTGTTGTAGCAGACCTGACAGCTTCTGGTGTTCCGCTTTAACTTGCGCGCACGTCAAACATTTGGCTACATAAGTAGCTATAGATTTCTTCAAGCCTATCCACCAATAATTTGCCTTCAAATCCTGGTACATCTTGTCACTTCCAGGATGAACGGAATACTTAGAACTATGGGCTTCTTGGAGGATAACATCCCGTAATCCTCCATATATTGGAACCCATATTCGTCCATTTAATCTTAGGATTCCATCCTTGCCATAAGATAACTGCTCAGCAGTTACCCCCAACTTCTCATTTGGATAGTTAGCTTCTAATACGGCTTCCTTCTGAGCGGCTAACAATCTTTCATTTAAACTGTTCTTTAATTCAATGCTCTTGGCATTGATTCTTATGGGCTTAACCCTTTCCTTTCTGCTTAAAGCATTGGCGACCACATTTGCCTTTCTTGGATGGTATCGGATTTCACAATCATAATCATTCAGTGTCTCCATCCATAGTCGCTGCCTCATATTCAGATCTTTCTAATTGAACAGATGCTGGAGGCTCTTATGATCAGAATAGATCACACACTTGGTGCCATAATAATAATGCCTCCATAGCTTTAGTGCAAATACAACGGCACCCAATTCCAAATCATGGGTCGATTCTGAACTCCACTTGTCTATCTGGCGGTAAACCAGGTAGTTCTTCAGGGAATACTTCTAGATATTCAGAAATGACAGGGATGTCTTCAACCTTGGGTTTTGGTTCATCGATAGTCACTTGTGCCATGTAGATGACGCAACCTTTCCTTAAACACTTTGATGCCTTAAGCATGGACACTTGCTTAGGAAACCCATACTGAGTGTCTCCCTGTATGGTAAGTGGTTCACCATACGGAGTGTCGATCACCACTTGTTTCTTGTCACAAACAATCTGGGCTTGGTTACGAGATAACCAATGCATGCCTATTACTATGTCGAAACCAGCTAATTTCAAAGGAAGTAAGGATAATGGAAAATAGTGGTTCCTAATGGATATAAAACATCCATCTAATATGGTTGAGGCAGTTTCTAAGGTACCATCGGCCAACTCTACTTCATATTTCACGCTTAGGGTTTTAACAGGTAAATTCAACAACTTACAAAACTTATCGTCTACAAATGACTTATCCGCAGCCGAATCAAATAATACCCTTGCATAAACATCATTGATGAGAAAGGTACATGTGATCACATTATCATCCTGAACGGCTTCTCGTGCATCCATTCGAAAGACCCTTGCATTGGTCTTCTTGACTTCTTCAGGCTTTTTGGCATACTTAGGGCAGTTGGACTTGATATGCCCCTTCTCGTTACAGTTATAACATGTTGCATCCTTTATCTTCTTGCACTCTATCGTCTTGTGCTCTTTGGATTTGCATAACACACATGCAAATTGTTTTGACTAAGACTTGGATTCGAACCTGCATTTTTCGAAGTGATGTTTCTGGCAGGTTTTGCACTTTCGCTTTTCATCTGTTTGCTGACTACCCTTGCCAGACCCAAACTTCTTCTTGTGGTATGTGGTTCCCTTAAACTTCTTCTCAGACCGTCGTGAGTTATCATCCTCACGTTTTCTCTTACCTTCCTCCGAGTTCTTATGCGATCTTAACCTGACCGCATCCAAGGTAAGGGATAAAGATAGGTCAGCTGTTGACCTAAAAGTAGCAGGTCGTGATGCCTTGACACTGGCCTTGATCTCTGGGGCTAAACCCCTAATGAAACGAGCTATTCGCTTGGGCTCCGGTGTTACCAAATATGGGACCAGTCGAGACATGGTATTAAAGCTAGTAAGGTAAGCCTGACAGTCTAGGTTTTTCATTACCAGAGATAAGAAGTCTAACTCAATCTTTTCAACCTCATGCTGAGGGCAGTAATTCTCTTTGATGAGTGCAACAAACTGATCCTAAGACAGATTGTACAATGGAATCTTCCTAGTAGCCTGGATTAGAGACCTCTACCAGGCTAGTGCTTCTCCTTTAAACGACTGAGACACATACTTCACAGCATCCCTATCAGCGCAACCACTGATGTCAACCACGGTATCCATTTCGTCCAACCATGTCATGCATTCGACAACCCCTTTCTCCCCAGTGAAATCCCTGGGCTTGCAGGAGATGAAATATTTGTAGGTACAGGACTTACCACGTGGTTCTCGTTTGAGCTCAATCTTCTTCGACGGAACACTATGCTGATTTGAGGAGTGATGATCATCATCCCTCCTTGATCCATTATGTTTAGAGGGTGGCTTACTATGAGCCTCAGAGTGAGTCTTAGGTTTAGAATGGGGTACTGATAAAGTCCTGCTTCGAGTACCACTTGACTCATTAAACTGCCTATCCAAGGCCTTGGTAACAGCATTATCAATCACTGCTTGAAGTTCCGCACCAGTTACGTTGATCCTGGTGGTATCATGATTCTCCCTTGGATGACTGTTGTCTTCTTCAGACTCAGCCATGTAGCTTGTTTGCTACATAAAATGATGACAATGACTTCATAGAAGTTTATAATAGATTTGTCATCTTATTAATTTATTAACCATGGTATTAATAAACCACATTGGCTAATTTATTAAGTATTTCATTCAGGATATTTCATTAATAACCCTTAGTTATAATTAAATATAATAATGGCACAAAAGGCCAAGTCACATGGACAAATTTAATTTATAAACCATGATTTCAGAGAATCGAGGTATTAAGGTTTGAATCATAGTTCATTACCTTTCTTGACAGGGAGTTATAGGCTACGACTGTCTTTTGTCTTATATGACAATAATCTACATCACAGATGGATGTTTAAATAATAAAGAAGGATTTTTGAATAATCCAATGTAAGGATGACACGTGTGATTTTACGAATCACGTTAGCCAGGAATTTTAACATGTTTTCAGATGTTAACAAAGATTTGAATCTCTTTTTAAACAGGTTTTACCTTCATGGCCAGGTCTTATAATGACATGCAGGCTAGGTTATACCCTTTAAGATTCTTATTTAATATTAAAGGCATATCTTGTAAAAGGAATGACATATTTTGAATTTTATTTATTTATTTATTTCATACATTTTACGTTTATGCATATAATGACAAATAAATTTTAAATGATAACATGCCACTAATAATTTAAAAAGTACATTTTGCCCTAAACGGGATTAACAGAAAAACTTGCCCACGCAGGGGCTAAACAGAAAAGACATGCTCACGCAAGGGTTAAACAGAAACTACAAGTCCTCGCAGGGACTGGTTACAGAAACAAATGTCCATGCAGGGACTGATTAAACACTAAAGAAATACAAATAAACAAATAAAGGATTTAATAAGCCTTTTTGGTCTTCCCCTTGATTAAGCTCGCCAGACCCTTGAAAATTCCCCGGTTTTGCCTACGCTCTTCTCGAACCTCATCCTCCACCTGAGTCAACCTTTGAAGAATCTCTTGATGCTGCGGTGGCGATATCACTGGCGGCTGCGGGGGCTGCTGATACTGCTGATACCCATAGGGTGGGTACCCATAGGGTGGATATCCAGCTTGATATGGGACTCCAAAGGGTCCCTCGGGATGAAGAGCATTGTAGTTTGCTGCCGCAACCAGGTATGGGTCAGCCTCGGCGTAGTTGTAGTTGGTGTGGGCCGGCTGCTCAAATGGGTTGTACGCCACTGAACCGGCGTATGTAGGAATTGGGTTGTTATAACCCACTGGTGGTGGTGCGACCAGCGCAGACTGCACCTCAGAAACAGGGTTCGAAGGCCCACCCACCTGTGGGTCTTCGTATAGTGGCGGATAATGACTGCCACTAGATGGTTGAGGAGTGCTGATACGGACTCCCCCTCGCACGGACATCCGTGCTGTTGATCTCCTACGCCTCGGTGGCTCCGGTGGCTGTTGCTGCACTAGTGGTGGTGGTGGAGTAACCGCTATAAAGCGCGAATCCTCCGAAGGATCCTGCTGCTGCTGCTGCAGTGAGTTGTGGTAACTAGGGGTAAACACCCAGTCAATCTGGTTAAACCTTGCCTCGTAGCTGTCGGGACCATTATAAGGTGATCGCAGAAAGGGTGACCCATCCGAAATATCGATGGGGTGAGTAGGCGTTCCGGTCGGCGGTTGGGTAGGCTCCGGATCCTCGTCCATATCCGTGGAGAAATGGTCCTCCGGCCCCAACGGGTTATAACCCATTGGTTCATTAATTAGGTTTGCCGGGTTGAACCGGCTCTGAAAATAGGGCGTTGGGTCGTTGAAGGGTGAGTTGTGGCTTTGGAGGGGTATAAATGAATGGTGTGAGTTGTGGGGCTCATTTTCCGATTGAGGCCCGTAAGAGTTCAGGTATGAAGGTGAGGAGCTCAGTGAGACTGAGCGCCTTGCAGTTTCTATATGGGTCCTCCAATTTTCTTGAGGACTTCTGCTTAGGGTGTCAGATGGTGTTCGCCGGTGTGAAGGCCCGACCTCGTGATCATTGGGGGCGATGAGTTGCCCCTTGCCTCTACCTCTTCCTCTCATCCTTGGTGGCATCTTTTTGAACCTGTCAAAACAAACAAAGGATACAACAAGAAAATATAAAGGACAAAGTTAGAAATAAAAAAAAATTCAGATTAGTCCTAAGTTCTTTGTCTAGACTTGGAAGTCGAGGAATGTGCAAACTGTGTCATTGAGATTAAACACAAAAGGCTAGTGTTTAATTCACTCAATGTTGGCTCTGATACCAACTTGTCACACCCCGAGTTTCCACGTATTACCGGTGGGCCCGGTGGGGAGTATCGTGACGTAGTTGATATCATCATAGTCAAACAACACAATTTAAATGCACAACGGAAGCAAAAGATGAATCACATTACAAACCGAATAAAAAGTAATATCAAAGTATTACAAACGGACTGTAAAGGATCCACAGGTGGATCAAAAGATAAAAAAGATCATTGTTCAACAGACTTTAACATCTAGAGCTTGCAAGACTTGATTAATGATGCCAGGAGTAGCGAGCCTATTTCGTCTAGTACCTGCACTTAGCCTTTTTGGAAAATACGTCAGTTTACACTGGTAAATACAATTAACTGACTCATTTTGAAAAGAGTTTAAGAAAATTAGTTTGAATGCACATGGCACAAAATATCTTTTATAACTTGTGACAATTATTTAAAAATAATCTTGTATACAGTTTTACTTATTTGTCGTCCGTCAGGGCAGGTTAGAAGAGACGGACAAGATTAACTGACACGCCACAGGTATAATGCCCCCAAGGTTGATTCCTTTTAGTGGATAACCAGTTTTTACATAATGCAACTGTCAGGTGTATGCCTACACCCCGTGCTTAGGTCGTGACCATTTCTTTGAATGATGCCAAGGATATCCAGGACATGGTCATTTAACCCCCAAAGGCCATACACCAAATAATACAGAATAAAACAAGTTATGTAAATACATTAATCACAATCCGATTTAAATGACTACATACCCGACCAAGCGGTATTATTATAATACCGTATCCCAAGCCCGTATAGGGAAAATAAATTAAGAGTATTTACCTTAGCAAATATTCAAATTTATCTCAACCGTATTCAATTAGCAAGTGCAAGTATCTTTTACTGGGCTCCTAATCTGGAACGAAGGTTTTAATAACCTATTAGATTCCTAACGGGTCTTAATTAAGCCTAAACTTAGACCGGTTAGTTTTAAAGGAAGATAAACGGTTCCAAACGCACGATTAAGCGAAGACCGGATTAGAGTGTGGTTTAGACTCGACAAGTTTGAAGACTTGTATAATATGGGTAAACTAAACACATTCTGGATTTTGAAGTAAAAATGATATGGTTTGACCCGTTTCGGCTAATTTATGCAAACTAGTTACATAAATCGCACCGAACGCGAATAATGCGTTACGGTTAACCAAATGAGTCATATACAGGTTTACTAAGTTAATATGTCTTAAATATGTTGTGATATCAGTAAGATATTTTCCATTATGCCCAAAATGGATTTAAATTCAAACTATGCCCCGTAGGGGCATTTTGGTCATTTTAAAGTTCATAAAAGAGTTTAAATATAAATCTTAGTTTCAGGTCTGGTATATTCAGTAAAAATACTTACTTTTATAAGTCATAACAGTAGGGTATGGTATATAGGTGAAATTTACCTTTTATAACTAAACTATGCACCGTAGGGGCATTTTGGTAATTTCACATAAGCTTAAAAGGTCAAAACAGGGAATCTGAGTTAAAAACTTTTCTTTACTGTTAAAATATAAAAATTTTCTTAAAACATCAGTAGGTATTAAGTATTATATGAGAAAAATGGTTTTAATAAATACTATGCGTTTTAAACGCGTAAAAAGACGGTTTTAGGCGACTTCCGGGTTTTTAAAGAAAAGCTAATATTTTTAATATTCCAGAAGACTCAAAATATTTTATTTATTATATAAAATAAGTAACAAAAGGTTTGGTATCAAAATAATATGTAAAACTCAATTTCTAGGCCAAAAGGGCAAAACCGACAATTACTGAATCAAAGCTATAACCCTATGTTATGCTCAGCTTAAAAATAAATAAAAATCCTCAAAAATCTCAAAATATTATTTTACATCAGTTGGTAAAAAGTTTGGTATCATAATTTGGGTTTAGATGGGCTATATGCTAATTACACCGTTTAATTAATAAAAAGCTTTCTAATTACGCTATTGAGCATAACTCTTAATCTAGACCTCTAACTGATGTGAAAATTTAGGGACATGTTTATAAATCAGTAATAAAGATTATTGTCCTCTCACATTTTCAAAATTGTTGTTTTAAGGTCAAATGGGCATATTGGTCAACATTTAGGCATATAACGGAAACATGCATATGAATCAGCTAACTAATGAACCAAGTTGTATAATCACAGAGGGTTATACTAAGATGTAACCTGGTCCTAATAAAGTTCTAAGGCATTTCTAAAACATGCTACAATGGATCAGAACTGAAAGTCAAAGCAAAAGTCTAATTATGCGACTTTCGGTTCCGAACCGAGCCTAAACTGAAAATTGTCGGGTTGAACATGTTTAGACATGTTCTTACATTAATTACGAAGTTATATTAGTGATAAAACAGGTTGCATGGCTTCTACATTGTTAATTATGCATTTATTTTAAAATTTGCTTTTTGTTGACTTTTTAAGATTAACTTTGACCCGACAATTGACCTAGTTAGAGTGGGAATATGAGAGTGCCCTTATAAGGGTTTATTACCCACTTAATTACCAACTCATAGGTACTTTCAATTTGAGATTTGACTAGACAAATTGTGATTAATTACGAAGTCAAACCTTAATTACGACGGTTTGACTTTAGGCTAATAAACTAAGTAAAACTGAATTAAGGAAGGTTAAGGACACTTACTGAAGTCCTATGCACGACTAATGATCACTACGAATTGGTCTTGAGCTTCAGGAACCTCCAGAGATGAAGTTATGAAAGTTTTGAAATGCAAGTGTCCAATGTTTCAACAATAGAGCTTCTTATATAGTGATTTTGATCACCGAGGATCATGCCAAGCAAGTCTACAGGTGTTATATGATGCTTACAGGTGCCCCTATGCATGTAAACCTGTTGGTACAGCCCCTGGTATGCAAAACAAGCCACCTAAGTCGGTTAACAGGCTGAAACAGACACATGCAGGTGTTTTCTGTTGCTGGCAGTCCCAGGCGGCCAGCGTAAGAGTCCCCAGGGGGCTTACGCGGCCGGTATGAGTGTCCAGCATAGGTTAAATAAGTTTCAGCAATTGCAATTTAGGTCTCTGGTCCTTCTAAACGTGGTTTTAACTTTATTTCTTGCATTTTTTGACCCTTCAAATTGACTTTTAAGGGCTCCAAGACATAACCAAACTTTGTTAAGTCCTTGGTTAACTTTATGATCACCCGAAAAGTCATAAATTTCAACGTTGATGCTTTTAACCCCTCATATACGAATGTTAGCATAACTTTCTCACACGGAATCGAAACCTTGTGAAATTTTTATCACTTATTCTAGTGAGCATAATTAATCATTACAAAGCTTCGGGTTCGCTAAAAGGTCAGTCAGAGTTATAAATTAATCATGTTGACACTTTTAACCCTTGCGGTTTGTAAACTTTCACTTTCTTCCACAAACGGCTTCATACGCTTCATAAATCATTCGTTTAATAGTATAAACATCGTGTAGGACCGTTAAAAGGTATATTTATCCGATGTTGACATTTTGAATCCTTTTATACACGTAGATTTTTGTTTGTCAACTTTAGTCCCTCATAAGTAGTCTGTTGCACGTTTAGAGCTTATGACACGTCTCTATATTATATTGGACATATAATTTCAAGGTGTTACATTATTGCTTCTAATATGAACACTGGTGCAAAGGTTTCATCATAGTCAATGCCTTCTTGTTGACAATAACCTTTGACCACTAACCTTGCCTTTTTCCTGGTTATTATGCCATTTTCATCTGATTTGTTCCTGAATACCCATTTTGAGCCTATGACTGATTTGTCTTTTGGCTTAGGCACCATATCCTATACCTAAGAAAAAGTGTGACCCTTGTGTGTTTTAAGAAAAAGTGTCGTGTCAACAGTACCTTTTGTGAAGCCAGAATTGATTAAGAAGTTTGAAAGTGTTTCATACCAGGCTCTTGGAGCTTGCTTCAAACCATACAAGGCTTTGTTTAATTTGTAAACATAATTTTGAAATTTTGGATCAACAAAGCCTTCAGGTTGATGCACATAAACTTCTTCCTCAATCTTACCATTCAGGAATGCAGATTTTACATCCATTTGATATACTTTGAAGTCTTTGGATGCAGCATAAGCAAGAAAGATTCTTACTGCTTCTAATCTGGCCACTGGTGCAAAGGTTTCATCATAGTCAATGCCTTCTTGTTGACAATAATCTTTGACCACTAACCTTGCCTTGTTCCTGGTTATTATGCCATTTTCATCTGATTTGTTCCTGAATAACCATTTTGAGCCTATGACTGATTTGTCTTTTGGCTTAGGCGCCAGATCCCATACCCTACTCTTTTCAAACTGATCAAGCTCTTCTTTCATAGCTTGAATCCAATCTGAGTCATTAAGAGCTTCTTTGACAGTCTTGGGTTCTATCCTGCTTACAAACCCAGCAAATGCACATTCATGTGCTGTTGCAGATCTTGTTCTTACACCATCTTCTGGATTTCCAACGATGTCAGAATGAACATGTCCTTTTATCCATCTCAACTTGTTGTGAAAGCTTGCTGGTTCTGATGGATTTGAAGTTTCCCCCTGAACATTTGACTCAGTTCTATTGTTTGTATCCGAATTTTGATTGTTAGATGTAACATTCCGACCGGATGTTTAAGTGCTATCCTTTGTCATTAGTCGTGATTCCGACAGGATGTTTGAGTACCACCCGAACTCGGGGAATACTCTGTCATTCGTTGTGAATCCGATGGATGTTTAAGTAATTGCAATTTGTCATTTGTCGTGAGGGTTTTAATCTCGTGAGTTATCGTAAATGCTGTATTAGTTACTGACCTAGTTCGTGTGCATTATTATTTAATTAGGATACAAGGCTAATCAGTAGACTAAGCTCTGCCCGTATAAATCTGCAATGTGAGTCATTCTCTTTTTATCAAATTATTTACAAAACCCTATTTATTTTCAAAGTTATAATTACAGGGATTAAGTCTTTGTAGTCACCAAATTACAGCCGGCATGTGGGGTTTTGTATACATTACTTGATAACCGTCACCATTGGACAACGAGTTAGCCAAGGGGTGATATGACCATAGTCACAGACACCATTGGACAATGAGGTTACCAATGGATGGTCGAGTGACAAATATCGTGGGTAGTTGGTTGATATATGGAAACATTGTAATCGCTCTTAATACTGTAAATTATAACAACGCGTCATTTTAAGTAAAAAGAATGATTCACCAGTATTTCCTGCTGACAAAACCTTTTTAAAACGCGTTTCAGATAATTACAGTAGATTGGAGTAAGAATTGGATACGGCACTGAAGGGCTTCAAGAAGTGGCTTATTTTATTAATTAAATCAAATTAAGAAAAGTTATTTTATGTAATTGGGTTATCCCTTATTAAAGCTACCTTTGTAAAATATGGGTTTATCCCATCTATTTAATAAATAAAATCTGGTGTTTCTAAACTCTGATATTTTTCCTAACTCACGGTCCATGATGAAATTTCCGCTGCAATGTTTTTAAATAAACACCGGTACCACTTGGCTGCTCGCGGCTCCCGATTCCGTTCAGGGTGGGGTCGGGGGTCGTGATAGAAGGGGGTATCAGAGCCACTGGTTTAAGCCATTTAGGTGTTCTTTTAAATACCTAAACTTAAACATTATGTTAGGAAATTAATATAATAACGTATGTGTCTTTCTGTGTAGATAAATTTTAATATTTATATTTTATTTTTAAATTCACAGTATGAATGACCAATATAATTAAATGTATCCGTAGGCTACCTAGGCGGATGTATTATATTTTAACTAGGCAGACACTTCTCTATTTAGAATTACACTTTATGGTCTATAGTTTTATAGCATAGATTTATATTAACGTAAGTTATATTATAAAACATAGCCCTATATTTATTTCACAAATTACATAGGGTAAAACATTTAATATTTTATTTTATAATATAAATATACTCATTGGATAGAGTCAATCGAGACAATAACATTATTGTCAAAACTCCATTTTCAAACAAAAGAAAATCATAACCATAGTAACATCTATGCTTAAACAAAAGGGTTCGAATATTAATTTTACTAGTAACACTAAGATAGTATTTAGACTTGAACTTAATAAAAGATGCCTTAGTATAAGCTTCAAGATAAGCTATTTACTTATATAAATAAAGAGTGATAGGTTTTGATATGCCTTGAGAATAATAACTAAAAAGTTGCAAGTATAAGTTATGGTACTACTTATTTCTTATTTATTAGTACTACTTTGTTCTAGAATATGATCTGTCATGTGAAAACTAATTCGCTTAGTCTTTGTTGAAAGTCATAATGCACTTTCCAAATCATGATTTAAGAACAAAATTACTATTTATGGGAAATATAAATTTCTTCTCCGACAAGACTGGGTATGGTGTAGCAGACTCTCCAGCTTGTCCGGATATAATAAGGGTTACCTCTCCGGCAAGAACCGGATAAGACGGGGTATATAATATGTCAAACAAGTGACAAGATTTCCCTAAATAGTAACATGACCTGATATCTGACTTGTTTTTGGAAATATGAATCTGTTAAATACATTGACCTTATAGAGGTATGTATATTACAACATGTGAAATATATGATTATATAGATATGTATATCTATAAGGAATTCCAAAAGTCAATTAAGAATAAATCACAAACATATGTGTCAATAATAAAATTTAAATTTCTTTATCAAGAATCTCTTGCATATATCTATAATTCCGATATCAAACATTATTTCGTTTGATCATCTACCTCGTAACTCGTGCAATGGAAACCCTTTAAGTTGGGATACCATCAAAAGTATAAGAATTTCTAAATGCATTATCATAGACTATTAACGCAAGTAAGAAGCATGTAAAGTTGTGCTAGTGAAAAAAAAACACATGAAATTTAAATTATACGTCCACAGACGTTGAAGTATATCACATACAACTTTCAAGGCAAGACCTTTGGAAAATATGATTAGGCACGACAACAACAATGCTCATCCCAGCAGTGGGAGAACTACTGATCAAAAAGCGGCACTTTGCCACGCGATCCTACAAACGACATGAATCTCCCTGAGGTACGTTGTAACAAGATTTTACAACCATCGGTGCACAGTCTAATCAGAGTCATAATTATTATCACTGAAAAAGGAGTCACATACCTTTGCAAATTCCCTATTTCATTTGACATTCCCTGGTAATGTCACTTAACAACGGTTATCACACGAAATTCCAGATAAAGTTGTTATATTTCTTTTTCTGACTTCTGCATATAATGAGTTGACTTTCGTGTTTCTATTTCCTCTAATGGTCATCATACCATGAGGATTTCTTTCATAGTAGTGAATATTGATCTATTTCATTTCTTGGTAAATCCACACGTTACACATGCACTGTTTGTTACCTATGTGGTTCGTTTGATATATGAAGACCACTGGAGGGCTTCATTCCGATTTGTTATTTTATCCAAACTCAAATATCATTCCACTTTTTGCACTGTGAACCGCATTATTGCAAAACGATGACTCTTTGATATCGAGTCAATGAATTTCTTAAAAAAAAAAACTCAATTTCCTTTGGCATACATGGTTTTGTTGTGACCATGTTCGAACTTTCTTATTAAAAAAACATTATATAAATTTAATTGATTATATATGGAAACTTACATAAGTAATTAACTAATTTACAGTATAGTATTACTATATTTAAAAATTCTTGTTAAACCATTGATGTGTGTAAAATGCAACATATAAATTACATCAAATGAGGCATAAAACTAACCCTTTTTAAGTACTAATGTTGGAAAAAGAGTGTTTTCGTCTTCCTTTTGTATTTTCAGGATTAAATGAGCTCAAATTCACAAAAGAAGCAAAAAGACAGCTATATCCAACATAAATACAAGAAAAGGAACATAAGTGGACTGCCCGATCCCTCAACGGCATCTTCCCAAGCAAAATAGAGAAGGCAGAAGACTGAACACGCCCCGTGCTCAGCCAGCACGGGGCCGTGCCCAAGAAGCAGTAGAAAAGACAAACCTATAGAAGCTTCTATTGCCCACCACGGGGCCATGTCCAGTGAACACGGGGGCGTGGCGAAAGTACAGCAGGCGCATTAATTGTAATTGCGAATTACAATTAATGAAGAGAGAGAGTGTCAGACAGGCACGGGGGCGTGTCCAGCGGACACGGGGCCGTGCCCAGCCTTCTGTTCAGCCTATAAATAGGAGTGCTTGGTTTCATTTCAACTCATCCCTTGGCACACCACCTCTCTCACACTTCATCCACCACCCACCACCATTACAACACCATCATCCACCACCATCATCCATTGTCCATCATAGAGTGTGTGAGTCGTCTCGAGATCCAAGATTGATCGTAAAAGTTCTTGACAATCAAGGCCATGTTTGCCTAAGTCTCTTACATCACTTGGTGAAGACAAAGTGTCTAGTATAATACTTTTTATTTCTAATCTTTTGCACTTTTTATTTGGTTTTGTATTAATGACTTTAATAACTAGTTACTTATGTTGAAGGTGATGTTTCCTTATCGTTTGTCCGTGGTGTCTTGGCATTATTTTACTGTCTATATAAAATAAAAGATTTTCACCATTTATATCTCCATGGTCTATATGGAGGTATGTTGGCTACCTGGTCGGGGGTTAAGGGAACGGTTTGGTAAAGGTCTTGCCATTGTTCAGCGTTTAGAGGTCCTGCAATGGACCTGGGTCAAATTTAGTAGGACCTCCTTCAATGCTTTACGGTATTGGATGGCGGGGGTCCAAACTCTTTGATCCCCTCATAAGTTAACTACTATTAATACTATAACCCGGCTATTTAGGACTGTATCCCTGCTGACTCAGACTACTTAGTCGAGGGTAACGTCACCTCCAAAAGAGGGGCCTACCATAATATTGCATTAATAACTTAATTCATTATCTTCCAATAATCCACCCTTTTAGGATTGTATCCTTGCTGACTCAAACTACTGGGGTGAGGGTAACGTCACCTTCAAAAGAGGGGCCTACTACAATAACTAAGATAATCTCTTAATTATGTGCAAAAGTGCGAAAATAATCAAAGGTTATACTAGATACGAGTCGGAACCAAGTGATTCATCTTGTCTATCTGTTTTTCTTTTTATTTTTATTTTCAGCATTTTAGTTAGTTTTTATTTTTCTTAGTTTAAAACATTTTTCTAAACTTTTTATTTTGATTAGACGTTGAGGATAAACCGGTACTAAAAGCTCTTGTGTCCTTGGACGACCTCGGTATCTTGCCAACACTATACTACGCTCACGATGGGTGCACTTGCCCGTATGTGTGTTTAGTGTTAGTAAAATATCGTGTTTTATAAATTTAAAACTTGGCTAAAAATAAGTGTTAAAGGGGCTTAAAATATACACCTAATAAATATAACACTTCACACGCATCACCATTAAGGTGAAGAATTTATATTTTTATGTATAAAATTATGTTTGAGGTATATTCTCATTTAAGTTTATGTTTAGTTATTTATTATTGGTAATTAATATTAGTTTTATTATTAGTAATAATATATTAATAGTAGTAGTGTTAGTATTATTTTGAAGTACTAGGGTTATTGTCAGGGGCATGTATTAGGTAGCATAGCCTTAGTTAGGCATGGACTGATCACCTATGCTTAAACAAGGCAGCACTAACAAATATCCAACCATGATAATGACTAGTTAATGTATATAAATTAAGTCATCATACTTAATTAGTAAATTTAATTATATGTAAAAATATTTTAATATATAATATATATATATATATATATATATATATATATATATATATATATATACTTTGTACTGTAAGGAGAAGACATATTTTCATAAAACAATACAAGAATTAGAGGGACGAATAAAATTATCTAAATAACTGTCTAAGTATTCATTGACAAGTCATTTTATACTTATAAGTAATTGTTCATCTTGTTTAATATTCCACAACTATTAAATACTTATAGAAGTATTATGTATCAAGATCGACAAAAGAGTTATGCAGATCAGAGACGTAAACCCCTAGAGTTTTCATTAAAAGCTTTCAGTTGATTACACAGTGAATTTGTTCGATCACCATAATTATTGAACTATTTCAATCATTACGACACCTTGCGATATCGGTATAAACTTACAGCTTGGGCTAATCACAATCATTCGAATCATTCAAAACCACATCTGTCTTTCAACTCATCATTTAAAAAAAATCGTCTTAATGCAATTATGTATTAAGACAATAATACACTAACTCTATTGTATTTTCGTGTATCCTTGCAATTCACTCATCTCAGCACATTGATTTTCTCATATCATAATTCAATGTTTGACAAATCATTTTCATGCTTTTATTTCATTTTCAAACCTGTCGATTCTAAGTCTTCCTCAGTTGCCAATCAAAGTAAGCTTTCTTTTAACAAAGAATTTTATTTATTCTAAAAGTCCTTCACATTCATTTTAAAAATCTATTGATCATATATCTTTTGGCTTGAACCTAGTCACCTTGGAAATTATATCATTTCATCTCATTCGTTTGTCATCGATTTCTTGAACTAATTCAGTTGAACCATTGAATCCTACTTATTGTACAACTCATATTCACAAAATTTGATATTTTAATTCTGTGTCATCTACCTTAATATTGTTTTTATTAACTAAAATATGACATAAGTCTAAAAGAAATATCGTAACCCAAATCTCGAGGACGAGATTTAAAACAAGGTGGGGAGGATGTAACATTCCTATTTTTATATAAGAATAATAGGTTTGGTTAAATTTATTAACCACTAGTAACTAGTTTATTTTTAATATAAATACTCAACCCAAATAATTTTAAATACTATTTTATATAGTTGGTTGAAATATTATATTAATTAATTGGCCTGTATATAGGTGACCTTTCTAAATAAAATAAAAGTATATAAAAATTATATTATTAGACCGGTAGATTACGGGTAAGTTAATTGTTAAAAATATGAAGTACCTAGACGGGCCTAGTGACCGTTTAATAATTAAATTATAAAAATACATGATATTTGAACCTACTCCATTTTTAATGAAACTTGGTTCAAAATGTAGATAAGAATATTCTCATTTTAATGACATATTTATTATTTTATAAAACGTCATATTTTAGAAGTTATACGCGCCAAATAAGTGAAGTTGTTGAATTAATTATTATAATAAAATAATATGAAAATGTAAAAACTAAACATTTGAAAAAGTAATGTACGTGTACATTTGAAAAAAATAAAATAATAGTAAAATAATTGAATTTAATTGAATCACTTACGTGTAAGATAGAATCAAATTAATAAAAATAATATTTTATTTTAAAACTCTACAAATTAGATATGATGTACGCGTGTCATGGCAAAATTAATAAAGATGATACGTGTCCCACTTAGGTGGACATTCCAAGATTGTTTGGACATCTATAAATAGGAGAAATCACCATTTTTGTGTATTCAATCTCGCCGCCCCTTTCAGTTCTATTATATTTTTATTATTATTTAACCTATAATAATAATAAAGCTCTGTCCCGTTTTAAGTGTTTTAACTCTCGATCACCGCTACCCTTTCCGATTGATCTGAGCCCCATAACGCATGTCAAGGCTCTGCCTGACTAAGTTCATTGGGGTTCTGTCTCGTGACATAGGGATAAGGTTGAATTAGGGGTACTATACTTAACACGAGTACCAATATATATATATATATATATATATATATATTTTTAAAATAGCTCAGATATTATACCCAATATTCTACCAGAAGACTTTCTAGTTGAACCCTAAAGTTACAAAGTGGGTCCATTCTCTTTTCTCACTATTTTTCCCTTCTTCTTTATGATATAATTATATTAAAAAATGTCCCAAATTGATCCATAGGTAAAAACCCGGACCCCTGAAACCCCAATCCATATCAAAAATCAAGAAATCAAGAATTGTGGTCTTCTCGCGGGCCGCGTAAAGAATAGGCAGAAGGTCACGCGGGCCGTGACAGCTCATAGGTCTCCGGATATGCATGAAGGTCACGTGTCGTCATACGTGTCGCGACCACCGGTGACTCAGCAACCTCCGATCTGATCCACACTTCCACGCGGGCCGCATAAGGTTTGGCCGGAGGCTTACGCGGGCCGCGAGAGAACCCAATTTCAGCTATAAATAGCTTGGCTCCTGAGCAGTTCGATGGTGTCGACGAAACTTTCAAACTCTTTATAATTCTGTTCGAATATTACTCTCAAAATTAGTGAGGTGCTAGTACAATACCGGGTATTAACTCGATCGCTGCTACAATTCAATATCCGAGCAATTGAAACTATCCGACCGGATGTTTAAGTGCTATCCTTTGTCATTAGTCGTGATTCCGACACGATGTTTGAGTACCACCCGAACTCGGGGAATACTCTGTCATTCGTTGTGAATCCGATGGATGTTTAAGTAATTGCACTTTTTCATTTGTCGTGAGGGTTTTAATCTCGTGAGTTATCGTAAATGTTGTATTAGTTACTGACCTAGTTCGTGTGCATTATTATTTAATTAGGATACAAGGCTAATCAGTAGGCTAAGCTCTGCCCGTATAAATCTGCAATGTGAGTCATTCTCTTTTTATCAAATTATTTACAAAACCCTATTTATTTTCAAAGTTATAATTACAGGGATTAAACGATTCACTTAGATTGTCAGTATACTGATCCACTTAAATTTTCACACAAATTAAGTTCAACTGATTCGAGATACGAGATTAATGTTTTAAGGACTTAAACTTATTCGTGTGTCCTACCTCAGAATATACTCCTGTATCAAAATTCCATAGATTCAGTCTTACAGGTGAATATACTAATCTGATATCTGTTCTCTAGGTTAGTGCGAGACCTTGAGAGCTCAGGTATGAAATTTCGTTCAGTCAAAGAGATGAAGGCTCGACTTTGAGGTGGGTTTCCCTTGGGAATCTTCTTTACAACTGCACTTGATATATATCTTTCGATGTTTTCTCAAGGTCTCGCACTAACCTAGAGAACAGATATCAGATTAGTATATCCACCTGTGCCCTCTAGCAATGAAAAGATAGGTGCACTGTAAAGTCTATCCTTTAAGTGTTGAAATGCTAAATCCTGTGCATTTCCCCATCGATAAACAACGCCTTTCTGCGTTAGTGAGGTGAGAGGCTGTGCAATCTTGGAAAGGCCTTGATGAACCTTCTATAGTAGCCCGCCAAACCCAAGAATTGGCGGATTTCTGTTGGTGTACGGGGTGCAGGCCAGGTCTTAATCGAGTCGACCTTGGATGGATCAACGTGAATCCCATCCTTATTTACCACATGGCCTAGGAAATGGACTTCACGAAGCCAGAAGTCGCATTTCGAGAACTTTGCATACGGTTGCTCTGTTCGAAGGAGTTCCAAAATAAGTCGCATATGCTGCTCGTGTTCCTCCTGACTCTTGGAGTAGATCAGAATGTCGTCGATGCGAGCAAGTGACACATTCATTTGGTTAGACTAGGTTTGAACATCGAGTCTGAGAATCCATATCGGTCGTATCAAGTTCAAATATCAGTACTTGTGGTATCATCACATGTATAGCCCAGTGCTCATCGAGTAATATTCGTAGAGTGTAACTTGTCTAAGCAAGTGTCCGCGGGGATTGGTGTTAGGATCACTGAATCCCAAAAGTATATCATGCATCGGTGTGGCAACATAAGAAAGAGTAGTCTCATTCGGTGGGTAAGCGTTTAAGAATCCACAGCAAAGGTTTACTCGATATTGAATGTACAGCTGGCTGCACGCCAGTTGGGTATAGTTAAGATAAAGTATGTCGTTGACTACATACTGTTATCACGGGGTTAAATCAATCAGAACAAGAACTTATCATAGCAACATGGTTATCGTACAATTGTGTAGCGTTAGGTTTCACTGTGACTCCCACTAGGAGCCGTTGGATTCGCCCCCATGTGAAGGAGGGACAATTTACCAAAATCCATGAACTTAGGTGTGTGTGTTTCTTCAAGTAAGTACCCAAGTCTGGGGGTTTCCTTAAGTCATGCAATTGAGTCCAAAGTACGTCTGCGTATTCATGTGGTTCCAAGGAAAGACGTGTGAACGCATCAAGAAAAGTATAATCGTATCAATATTACACCACTATTCTCAAGATTTCGTGGGGTGATCACCAGTGATCAGGAGTCTAGCCTTCTAAATTCTCTAAGCTAGAGAGTGGTTCGTTTCAGTGGCTCGTCATGGAGGAGCGAGAACGTAATGTTGTTGTGGTACGGGTGTGATGGTTTGTTCTAAGCCAATGGTAGGGAGCGGACATACTAGCCATCAAAAATCATGAGTCGGTGCAAGAGTTAGTGCAAAGATTTTGTATACGCAAGGAAACTATCATAAAATGGAGTACGTCTCTTGTAGTGTAAGGTGGGTCATGCAAACGTATAATTTATCGTGCTTGCTGGTAGGTTGACTGATCCTTAACTCTGTCCCTAAATGTCTTGAAGACTATTTCACCATTAATGGCATCCATTCGCTAAGTTAGGTATACGGTAGAGTTAGTCAAATAGAATAAAAATGAACCATTCAACAGGGTAGTAAGATAGCCTCGCGTTTGGGAAAAGTCGTGGTATGGTTGTTGGTGTTTCATTAAATTGGTTGCCATCCGAAATTAACAGGGAGTTACCGAGGTTCATACGAAGAATCGAGTGTAAACAGGGTCCATCGATTACCGAAGATTTCAACCAGTTAACCTGCTGTCTAGAAGCAATTTCCAATAGGGTACATGGCGGCATGGCACAAAAAGGGAAGTTCGTTGCATCACGGTCACAAGGTATATCACTTGTCCAAAACAAAATTTGGTTGGTAGGGTTGCTAGTTGCAAAGCGACGAACGCGTGTAATTGTGGCTGCTTCGTTTCTAGTATATACAACCATTGGAGATGATGAGGTTCGTCAACAGGGATGCGTGGGTGTAGTTCTCCTAAACCCCAGTTCATTTGAGCCGGTTCTGGTCTATGTGGTTGTTGGCGTACGAGCCGGATGTACGGAGGGTCAAGTGGTGACGTCATGTCGAGATAAGCGTACAAATAGATAGAATGCATAAACAGTCATAGCAGGGTGACGAGTAATTAGAAAGGGGTTTGACCACCTCTTGTCGAGTTGTTAAACGTTTGTGTGCCACATGGGGCGCAGTAGGGATAACAGGCAACATGCTACTGTTCTAATAATTATACTATAGACAACACATCATGCAAAAGTACTCTAGCAGGTAGAAAATATCACTTAAATCACGTTACCTAAAGTATTGAGTCTTGCACGTGGAGCGAAACGTCGTTGTGGATCATTGAGCACTGTACAGGTTATAGTCTGGTTATAACAAAAACTTTTTCCCCATATTAAAACCAAGTTCGCTATAACCAATGGCTCTGATACCAATCTGTCACACCCCCAAAATCCACACGCGGAGTATCACCGCTTGAAGGCGTGACTGACCAGGATCAAACCACCAATCATATTGAACAAGCAAGTAATTAATTGTAAAAGTTCAACCAACCCAATTGGTGTCCAAACAAAACATAGTTTAAGTTGTAGGCGGAAGCATAATGTTTAAAACCAAAACATGAGTTTAAATATCACAAGGTTTAACATGGCACACAGCTGTCCATGTCCCACAACGACCCTTCCCCATGCAAGCTCCAGCTAAGTACCTATCGACCTACAAAGCATGTAGTAACGAGTCAACAATAATGTTGAGCGAGTTCACAGTTGGGTGTTCGTTTTAAGTTGTTTCGAAAACAGTTTCTTTTAACTGGCTTCCTGCCGTGGGGGTTACCCCATAGTTGAAAACGTGGTTTGTTTATCCCATTTACTCTGGCAATCCAGCCGTGGGGGCTACCCCATGTTTAGTTATCTGGCTTTTCGGCCGTGGGGGCTACCCCATGTTTAGTTATCTGGCTTTTCGGCTGTGGGGGCTACCCCATGTGTACTACTAGACTCGTTACCATATCGACTGCTGACTGTAGTCATGTTTATGTGCCCTGAACTGTCAATGTCTATCATCATTGACGTGCCCAGATCCATTAGTTCACGCCCGTCCTCTGCGGCACGGTGTGAGGCTTGTCAGACCTAAATAGCGCTATCTAACTAATGACCCGCTCGCCATTGGCCCGGAGATTAAGTCGATATAAAAAGGAGGGACTTCGTGATAGAGTTTTGGTCTAGTAAAGTTATATGTCCGTGAGGACGAGGAATTACATTCCTGAACCATTACTGTCCTACCCAAGAAACGACGAGGAATCCATATTCCTTAACCCCATTCCCAACCCCTAGGAATCCCATGCTTTGTAGAGTGTGAACTCACCTTAGGTTAGCTCACCTTAGGTTACACATAATTTAACAAGTTGTGAACACGTGTTGATCATGGCAAACACATAATACATGTCAAGCAAAACTGTTAAACACGAAATGTCTAAACTTGTGCGACCCGAAAGATGAAGCCCAATAAAGCAACGGCCCAACCTATTGTGCGATCAGCATACTTGTGCGATCCACAATGGGTTATGCGATTCAGAAAGCCCGGCCCAAATAATCATAACAGTCCAGCAAGTAAACAGCCCAAATAATTAAACGTGGGTTTCTTGTGCGACCCGGGATCCCTTGTGCGATTGGAACTATATTGTGCGACTGATCCATATTGTGTGATCGCACAAGTGTGTGTGTGGTGCCAATTAAATGCCGTGAATTATTGGCAATTTGTTACAAGTTTCCATAAATTGTGGAAATCAGTTACTAATTTCAACAGTTTCCATCAATGCATTTATCGATCAAATAAATGAATTATCAATTACTTCTTATAAACTCCAACTACCCTCCCATCACGATCATAATCTAGCATAACAATCAATCATATAATCAAATCAACGATTTCCAATAACACACGTAACACATATTTACGACTCATGATTCCAATAGCATATACTCGATTCCTAATCATACAAAATGTATCAACATTAGATCCTGTGTTTATCATATCCCCCAAGTTCTTTCCCTCTAATATCATTATACCAAGACAGTTTCGTGTATATCAAAACAATCCTCATTATCATAAAAACTATAATCATATTCCTACCCACTAATAAACTATGCACAAGACACAAGATCATGTAGTGTCTCAAATAACAAAACAATGGATAGGATTTAATTCCTTTGACTTAAATCTGACAACATGATACGAATGTTCACATGATTTGATGAAACCAAGATTTCTCATGCACATGGGCCGCCATCTACTTAATCAATGTTATCCACTCTTATCAAAACATCACCTATAATTCTATTGGACCTTTCTATCAAATAGCACATATAGTCAACAACATGCACACACATAACAACCATCTCATGTTTCCTGATAATTCACATCCACATAAGAGCACACTGGCCGATAACCTAAAGGGATTCTTATCTACTTGGTTGTACCTCCTAGGTCTCTCACATGTAATGTTATAGGATATTGAGCCAATTAGCAAATAATGACATAGTAGTAATACTAACCGAAGGAGTTAAGGTATAAGATGAACCCGACGCAAAGCTTCACGAGAGGGGGGGGTCTCCTCTGCCGTCGCCATCTACAGAGGTGTAGGGTTTCCATGTTTTCATAAATTGTATTACGTATTCTAATGTACACCACATAAAGAGTTCTTGGACTCTACAGATGCGGACCAAATGAAAAGGGTGGGCCGAAGCCCAAACATAAACCGGCTATTTAAATGTGTGCGTGAACAATAACCCCAACCCACCGGCCATTGGACTTTAAACGGCCCCATGAATGTGCGGTAACTGTGTGGGCTCGGGTTGGACTCAAATCATAACAGTGGGCCGGATTCAAACGTTAATGTGGGTTTAGTTGATCAGAAAACACAAGTAATCTAATATACAATGGCGGCCCAAAAGTATTGGTGATGGGTGCGGCCCACTTACCTAAGTGTGTCATATTAAACAGAATTATCGCACGTCTAGTTTAAGCTCAATGGAGTTATGCCAATACTGAACATATAACATATAATGGTTTCACATAACGAACACATAAACACATAGATAGGTTCTGAAGTACGAGTTGTCACAGTCTGCACCAACGTTGATTGATGAACATGTGATTCCTCCGACAGACTTGATCTAACAAGGCGTAAATCTCTTAAATATGTCACTTGAAGATTATTTGAAGCATACTGCTGCTGAAGCTTCTAAAGCTACTAAAGTTGCTGATAAGGAAGCGAAAACGACGAAAAAGAATGTTGAAGCTGAAGGAGTAAAGGAGACTAAAGTTGAAGGATTGGTGTGTAGTGATTCCAGTGTGACAGAAAGTGATGAATTTGATCCAACGAAGATTGCTCCTACTTCCGACATCAGCGGCAAACAAAAGTTTAAGGGTACTCCAAAGAAGAAAAAGGCGTCTGATGAGGAAGATTCAAATTATGAGCCAACACCGAAAGAGAAAAGGAAGGGTCTAAAGAAGCGTAAAGCAAGACCTTTGGGAGCTTGGGAGTTGTTTCAAGAAGTGTTAGAGCAAAGAAAGATTCTACTGCAGCACCTGAAGTTGAAACTACAAAGATTCCAGAGGTTCCTATAGCTTAAAGTGATGAAGTTCCAATAATTGAGAAGAGTGTTGAATTGCCTGAAGTGCAAAGTGTTAAAGCTCCAGAAGCTGATAAGGGTAAACATGTGGAAAGCCCAGAGTATGAAAGGGTTGAGAAAGTTGATAAGAATGTCGAAGAGGTAGAGGTGGAGTACATGGGAGAAAGAAAATCTACACCACTACCAACACCGATCAATCCTACAATTCATATTCACGATGATCCTGAAGTACAACCAAAGAAAGCTGAAGATCCTACATCTGCAAAGAAAGATACTACGTCAAGTTCTAGTCTCAGATTTCCCAAGGTTGAAGGTGAATATCCAGATGATCTTCCGGAAGGTGATTATGATTTATTCAATAAAGGAAATATCAACGTGCTTACAAAGAAAGTTAGTGTTCTTGAAAAGGCAAAGGAAAAAGCTGACACTGAACGTGAAGAGTTGAAAGAAAAGCTTGAAGCTTCTAAAGGTGAGAATTTTGCTTTAAAGAAGGAATTGGATGATCATGGAGAAGTTATTGATAAATTGTCAGAAGATCTTGAAGAACATGACAAAGTAATTGATAGAATCACAGCAGAGTTTGATGATGTAAATGTGAAGTATAAGAAAGTTAATGAAGCCAACAAGACACTACATCAAATGATCAGTGAACTGCATGAAATTACTTCAAATGAGAATAAGGTATTGAGAACAGAAACAGAAGCGTTAAGGTCTGATAAAGCAGTGAAGGACGAGCAGTTGAATATGCTTTACACTGTTATTGAACACAAGCTTGGATTCAATGTTCAAGCTGTGTTTAATGAACTGGAAATTCAGAGAGTTGAAGCCAGAAGGGCTGAAAGAGAGAAGCAGTTGGCTGAAGAGGCTAAGCAGAAAAAGAAAGGTGTGGTGATTGACAAAGAAGAGATTCGTGGATCTACAAGCCAACCTGATCCAGTTCAAGCTGAAGGTTCTAATGTGAATGAAGTTGAAAAGAAGGTTTCAAATGAAGATGATGAAAAGAAAGAAGAAGAGGATCCAGAGCTAAAAGAGTTGTTTGAAGATGTTAACAACTATGATGGTAATAATGATGATAATGATGATGATGATGATGATCAGGGGAAACAGGGTTGATTATTGTGAAGCCATCTACTCAACATACTCTCGAAGACTTCATGAATGACGAGCTGAATGAACAAAAAGAAGATCAACATCATGAAGCGTCTTCTTCATCTTCTAAACAACATGCTGGTGAGCAGGTATACCTCACACTCCCTAAAGTTATATACTTACATTCATCATTTGAGGGGGAGTTAGAGGAGATTAGATTGAGAAAGTCCATGATAAAAGAGTTGGGAATGGATGATGGACATATGATGTTTGATATTGAAGATGAAATACCACCATCACCTAAAAGAGAATATTCTTTCAAGTTTGTCATTGAAGCTGATAACTTCAAGGATGTGATTATTGAAGAGGGGTCTGATGTTTCTGACGAAGACACACCTTTTCATTATTCGGGTGTTGATGACACTTTCCCAACGTTCAATGAATTATTCAAGTCTCACAATGAAGATGAGGTGAGGAGGAAGGTAGTGGAAAGGATTAGTACTGAAGGTATTCCTGGGGATTCTTGGGGATGTTTTGAGTACCAATGGAAGTCCTCGATTGGATTTCTGGCGTACTTTAAATGCATTAATTCAAGTTAATGAACGAGCTAATAACTAAGTTAACAACTATGTGATTATGTGTGATTCTAAAGCTCGCTATCTAAGTCCTAGTACAATCTTCCGTATTTTCATATGTTGGATTCTCAGAAGGATACTCAAAGTACTATCTTAAATTCCTTAAGGGGCTTTCAAAATGATTATTTGATTCAATAAAAAGACCCATTAGTGGTATATTTAAAGAGATTGTACGACGGTCTAGTTAAGAAGATCATGTGTTGATCTGGTTAATAAGATCGTTGTTGATCTAGTTAAAAAGATCCTTTGATGGTCGAGTCAAGTCACTTCATGTTTATTTGATTGATCTTTCCCCTACGCATTATGAAATGAACTGTGCGGACTGTGCAAGAAATTACGTAAATATGGATGCATACATAATTATGGAATTTAGTGCACAGAAACCACAGCAAGTTTTATCATGTGTTAAGACTTAAGACCTATAGTGATGGGAATAACGAAACGGGAACAATGTAGAAAGGAGCATGGTGGATACGCCGCTGGTACTTCCTATATATAAGTGTTCCTTATTACATTGCGAACATAGCGTTAACTAAGTTACTAGAAGTCCAGGACCTTGACCAATGTGATTTTATCTTACACTCTCCAATTCCGATTTCAAACACACACAAGTTTCCTATGACAGTCTTTATAAGAAACGTTCTTCTGTCCATAGTTCGATACTCCATGTTTTGTTACTACAAGGACTTCACTTTGACAGTTGACAAATTCGCTAAGAATCCAAACATGTCCCAGAGTTTTACTTAGGGTTCGGGAGATTCGTTCGAAAGCGAAACCATCACAGTTTCCTTCAGAAGTTTCCTCTAATTAAATTTCAGGACGAAATTTCCAAAAGTGGGGGAGACTGTGACACCTGTGTCACTTCAACCATCAAAAAAATACCAAACCAATGAAATATTGTATTTCATACTTGGGATTTGTATAAATATGTGTATCGTTTGCACATATCAATTCTTGTTCGATTTCGAGCTATAAATCGCTTTCTAGAAGGTTATACGCGATCTGATGTGTAAATATAACCAGTTTAATGCAACAAACACTCCGGAACAGTGACATAGGCTAAACATACCCAAAATTCCTTTTACATAACTTAGAAATAACTTTCGAAGGATTCGGTAGGGCAAAAACATGTTTATTCGAACTTTAGAACTATTTACGACAAAACTGCGAAACGAACGTTGGTGACCGCCCGGATAATATTTAAACACCAAAAATATTCTGTTATGATTAATATTTTATTTTAATCAGGTTCGTGTTAGAAAATAAATTTAAAACGCTTAAAAACGTTATTTTTTCAAGTTTAAGCCCGTACCGAGTGTTACTGCGCAACACAGTGCTTAAACTGCAAAACGCACACAACACAGCAAGTCTCAGCAACTGAAATTTATTTCAGTAATATTTTGGCGAGATTATTTTTATAGAATAATAAAATTAATTTAGAACGCCATAAACCGGGATTTAAACGCTAGAAAAAATACCCGGTATCTAGTTAAATACCTGTTTTTATCTAATTTACCAATCAAACTTACACTTTACCACCCCCCCCCCCTTCAAAATTTCGGTCACCTTATGTGGCCCCACCAAAATATTTACTATATCTTGCAAGATCATATTTAATATTTCTTGGATTTAATAAGATATGATGAGATCTTATGGAGATTCATTTTAGATCTTGTATATCCTATAAATACACCATATCTCCACTCCTTTACACTCCATCACCCTCACTCTCTCTCTCTCCAAAACCGAAACCCTCACCACCACTCCCATCTTCAAGTTCTTCAACCTTGTTCTTGAAGATCAAGCTACATTTCAAGCATAATTCGAGTTGGTGTGAAGATCCAAAGGTGTTTCCGAAGTGCTTTCAAGAGATTTCAAGCTCCATATCATCAAAACCTCATCCAACAACTTACTTGAATCTTGAAGGTATAACATTTATGTTTAAATCATACTCTTGATTCTTGTTTGTTCTTGATCATTTTAAGTTTCTCTTGAATCTTGGAATTTTCACAAACTTGAAATCTAAAATGAAACGGGTCTTGATACAAATAAAAATGGTGATGTATATGTGGGTATATAACCGTATACATATGTGTATGTGTGTATGAGCTTTGAGTTTGATTTCCTGATAAACACTTGTTTAGGATATTTGCTTGCATGTTTTAGTAACAATTAAACGATTAAACAGCATGCTGAGTAACATTTACAGCCAACTTCAGTTGGCTGTAAAAGGACCGTTATAAATCGAAAAATCAATTTTCTAAAGTCTAAATTATATATTTTCGAAAAACGAATCAAATGGAACTGGAATCATATTTTTTCGAGGTGGTTTACTATTTTTAAAAGTCCGTTTTGTAGAGCAGCAAAAGCTGCGTTTTTACTGCAGAAAATGTGTGTTATGTTTTTCTTCATAACTTGAAATATGTGTAGAATTAGCTCATAAAATTTGTACTGTAGATGACCACTGATGTCTTTGTAATTCTCCCACTGGAATTTCATCAATCGGACTTACGATGAATTTTAAATGAATTATTCCGTGGACTGCAGTCAGAAAGTGACGAACCTGATTGCCGTCCGGTAAATGATTTTTTATAAAATATTGGTAATGAAGTGGATCCCGATATGTTTACACAATAATATTTGGATGGTTTAAAACATTCTGTAAAAATTTGAGAATTTTTGTAGTAAGCTAACTATTTTATTAAAATTCCCGAAAACAGCCCAGTTTTGAATGATAGTTAAAATGCAAGGGTTTTGATGATATATGCATGATATGATAAATGTTCAAATACATCAGCAAATAAACATGAATAAGTTGCATATTTGTTGCATTTAGATTCATATAAAATGATGTTGATATGATAGTGTGCTTTAGGCACTTGTACATAAGAATACATGTTGATTTAAAGCTCAAGAAATGATAAAAAAAATGATGGTATGACAAAAGTGTTTTAGAACAGGTTATAAACACTAAAAATAACATCATTTGGTATATTATAATGACATGTTAATACTTGACAAGATTATGTGTATTACGCTATTATTAGTATGTTACGTTTGAGTATATATATATTACGACGCGCAAATCGTAAATATATTGCTTACAACATGATGAGAGACACCAATAAAATCGTTCAAGTCGCAAAGTTCTTAAAATATGTATATGAACTCATATATACATAAATACACCAATATAATAAAAATAATAACTTTTCGGGGAAATCTCAAAGTTATGTGAAAATTCTAAGTATCGGAGAAACTTATGTATTTTTGTGGGTTTTTTATTATTAAATCGTTCTTATTTAATTTAGGACGAATAAACAATTTGAGAGATTGTGTTAACATATAAAAACGCACCCAAAGGTGAGTACATAGTCCCCTCTTTTACATTTTCAAATGTTTTGGGGTGATTCATATGTGCCTATTCACTATTTTCATGTTTTCGACTATATGATTACACATGCATAAGTACTATCTTTTGACGAACTTAACTATTATCCAAGGTTTAAACACTGATTTCCAAAGTTTGTTAGAACTATTTGTCCATTTATACTGTTATTTATACATTCATTAACAATGATCAAGCCGATTGGTAGTACGATATAGCGCTATAGGACTAGACACCCCATTCCTGTTGTATGGAATGTCAGAAACCAAATTTTAACCAAATAGTATTTGCCTTTGTGGTATTTCTATAGTCTCCAAAGTGTAGTTTGATGGACTAAGGTTTGAATGTATTGCTAAATCGCGATTTATGGTATATTTCGATATACTACCAACGTGATACTGTTTACTAAAGCATAATTTGATATGCTATTGTTTACTAAAATATAGATTGATATATTACCAAACCACAATTTAGGTATGTTCCGGCATACTACCAACGTGATATTATTTACTAAAGTATAATTTGATATACTATGTACAAATCCAACATATATTTGCTTATTTACTAAAACATAGTTGATATGTCATTTACAAAACCAAAGTATACTTATGATATACTACCGATAACTATTATTTTACAACTAAAGTATATTTGATATACTATCTGTTTAACTGTTTTGAAACTAAAATATATTTTAATATATTACTTATCCGACCTTCTTAAATCCAAAGCATATTTTTATGTATACTACAACTTTTATATCAATGCAAAGTGTTCTAGAAACCAAACTTTTATCAAGGATTCATGGCAACTTTTATAAACATATAATCTTTTCTTATATGATCCAAAGCCATGAATCAAATTCAGAAAACCTATGTTACTCACAGGCATTTTTATGCTGACGTATTTACTTTCACATATGTTTCAGGTTTTATTTCGTGACGACTGTTGATTGCTTTACATAGGATGGACATCGGACTTAGTAATTATAAAAATATGAATGACAATTATACTGTTTGTTGATAAAATCCTTAGACAATGTAACTTTTTATGTAATAAAACAATATTCTAAATTCCATGTGTTGTGAAACAATGATTCTGTTTCAACACTCCCCGACGTTTCCGCCACGATTTGTTGTTTTATGTGGTCGGGGTGTGACATGAGGCCTCGATGTTTCTACCATTTGCTAACTCGACGGTATGCATAGAACTTAATAACGTAGGCGTACGCTTAAGTTTCTTACTAATACGAAAGGATACATAGCTAGCATCGGCTCTAGAATCAAGCAATACAGTAACGTAACAATCATCAAGTAGGAACTTACCCGCTACGACGTTGGGATCATTCCTAGCTTCTCCAGCTCCAATCACAAATGCCCTTCCTCTTGTACCATTTCCAGCATTGTTGTTGTTTTGATCGTTCTTTCCAGCACCCTGGTTATTATTACGGTTCTGGTTCAGTCCAGGGCAATCCCTTCGCATGTGCCCCATTGCTCCACACTTGAAGTATCCACAGTTGTTTCCTTGCTGCTGTTGTTGCTGTGGTTGTTGCTGATTCTGCCTAGCTAGAAGCTGGCTCCTACAGTCTTTGGCTTCATGCCCTATCTTGTTGCATCGCTGACATTGACTTTTGCCATATGGCCCACTGTGGTGTCGGTTACACTTGTTACACTTGGGGTGGTTTCCTCGGTAGCCACCCTATTGCTGAGGGCCATTGTTGTTTTCAGTTTTCCTTTGCTAAGTTAGGGCCTGAGTGGGGTTAGCATCCTTACCCTGATTTCCATCCCACTTGTGTTTGTTATCACTAGAAGTTCCAGTAGTAACACTGATCCTTTTGGGCAGCTTGCCCTGTTCCATAGCCTGATCAGTGAGTTTGTGAACAAGACGAATGACTGGCTGAATGGTAGTAAGGTTAGCTGAAGTGACCAAGCTCTGGATTTCTGGAACCAAGCCCTTGATGTACAATTCGATCCTTCGGTAAGCAGGTCGAGACATGTTTGGACATAGAGCAGCATAGTCGTTGGACTGCTTGGTGTAGGTTTCAATCTCTGTTCCAACCATCTTAAGCTCGAAGTACTCATTTTCGAGCTTGTGGATGTCATCCCTGAGACAGTACTCTTCCTTGACCATGTTCTTGAAATCTTCCCAGGCAGTAGCATTAGCGGTTTCTAAACCGAGCATCTGAATCTGCGCTTTCCACCATGAAAGCGTGTTTCCTTCAAGCGTACCAGTAGCAAACTTCACCCAATTAGCAGGGGGACACTCGCAGACAGCAAACACAGCTTCGGCCTTCTCAATCCAGTGCAGAAGACCTATGGCACCCTCAGTGCCATTGAAAGGGAGAGGCTTGCAATCCATAAAGGTTTTGAAGGTACAAACACGTGGTTGCGCAGGTGCAGGCTGACCTGTCGTGAGAAGCGAAGCGAATGGTTTTTAGAGGTGAAAAGACGATGCGGGGGTAGGATCTATATATCCTAAAATAACGAGTTTACCTCCAGGGTGAGCTGCGAAAGCTGCAGCCACCGTGTTGATAAGGTTAGTGAACTGAGCCTAAGTCATGTTAACGTTTCCTCTTCCGCGTCCACTCATTGTCTGCACAACCAGAAAACACAATATGAGTGCAATGTTGTAATGTAGCGAGAATGAGATAGAAGAGGGAGGTGTATACATCTAACTAGGCATACTAGTACGTATAGTAGAGTATAGACATAAAGTAAACAAGCAAGTAAACACAAGTCCGAGCCATGTGGTCTAGTACGTTGAGTCTTGCACTTGGAGTGTAGTGTCGTCACGAGTCACGGGTTATAGTCTGGTTTTTCTCAAAAAGACTTTCTTTTTAAAACCGAGTTCACTATAACCAATGGCTCTGATACCAATCTGTTACACCCTCAAATCCACGTGCGGAGTACTACCGCGAGGCGTGTGACTGACCAGGATCCAGCCACCAATTATACTGAGCATTCATTTATTAATAGTAATAATGTTCACCAACCACAAGGATTAGTAAATACCATAATTGAAGTTCAAAAGTTTTAAGTTCAAATAGCAGTTTAAGTAAGTAGCTGAAGCATAGGCAATACAGTTCAAACAAAGTTCATAGTTTAAGTTTATTATAGAACCCAGCACACGGGTTAAGACGACCACTACACATCCCCAAGTTGCAAGCTCCTGAGTCACTGGGTACCTGCGAAGCATGCAGTAGGGTATCAACATAATGTTGGCGAGTTCACGAGTTTGTCCAGTTTTTAATTCCAAAAACTTGTTTCAACAGTTAATTTACTCATTTATACCATGCCAAGGGGAGCTACCCCTTAAGTAAGCTACTAAACAAGTTTATAATACCGAATACTATGCGACCGTACGTTTCCGTGGAATGCCCCGTTTGTCAATGTTCTATCATCATTGACGGTTTGTCAGAGTCTATTAGTTCACTTCCGATCTCATACGTGGCCACGGTGTGAGGCTAGTGAGACCTAAATAGCGCTATCAACTAATAACCCGTTCGCCTGGCCCCGACGACTAATCGGTGTTAAGTAGTAGGGACTTGAGTCATAGAGTTTCGTTTAGTATTGCTTGTTGCATCCAATATAAATAGTAATTAAATAAAAGTCCCGCATAAGGGGAGAAAAGTAGGTTTGTATCCCTCACAGGGGATTGCGTTGTTTTAAGTTCTGTTTCCCAACCACCGGGAACGCAGCTTTAAAACTTGTGAACTCACCTTGGGTTGCTCGGTTGATTAGTTTACTTGGTCAAGCATGCTGGTCACCACGTCCTAACATGGTTACCAGTATGGGTCAGGCTCGGATACAATTAAGTCACGTATATCCTACACGTATCTAACACATAGTATGCATACAGTTATCCACTAAGTTATTAGGCCAGTTCTACTCCTTAACCAGTTGATCATAACAGCACATAGCAACAGTTAACACAGATACAAAGCCTAAAAACACGTTGTCACATATGGCGGCCCAATAACTGAGTCGGACAGCGGTCTCGACTCGAGAACATGTGGTCTCGAGTCGCAACCAAGAGGTCTCGAGTTGCGGATGGGTAGTCTCGAGTGGTGCATGAACGAGTCGCAACCTTGGAGGTCTCGAGTTCAGTCTCGAGTCGAGATAAGGAGATCTCGAGTCGAGATCTTGCTGGTCGCGAGTCTTGATGTCCGCTGTGTGGTCTCGAGTTGTAGCTTAATGGTCTCGAGTCGAAACCGGGGGTCTCGACTCGTTTGTCTGATGAGGAGATCCTTTTAGAACATGTGCCAGTTTTTGTACTAACCAAAGGGATTGCATATTCATGATCTTATGTACTAACCAACCAAAATGCACAAACATGTTCCCTTGTCTAAATCCTAAGCAAAACGGATCAAACAAAGCATTTTTCAAACATTCATATCAATATTCAAACTGTTCTTCCTTAGGGTTTTCATATTCAATCAATCATGTTCATCCTACACTTAATCATGCATTCGAGAATCATAACACATAATCGGGATATCAATACAAATCTTGTAAGCCATCATCAGGCAAAACATTTGTTCTATAATATCTAACATAAATCGGATGGTCATACACATCCTAACTATCATTCGTTTAGCCTTCTAAATATTCTAAAAAGACATTATCATACAATATTTCACGCTTTTCACAAAAGAGAATATTGTTCATCTTAGACATTTGGAATCAAGCATGTATATTATTCATCAAGCACACACCTTTGTCTTACATTATCATCATACATCAAATTATTCACACAAATGAGCACTTTTTGCAAAGAATATTATCTTGTTCAAAAGAAACAACTAACCGATTGTTGTGTGACACAAAGGTGTGCAAGAAGGTGATAAAGTGGAGCCTTTGAGTGATGATTACAAGCTCATTCGAAGGTCCTTTTGTTGCCGGTTGGTTCCGGGTAGAAGGGAGGAGGATGATGGTGGAACTTTAGGGTTTTCTAGTAAGAGAAAGTGGAAGAGGTGAGAGAGGATAAGAGAATGGAATGTTTGGGATTTGAAATGATGATTGCTAATGCACCAAAGGGGAAAGTCGGCTAGCCTTAAGGGGCTTTTATACCCATTTCAGGTCGTGCACCCTAAATGGACTTCGAGTGGGCTCAAGGAAGGGTGCAGCCCAATGGCCCAACTGTTCACTCGAGACCGAGTGGTCTCGAGTTGGGTCCTAGTGGTCTCAGCTCTCTAACGTACACACATATATATATACTACATACACAAAACTTAATACAAGGATCACATTACACACCTAGAGTGTCACATTATCCCCAAGTTTTAAAACGTACGTACACATAATGCTATTACAAGAAGGTTGCTCGGGAAAACCTAGAGTGTCACATCATGAAGCGTCTTCTTCATCTTCTAAACAACATGCTGGTGAGCAGGTATACCTCACACTCCCTAAAGTTATATACTTACGTTCATCATTTGAGGGGGAGTTAGAGGAGATTAGATCGAGAAAGTCCATGTTAAAAGAGTTGGGAATGGATGATGGACATATGAAGTTTGATATTGAAGATGAAATATCACCATCACCTGAAAGAGAATATTCTTTCAAGTTTGTCAATGAAGCTGATAACTTCAAGGATGTGATTATTGAAGAGGGGTCTGATGTTTCTGACGAAGACACACCTTTTCATTATTCGGGTGCTGATGAAACTTTCCCAATGTTTAATGAATTATTCAAGTCACACAATGAAGATGAGGTGAGGAGGAAGGTAGTGGAAAGGATTAGTACTGAAGGTATTCCTGAGATTGTTCCACAAGAAGAGCTACTTAAAGGCAGAAAGAAATTGTTTAAGGTGATGCCTAAGGAAAGGAAGTACAAGAGACCTCTACAGTATTTCACGGATCATCCAGAAAAATCTCTGGGTGATATTCTTTCTTAGGGTTATCTTGAAGATCTACAAGTGTGTGCAATCAGTAGAGAGTATGGAGTGCAGTACTTCGAATTTCTTTCTGATATTAAAACATTTCCATGGTGGGATGTGAAAGAGCTTGTGCAGACGAAGAATATTAAACAGTTCTATTATGTTCTTGATCTGAAGATACATGATCAGAAGTTATGGAACTACATAAAGCTGCAAGCCAAGAACAAATTTCCAGATTGGAAGCCACACTATCCTGAGCAAATTGTCAAGTATGATCCAATCACGGGAGAGAAAGACATAACTCTAAAGATAAATCCTCCAAGATGTCTGAAAAACATGTCGCTTCGTGCTATGGAACAAGACTTCCATGAAGACTTCAAGGGTTGGTTATACAATCAAAGCACAATGGAAGCAGTGATCTCTCTGTATGATAAGAAGACAGGTGAAACCAGACGCATCAACGTGTTAGATCCAATGTGGCTGGTGAATTGCTCGAAGAAAGATATAAATTGCCTGTTCTTCAACAAAATCGTGTATAGTGAGCGTGACAGAGTACAAGCACAACATTATTAGAAAATGGTGAATATGTGATGTGCAAAAGTCATTAACTCTGGAAGGTACTGGCAGATGAAGTTAAGAGATATAGAGTTGGAGGAATTCTTAAAGAAAGAGAAAAGAAGTGAAAGATTTAGAAAGATTGCAGAGAGAGCAGTTGTTTTGGGTCGTAGAAAGTTTGAAAGGCCACCTCCAACAGATCAAACTCCAATTGAATCGCAAGAGAATAAAATACCAAGGTGGGAGAGATCAAGGGATGGAGATCCAAAATATAGAAAGTATTGGAATGAAATTGGAAGGCCTTTGAGACAAAAGATGTTAGCAGAAAGGGCAGAGAAGCGAAGGGAGAAAGCACGAGCAAGAAGGCGCAACAGGAAGACATGTTAAAGACTATACAGGAAGGAAGACTGCAGCTACATCCAAGGGGGAGTATGTAGATGCACTTATGTCTGTAGCTTCCATCTGTATCGAGTCTATATTTTGTCATGTATATGTCTTTGTATAGTTTTGTGTGTTTGTTATATTATAACTGGGAGATTCGGAACGAAAACGTATTTTGTAAATGTGATCCGGTCGGATGGGATAAGGTCATCCAGACGGATGACCCTCCGACCGGATGGCATATAATCTCCTAGTTGAGCTTTGCCTATAAATAGGGACTTAGGGGCTCATTTGTTTGAACTTTTAGCAGTCTCTCTGTAGCGAAGCTCTGTCAAGATCTTATCAGGAACGTTGTATTTTCAGATTATTTGAATGAGAATGGAAGCGTTAATCGTTGATTTCGTTGTTGATCACTGTTTGACATTGTATACGGATTCTGCACGTCTACACTGATCGATCCGACTTGCGTTCTTCATTCGAGAGAACCGACTCCTGTGTTCACAGCCTGTGTTATCTTTTGCAGTAGTGTTCGGACTTTCAGCACTAAAAGCTGTCTTTGGCGATGAGGCTTTAGAAATCATGCTTCCCCGGTAGTACAACCCCATATTCTGCTGATAATTGGCATTTTTAACCTTGCTCTGTTTCTTAATCTCCAACTCGTGCCCTTCCAGCTTCTCTATCAACCAATTAAGTGTAATCTCCGGTATGGGCTTTGTGTTCTTTAGCACCATTGCGAAATAATTCCAATCGTGTTCGTTTGGTAACGCTTCAAAAAACTTATCAACAATCTCCTCTTGATCTTTTGTAATACCGAATTTGTCCAGTTCGGCTTTCAGGTGGCAAAACCTTTCTATCATCTGACGAACAGTTTCATTTTTCATACAAACAAACAGATCAAACTCCTTTTTCAACAATGATGTCTTGCTCTTAAAGATCTATTCACCACCCGTGCACTTTTTCTCCAACGCACTCCACAATTCTTTTGCATTTTCGTAATCGATTAGAGAAATAATATCATCTCATACAGATTGATGTAAGAATGCTATGGCTTTTTGCTCAGCAATGAATTCTTCTTGCTCAACATCTTGTAAATTCTCAAAATCAGTTCTTGTAATCTTGTATCCGTTTTTAATACACTTCCAACTCTCAAAAGAAAATGCTCTTAACCAATTATCAAATCGTTTAGCCCAGCGGTTGTGGTCTTCAATATCCATAAGCTTAGGTGGTTTATTATATGTCTCGTAAGCATTGTCCACACTAAGCGAGTCAGAAATCACTTTTGCCGCTGTTTTTGAATTCGCATCTGAAGATGTGACTCCGGTGCTGTTGTAAGTGAATGTGTCACCGAATGGGTTTAGAAATTCGTCACTCATGATTGTAATTTCCTGAAAAAATCAAATACGGGTAAACTTGATTGAATAAACACAAACACAATTGATCAAATGATCAATCGTTCTAAAGGCTATCCGAATGAGATTGATCGAACGGACAAGTGTCTGATGGGTAATCTGTCAGATGGCTATCTAATCGGATGGACACCAACAAACAAACAGTCTCAAGTTTTAAACAACATGAACTCAATCCGGTCGGGTGGCTATCCGATCGGATGGGTAATGACGTCAGCAATCAGTCAAGAACTTGAAACAGTAACAATACAATCCGTTCGGATGGCTATCCGATCGGATGGGCGATGACGTCAACACAGTTAGTTTGAAAATTTATGGTTTTTCACTGATTTTGATACGATTTTGTTTGAATTTAGTTCTATAACTTTGTACGATTGTTCTATGATGTATCGCGCATAGTATGTGTGAATTTTAGGCCATTTTATCCGTGAAATCTTTGTTAATTTTGGATTTTAAGATGTTTAAGATCAAAAAAGTCTGAAATAAGATGAAATCAGAGAAATAGATGAAAGAAATGATGAAATCTCGAGTAGAATCGGCTGTAAATCTCTGAAATCGGTTGAATCTCTGGTTGATTTGCTGTAGATCTTCTTCGAATCTGACCTCCAAGCTCTGATACCACTTGTGAGCACCGGAAATTCAGTTTGAATGAACTCGCTCAGGTCAGATCTGCAATCACTACGATTGTGCGGAATCCAATTGTGAAGTAGGAGAAAGATCAACAACGTAGACACTGTTAGTGCAGTAATGTCTATCGCCTCCGTCAATCTAGTTCGTAGCTGAAATGAGAAGAAATCAAGACATTATAGTGTTATAGTTAGTAAAAAGGCAAGGTGACAATATTGTAATTAATGAGAAATCTTATTAAACCCCTCGGCCTATAAATAGGAGTATAGTGTCTTAGATTAAGGACTTTTGCACATTTGGAGACTTAGAGCTTTGGAGCTAGCGAGAGAGTTTAGAGAGAGAAAGTAGCAAGAGGTGATTCACGGTGCTTGTAATCTTTTCATACGATCAATAGAATCACAGATTTAGTACGGTTCTCGTGTTCGGTCCACGCACGTGTACGGATTCCGCACGTCACACGTGTCGATACGCAATCGTTACGGAGTCGAAAACCGGTCCTACAAGTGGTATCAGAGCAGGAGCTCGATTGCACGGATCAAACACACAAAATCGCACGAGATTTCATCAAATTCGGAGTCAAAATTATATCAGATTTGTCAAATCTCTCACTCTACTCATTTTCTTCACGTTTTCAACAGAAAAACGCAAAATTAAACGAGTGTTTACTGTTATAATTGGCTGAAAATTTAATATGTTGTGCGAAAACATTTGATCTACAAGCCTACAAAATTTCAGATCTTAATTCTAAACAGTTTGTGAGAAATCTTAATTTTTCTGGTTCGAAAATATTAAAATTTGCTGCTGTTCTTGTTATTGTTCCAACTCTCGGATTGTGATCCGATCGAAGTGGATTGTTTCTTATTTTGTCCAACTCTCGGATGACAACTCGTTCGGATTACAATCTGATCCAAGGTTCAATCACACTTTGATTACTCATTCGAACCACTTTGTCAAATGACCATTCGACACTCATGACATGTGATATTATCGAATGACCATTCGATATCTGAACGACATATTCTGAACAGAAAAGGTGCGGATATACTTTAGTCATCGGCCGAATTAATAAATATTGCATGTGTATACTGAAGATAAGTCTTGGAGGTCCAATAAGATACTAAAGACAAAGTGGTAAGCTGTCCAAATACATCTTGGTCCAATCATATAAGTTTGGTATTCGGATATATTAATTACTAGCTTTGAGTGAATTGATAATTGGGAGGCCCTATAAAGCATAAAATCTAATAGCATTTATGTCATCACATGTTCCATTTGAATGTTTTGTAGAGGTCCAATCAAAAGAGAGTTGTAGTGGATTATTATGTTATCGGTTATTGAATCAAAAGAGGTCCAAGAAGGAAAATGGATTGATCAGCCCGATAGTGTTTCACGTGAAAAATAATTAGATTCAGTATTGATTGTAGTGGTCCAATAAAACAAACATTTTGTGGCCCAATATATTTTTGTTCAGTCCAAGTATGGAGTGGCGATTCGATCGATTCACCATCCTCTCACATATTGACTTAGTGTTGTAAACTATCGGATCACCATCCGATACTTTGTCAGTTTGTTTCAATATTTCATGTATACAAGTCCACTGTTTCAGTCCATGTGATATATTGTACTCAGTCCATTAACAGCTTTATAAAGTGACAGTCTCGTTAACTGAGACGGCCCAATTGAAACTCAATATAACATTTTCAGCCCAATTATAATAGAAGGTATTAAGTGTTGTTAGATACACTAAAATTTTGGTCCAATCAATGACAATTAAGAGCATGTGATTTCAAAGTATCTCGGTTCATTCATACCTTGCATGTGATTTGAAGTTTTTTAAATACAACGGCCCAATCAGATTGAGAGAAGTCATGAGTCTATGCATGTGAAATTTATTACAATTGTTGGCCACACTTGAATATTAATATCATACAATCGTCGAACCGCCAATTGATCGGATCACATCACAATCCAATCCACGTGCATTAATTTCATTTTTGTGTACAAGTGTTGGATCACCATCCGACACTCACACATTGCATTTATCTTGAGATCCAATCTTCGAACGGTGATTCGATCGAATCACTATCCGATCCAAGTAAAATTGTAAAGTAATTTTTTGTCAAAGTGTCGAACGACAATCCGTTCGATTCTCCATCCGATCCAACTGTCTGTTCAATTTTAAAACTAATCGTTTGTTTTTATTTTTGCAGAAAAGTGAAAAACGAGGAACGTCATGGCTGGAGAGTTTTACAACACGTTCTACAAAGCGTTCATGTCCGAATCTTCGGAAACTTCAACCGTTACACCAAAAACCATAACAAAAGCAATCAAAGATAACATAAAACATGATAAATTTTATGGAACTTATTCGAAACCACCTAAACTCGACAGTATAGAAGATTACACATGGTGGAAAGAGAGGTTTCTGAACTGGACAAAGCCATATGCTCACGAAAGTTGGTTCTGTTTGGAGTTTGGATATAGCCGACCCGATAAACGATAAGCATGAAGAGATTCATCTCAATGATCTTTCCGATGAAGACAAACAAAAATTTTCATACGAACAGAAAATGATTGCACTGATTCAGCAATCCATCAGAGATTATATTTTTTCTTTGTTAATTCACGGTGGTTCTTTAAAATCGGTTTGGGAAGCTTTAAGGGTAAAAGCTAAAGGGGGGTAAACAGATTAAAAAGAATAAAATTGCTTTATTAAAAAAGGAATTTGATTTGTTTGACAGCCTAAAAGGAGAGTCGGTGATACAAATGATTGAGCGATTTTGCAATCTTAAAATTGAACTTGAAAGGTTTGAAATTGTAAAAACACGTGAAGAAATAATTGATAAAATCATTGAAACGTTGCCACGAGCTGATCAGTGGCAAACGTTCGTGTTTATTTTGAAAAACGATGTGTTGTTTGATACAATTACTGTCACACCCCAATCGATGGCGGAATCATCGGGGCGCGACACTAGGCGAATCAGATTGCTCAAGAGAATCCATAACAACTAAATTGCGACAATATTTATTGCATTTGTTATCCCATACTAACAATCAGTACAATCATATAAGTTGGCTGTCCGATCGGATGGCTGTCCGATCGGATGGCCATTCGATCAAACGCCTCCGGCGAGCTGAGTTTTGGCATTACGTTTGTTTTGCTAAGCGTTGCGATAGTTTGGTTACACATTCTCATCCACATTTCCATATATTTTTTATAATTAGCTACGTTGGGTCGTATATACATATCCATATTTCAAAGTTGCGATACAATAACTAGGTTTCGTTTAGAATATGCGTTGCTTTGCGACGCTTCACGGTCATCGAGGAGGGTAGAATAGGTCCTCACTCAACGTCATCGTGAACGTTAATGTGTGTGATGCGATGTGCGTTTTGAGTAATGAGTTGCATTGCGACACATCACGGCTATCAAGGAGGGTAGAATTGGTCCTCATTTGATATCTTCGTGGTTGCCAGCAAGTGCAATGTGATGTGATAGCGAAAAAGTATGCATAATATGCGAAAATAATGCGAAATAGCAATGTATGCGATATAGCTACATTATGATCTGAATCTCTGGTGCTAGGCGTAACGAGTATATCGAGTAGTAACAACGCACGAACGTGCGGGTTGTTACAGTCTCCCCTGCTTTAGGAAATTTCGTCCCGAAATTAATCCATAAGAAGGGTTGCGAGGATCGATGCGAGCGGGAGTAACGATCAAAAAGCATCGAGAATAAGCGTGCGATCGATTGAAATTCGACGAGCGAGAGTGTTGCGATGACTGGCGATGGCAGCGAGTAAGGCAATTCGTATGCAAGAGACGGCAACACACACAAAAGCGATCCAAAAGTGTTTTGAATTCTCGAAAAGTTGATTAATTCAAAAAGGTTTGAAGAAACTTGTTTATGAAAAATCTTCCCACAGTGCGGCGTTAAACTGTTTCGATGTTCACACCAGTGCTATGAGTAGGGTTTTATTTAGGTTTACTAAAAGATTTTAGGGTGTTTGAAACTCGTTTTATGAAATTTCCTCGTCACGTGGTAGTAACTCGAGTCGATTGTCACACCAACGTTACGAGGTAATATTGTTTTATGCAAAGGTTTTGATCAAATATTTTGAAAAAAAAATTGTAAGAAATGTCGGTTTAAACTTTGTGTAAATAAAGCTTTTCTAATAATATCAAAAACTTAATTTTTAAGGTCGGCCCCGCATGGCACTTTTCCACGAAAGTTCGACAATATGGCTAACACACTTATATATAGGAAGTACCAGCGGCGTATCCACCATGTTTTAGCCATATGGCTTGAGTCTCGTGAGGCGGTGTCATGTGGGTCGACATAGTACCGATAGATTTAGACTCCCTCGGTCCAAGCGAAAGATGGTCGGACCAAGTGCAAGAGAAGGGTTGAGCAAACTGAGCGATGAAGTCGTTTTCGAACTCAGTTTAACGATACGAGCGAGTGCTACAAGCGATGAGCGGTACGCGAATATTGATAGCACAAACAAAGATAACAAGCGAAGATAACAGCGACAGGCGAAAAGCGATAAGCGACAAGCGATAGCGACAATTTGTCAAGCGATAGGCGACGATCGATGCGTTGCAAGCGACGGGAATATACGTGATTAATGCGATTTGATTGAATTTATCAACACCACAAAATTTAACTAACATTAAACCCCACATGGCCCTTCTTCCACGAAAGTCTACTGATATGGCTAAAACACTTATATATAGGAAGTACCAGCGGCGTATCCACCATGCTTTAACCATATGAGTTTCGTCTCGTGAAGCGAGGTCACGTGTGCTAACTTAACACAGATAACACAGATACGGTAAGCGATAGCGTTAGCGATAGGCGACGAGCGATATGCGATTAAGCGAATAGTGCGATTTCGATTAGATTCCACAATTCCACAATCTAACCAACATTAAGCCCCACATGGCGTCTTCCCAAAAAAGTTTGCTAATATGGCTAAAACACTTATATATTAGGAAGTACCAGTGGCATATCCACCATGTTTTATCCATACTAGATCCGTTTCGTGAATCAATGTCATCTGTGCTTAACATAACACAAGTAGCGATAAGCGTTAGAAGCGATAAGTGATGCGAGTATCGAAGTGATAGATGCGTTAAGCGTTAAAGTGTTGTGAGGGTGATGTGCGTTAGGTTCCAGCGAAATTGCAATTGAGTTGCGATTAAAGACTTACGACCAGTCTTGCGGCGATGCAATTGCCCTGCGGGGGTAGACTCTCCAGAGTCCATCGATGAGGCATTTGCATTGCGTTTGCAGACTTACGACTAGTCTCACGATGATGCGATGTAATTGTTACGCCTTGCGAATGAGTGTAGTGTGTCGAAAATAACCATAACAGTATAGGTCTAAATAACGTTCAACTCCACGTGGCACTTTCTTCACGAGACTTTGGTAGGATGGCAAAGCACACCTTGCTTTTACCCCTACTACTTACATCCCGTGAATAGATGTCGCACTTTGTTGACATGGTCAAGACGCTTATATATAGGAATTACCAGCGGCGTATCCACCACGCTCGACCATCCTTTTAACGTTATGGCACCATTAGAACTCACTACGATCTCCGTGCACTGACCAAAATAATCCTGTGTACACCCATGATTAGTCGTTCCTTGCACGTTTATCATACCTTATTCTAAGAGTGTACTGAGGGTATAACACATTATATAGTGATATAATATATAGCATGTGTGTGATTCCGGATTAAGTGCAAAGACGAGGGAGAAAGCGAGGGGTGCATAGAGTACTCATTGCGTCGAGGAATAGAACAAATTCAACACATAAAGGAAACTAATGGCGAAAATCGTATCATTACAACAACATTGGAAGCATAACTAATGTTGCTGTGGAGGACTTCTACGGAGACTGCGGTTATTGCTGAAATTCCTCAAGTCTACGGCCCCGTGCGGCAGTGCTGGGTAAGATGACCATACCAGTTGCAATTTGCGCAAAAGCGACAGTTAGCTTCTGGCAGGTGATGATACGTACACATGAGACACAAGGGATGAGTTCCGTTGTAGTCGTGCTTTGAGTGAACTGGAATTGCTTGGAGAGGTTCTGGCTGCGACAGTTCGGTGGTTGAAGAGTTTGGGCTCAGGGTCTTTCGTATGCGGTTGGACTGAGCTTCCTGAATCGGTGCGTTGGCGTCGGAGGATTCATCCGAAGACTCACCTGAAGAATCGTCATAGGAATCTTCGGAAGAGTCGATGACGATTGCTTGATGAGCTTGTTTGACAGGATTCTTGGAGAAAAATCCGTCCAAGACTCGTTTGTCATTGATTCCTGCGGCCAAGCGGTAGGTTTCTTCGATGGTAGCAGGTCTTGCAGCTTCGACAAAATCGCCCACACACTCAGGCAAGCCGCGAATGAAATTAGAATAAGAGCATGGTTTTAAATTTCCAAATTCACCCATTTGCCCCATTTACCATAAACCATGGTTTTTATCATTTATACTTGTTCCGACTTGTATCAATCGTGTCGGAACCCTTATTTCGAGTATTACATCATTCGCATTTATAGTTTATAAAATAAACACGTGTCCTTAAAAAAGGGTGTAAGTTTTACTTACCTCGTATCCGAGCTACGCTTTTCTTTTCCTTCTTGATTCGTTTGACCCGTTTCTTCCCAAGCCTCCACCTTGCTCGTTAAGTGTCAAACTATCGTCATCATTCAAAGGTGGTTAGATTAGTCATTAATAATCACGACTATTCCACCTTACGTATTTTCTATGTCGAAACTACCGTTCGACCTCATTATTTATTAATTCAACTTATCAAAAGTTAACTACTTTTGATCATATGATTTACACAATTAAGTATAATTCAACATGATGTTTAGAACCCTTATCATTTCACATTTCACATAATTTGCCATATTATTCAAATGCGCATTTTATTCGAAATTTCAACATTTAACTTTCTCTTAGGCATTATATCAAACACCTTGTGAGCATTCTTTTATTAAATTTAACAATCAAACTGATGGCTACCTATCTTGCCAATTTCAACATCTTTTACTAGATAATCATCAAATTCATGGTTCAATGTCAAGATTAACTTCATAGAGTTCAAATAACACTAGTTTGACAATCATGATTTTAGTGTTCATCTTGTTTCTACAGAACCCATTAAACACCCATAATGGATGATCATGAACTTCATAATTTCAACACTAATTCAACTAGTTATTGACTAGGGTTTACTCCTAGACATGTTTTCATTACTAATTTCATCTAAGCATCAATCAATCAAGCTCAGATTTCGATTTCTAACATTCATCAAAATTTCAAGATGTAATCAAAAGACAAGATTTAACATACCCTGTGATCCTTTCACTTAGCTGATCACTAATATGAACTGCGATTTTGATTTAGGACTGATTTGGCCTTTCAATTTGATCAGTTTGAGCAATTTAGGGTTTGAAGATGAGAGCTCCTGGCTCCTCTAGAAGTTTCGACCAGAACACACACTTAGTGTGTGTGTTTTGGTGTAGAGTTTTATTTAATTAAAACAAATTTCTAGTTTTTCATGTTTGGCCCCTCAGCTTTCCTCAAGTTCTCAAGTTTTATAAAGGGTTAACTAACTCATGTTTTCACTGTTGTTTTAACCATACTTAACTAACTAGGTTGATATTCCCAGTTACTTAGTGGTTTCGGGAGCTATAACCCGTTTTATTTTAAGTTCCGTTAACTCGGGCATTTTTATGTACTTTGTTTTCTCAAAGTATTTATCCTCTTTCAAATTAATATTAGGTTTATTTATTTAAATTCCTAATATTTACCGGGTTAATTTTTACCACTAACGGTATTTTACCGGTCTTTACTATTAACGTGGTTTGATTACCAAACCCATTTTTGGGGTGTTACAATACCATATAACAAAAGAGTCATATGAAGATGCAAAGAGTCAAATGAAACTTGTTCAATCCAGATTGAAATATTGTTCTGAAACAACTGATACGCTAAAGCGACATTATTCAATTAAGAAACAAGTTGTAAACTCTTATATTGAGGATGTTGCTAAGCTAAAGCGTCAAATAGCTGATTTAGAACAAGATAACAACAAGTTACATAGCTATCACGCTTCATTATATGTGCTTGAACGTATTTTTAACATAAAACCGGGTGATGATGATTCTGAGAAAAACAAGAAAGGTATTGGCTCAGAGTTTCATCAAGTTCCACCACCGGAAAAGTTCACATTTTATGATGACGAGAAGGTCGAAAAAGCTTTCAACATGGTCAATCAATTGCCATATAACATTGACGTAACCTATTCCAAATCTGATGATTCTAGTGATTCAGAGGTGGTAGGTAAGGTCGTTGAAAGTGTTTTGAAAGAAGAGTCGATTGAAACAGGTAAATCTGAATCACAGGATGAAAATGAAGGTAGTTTTCTTGAAGGTTATCTGAAAAACTCAAAATCTGAGAAAAATGCGAATGATGATTCAAATGGATTGGTTTATACCATGATTGGATCTGACAAATTATTCTCAGATCTTGAAGTGCCGATTCAAAATGTGATTTCAGAAAAGACTGACAAAGTTTTCAAGATGGTTGAAATTGAAAAGTCTGAGATTCCAAAGTTTGCTGGAAAGAGTCACAAAACTTTTTATAACAAACCTGGTTACAAAAAGAAAAGCATGAAGGCTGGGTTGGATTATAAAAGGAAAAAAAATGGGAAAGAAATGAAACGCCAAATTATCAGACAAAAAATGACCTTTGTTCATGGAACAAGTTCAGAAGAAGAGAAAGAACTCCAGTTTAGACGACAGTCTAATGAAGAGTTCTATGCTAAAAAAAAAAAGCAACAACAACAGGTTAAAGATGTTTCCAAGAGAATATGCTTTAAGTGTGATCAAATTGGACATCTCAGTCGAAATTGTCCAAATCTAAAACATGTTGGTGTTGAGACGAAGAAGAATTCTGATGTTGTGAATCAGAAATCAACCAAGTTTGATTCAAAATAAACTTGGAAGCCGAAAATGTCAAAGGCTGACTCACAACAAACATGGAAACTAGTGACACCCGGATTTAGAACAACACAAAGTTGGAATACAACTGTTGATGCAAATAAACTAAACCAGTTTTGGAAACCAAAAGTTGTTGTTCAAAATCAAAATGTTCAAAATGAATCTCATTTTTACAAAAGAAGTGCTTCGAAAGGACAAACTTGGGTTGAAAAGAAACAAAAGGTTTCTGTGAGTGATAATCGGAATGAAAATACATTTGTGAAAAATGATAAAGATTTTCCAAAGTTGAATGAAACATATTGTGTTGAAATGCCTATGGTCAAACAGACCTGGGCTAACTTGTTCAAGTAATTGAGTAAGTGTGAATGTGCAGGTGCTCAAGAAAACAGATGATTATCAAGATGGAACAGAGAGCAGCCTGGCACGAGAGGAAGAGGCTGCTGGTCCCTGCAACTGAAACAGGGAGTCTGTTTGTTTTCTGTACATAAATAAACCATATTTCAAAACCCTAAAAAACTGAAAAATTTAAAAACCAAAAATATATTTTTATTTTGTCAAAAAATTTGAAAAATCAAAAATATGTTTGTTTTTAAATTTTGTCAAAAATCAAAAATTTCAAAAATATGTTACTTGAATACGCCGAAACCCTCATGGCTGAACAAACATGATTAATTTCACAAGATTGAAAAACGATTCTCAAACTGTAAAATATCAATGTGTTGTAAATCATGGGGGTACATTTTGCATTACATGTTATATTTTCTACAAAACAGAGGATGAGAAGCAGAAAATGGATGGCGAGACAAAGCTATCTACATCGGTTATCAAATTTTCTTTAAATGATTTTGAATTTTAGGGGGAGTAAGAAAATGTCAGAAAATCCAAAAACATTTGAAAATTTGATAAAGCCAAAAACATGATAAAATTCAAAAATGAGTTTTGTGTAAAAAGAGGAAATGATAGTACATCAGTAGACAATCACAGTACGCTAAAAAAATGGAAAGTCAAATGTGATAAACGGTCTCACTAATGATGTGCCAGTAGGTATTTACACGCTTAGTAGATTGTTTTCGAGATATAAACCTAAATATCAAATACTTGCTTATCTCGTGGGGAACATCTCTCGGATATATGGGTAACCCCCGAAATCTTGTTTGAGAAATTGCCTGATTCTGAGATACTAGGTCTTTATACTGTTTGATATCTGGGGTATTATACCTGGTCTTCTGATATTGCGGAAGCAATGGCCTAGACCTCGTATAATACTTTACGCGCTGTTAAAGCTTACCCTCTGCATAAAAATTGAGAAAACATCGAAAGATATATATCAAGTGCAGTTGTAAAGAAGATTCCCAAGGGAAACCCACCTCAAAGTCGAGCCTTCATCTCTTTGACTGAACGAAATTTCATACCTGAGCTCTCAAGGTCTCGCACTAACCTAGAGAACAGATATCAGATTAGTATATTCACCTGTAAGACTGAATCTATGGAATTTTGATACAGGAGTATATTCTGAGGTAGGACACACGAATAAGTTTAAGTCCTTAAAACATTAATCTCGTATCTCGAATCAGTTGAACTTAATTTGTGTGAAAATTTAAGTGGATCAGTATACTGACAATCTAAGTGAATCGTTTAGAACTTAAAATGTTTGTAAAGCTCAACGGTACTAGTGATTTGTCATAAACTGATATGATCCTCTGACACGAACTCACACAAAAATATTGTCTGTAAATATTTCTTTACTGATTTATGATTCAGAAAAATACAAAAGATTTTGATTCTACGTTATTTTCGACAACCGATGTCTGAGTGCTGAGTTTCACAATCTAAGTATGCTGATCGTGTTTCTAAAAATAAACAAGTTCAATAATTTGAAACTTGTAGTTTAAAATCAAAAATTAAAAATAGTTTGTGATATCTCCAAGGTCATTAATTTGGACTTGGATGATTAATTGTGAGGGATTTGGATTCTTAAATTGTGAAAATCTGTTGTAAAGAGCTAAGTTTCGATGTTGGATTCTTAATACTTCCAAATCTATGAAGATTGTTAAGAGGGGAAGAGAACCCAGTAATCCTGGATATATTCATATTATTATATTTTAGAGCCAGGATCTTGATTAAAAGTTTTTGAGGGCCAGGTCATCATTCCTGGACAACTGAAAATGCTTTCACTGTCGAAATATTTTAGTTTGTGATAAGAGAGCCAAGTTTTTGTTCCTGGATGTTCAAAATGTTTTTACTTATAAATTTTTGAGGTTTGTAGATGAAAGTTCCAGATTACGATCCCGATAGCCGAGTCTAAGGGGTAGTCTGAAGACGAGCTCGACGCAAGGGGGAGCTTGTAACTGGGAAGCCAGGTGTCGATCCCAAAATCATGGAAGCTTGACGAAAGGGGGAGCCTGAAGAAAGAGTTTACCAAAAGGGGGAGTTGAAGCTGAAGACAGATCCACGGGGATTCTGTTCGAGAAAGAGGGAGTCTGTGTTGTTGAAAATGTGATAAAGCTTCAAGAAGACTCAAGAGAGAGAAAGACAAGATGCTACAAGATTAACTGCGGCAATATCCAAGGGGGAGTCTGTTAGTGCAGTAATGTCTATCGCCTCCGTCAATCCAGTTCATAGCTGAAATGAGAAGAAATCAAGACATTATAGTGTTATAGTTAGTAAAAAGGCAAGGTGGCAATATTGTAATTAATGAGAAGTCTTATTAAACCCCTTGGCCTATAAATAGGAGTATAGTGTCTTAGATTAAGGACTTTTGCATATTTGGAGACTTAGAGCTTTGGAGCTAGAGAGAGAGTCTAGAAAGAGAAACTAGCAAGAGGTAATTCACGGTGCTTGTAATCTTTTCATACGATCAATAGAATCACAGATTTAGTACGGTTCTCGTGTTCGGTCCACGCACGTGTACGGATTTCGCACGTCACACGTCTCGATACGCAATCATTACGGAGTCAAAAACCGGTCCTACAGACACAGTTCAAGGCATTCATTCTCATATAATATGTTGAATCGTACAGAGTTCCGGAGAGAAATTGCAAGTGCTTCGCCACAGGAGTCAGAACTGAATGTCTCAAATGAGAACCAAGACCTCCTATTAGTAGGCGCGCTCCATCCGGGAGAAACCACTATCCGTTCGGATGATCATCCGTCCGGATGGACTTTACAAAACACGTTAACTTCTGTTTCGTCCCGGATAATATATAAAACATATACAAAGCTTTACATAGACAACAACCAGGATAAAATAGACTAAATACAGACGAAAGCTACAGACATTATGCATCTACATATACTAGTGCCAAAGTGTTGTGGGTGTTTCCAACATAGTACATGTATAAATGTCAAGTAAACAATTAGTGTAACCTATGTATCTAAGAGTGACGAACCTTGCAATTTGGAGTGTGGTGCCGTTGTGGTTTTTCAAAAAAGAACGGTTATAGTCTGGTTTTTCAAAAGTTTTAAACCAAGTTCACTATAACCAATAGCTCTATTACCAATCTGTCACACCCTTAAATTCCACATGTGGGGATTTACTGTGAGGTGTGTGACTGACCAAGATCCAACCATTAATCATGTTGAACCAATTATTAAATATATAAAACCGTCACAATCAACACGATTAATGGTCAACGTTTAAAAGTCCAAAACATAGTTTAAGTTAACAGCGGAAGTAGAGTTTTAAGAATCTAGACACGATTCAAAAACCACTAGATCATACCATAAGTAAAATGTAAGTTTAATACTGACGACACTCCTCAAATTGCAAGCCTCCGTCCAGTTTTAGTTAAGCGTATAGCACAAAGCGTAAGTTCACATGTAAAAGCGTTAAAAGTATGACTCGGGTAGCTAACTCTCATCAAGCAACTAAACTGTGTGCCGAATGTTAACGTTAACGTTTTGTGTCTTCATTAATGTCTATCCACATTAATGTAAATGAGAAGGTCAATAGTTCACGCCCGGCTCTCAGTTTAGTGTGAGGTTTGTCAAACCTAATAGCGCTATCAACTAATACCCCGCCTGCCATCCAGGCATACTAATCGGTAAAATTGTAGGGACTTCCAGATATAATGTTCGTTTAGTTAAGTGTACTACTCCACCTCCACTGGATAGTATGTTTGTAGTTCCAAATTAGGAACGTGCGCGTAGTCCCAACCAGTGCTACCGTAAAAAGTGTTGTTCCAACCCAGGGACGCATGCTTTTAGAAAAGTTTGTGAACTCACCTTAGTTTGCTCGGAAGAAAAAATGTGAAAGGTAATAGAAGTGGTCAACTTCGTCCTGATATGTTTACCATTTTAGTTAGTTTAGATTCACGTAATCCTACACGTATTCTAGCACATAGCCATGCAATCACGTTTGACATCTAATTAGCCGTTCGTGTAAGTTGGTGCATGTGATAATATCATTATATGTAACACATTCATTGACACTCGCTAATGTTTTAAACGATGACTAACACCTTACAGTATCACATATGTACTCTCAAAACATTTAAAACTCAATTTCTCCACGTTTTAGTTTCACATCAGATTTTAAGAAGTTTTATAGAATTTATTTTAAATACTACACGGACTCAAAAAATTATGATATTTTAAAATGACATGTCATTTAGTTAGAGAATGCTTTTGGATTTTTCTCATGACCTACATACTTATAGACAATTCACTAAAAATCATCTTTCACACATAGGTATGATTCGTAACCTTCTGAAGACAGTTTACGGCAAAATTCATTTAAAAATTCTTGTTACCTCTTTTAACCAAATTCTAGTGGGAAACTTTCATTATCACCTGGAACTATCTACAATAAAATGTTCAAGTATTAATTCAATTTCTACACCAAGCTATGACATTCGTAATGGACTGCAAATTCTGCTAGAAAATGCAACATGGACCTCTGTTACAGAAAAATTCATTTAAAATATCAAATCATGTCAAAAGAATATAATTTTAGTAGGGTTTGAAAGGTATTTCCTGGAACTACGGTATAGACTCAAGAAACACTGATTTTTGTAAATTTTTGACCCGGTTAAAGTCGACACAAGTCGGAAGTAACTTTGTGAACAGAAACAGTTTCGTTACCCGACTCCCAGAAACGATTACTTAACAAACAAAACGACCAATATACATCAACTACAACAGGTTATCATCATAAATCAAGTCTTATATCAACAATTCATGAAGAACCAACTAGATTTAAACAAAGATCATGTAAGAATCAAAACCCTAATGACTAACGTAACACATAAAGATTCAATCATCTCGCAAACATGATCCCTAACAACATAGACTACAAGTATCCACACAACATCAAGGACATTGAGTAACAAGAATCAAAACTAACACTTACAAGGATTACTGAATTAATGAAGAAGAGATATGGATCACTAGAGATGTGAACGGAATAGACTTAAGTCTCGTATACTCCTATTCTTCGTCGACTGTGGAGAGGCAGGGGAGGAGTTCTTGGGATCGTAATTTAGGTTTAGGGGTTCTTGGCGGATAACATGCATACCTACGTAATATAAGGGACATGGGTTGGGGCAGTTTGGGGTCATTTGGGCTGCACATCATTTTGCGCCAAGGGGGGTGTATGTGTGGTGGTTTAATGTTTATGATTTGGGCTTGGGCACTTGGGCCGCCAGTAAGTTAGAGGGATAAGGGGTGGCGGTTTGGGTTTAATCAATTTGGGCCACACCTGCAGTGGGCAGCAAGTTAAGGTTCAGGTTTGGTTTGAGCCGTAACCAACTCGGGCTGTGTGGAAAGAAGTGGGCGTTTGGGTTGGGTTTCGTCATACGGGCTTAGACTACGAACAACCTGTTACGTAACAAAATATTGTGAGTTTGGATATAAATATATTAGATCAACTACGAGAAACAAGTATTATATATATGCGAATTCGATACAAATATAAATATATTAGATCATGCAACGTGAAATGTGGAGAAATATAACCGAGCTATAAATCAGTAGACGGTGCTAACCTCGGAAAGTAGGGGTTGTCACATTACGGACCTTAAAGTGGGATCTGGTCCGTAACCCAATATTAGGGTTGCACTCTAATTCAGACACATTATGGACCTTAATGTAGTTGTCTTACAGTCCGTAAGCTAAATATTAGGCATTGACGAAGAAAAAGATAGATTATTGATCGCAATGGATAGCTTTTACGGTCCATAATCAAAATATTTTTGGTTTCATTAAGAACACTTATATTAGGGATTATAATGGATGACTCTTACAATTGATAACCCAAAATTTATCAAAATACTTATTTTTCGTTTCAATCAATTTTGGAAAACAATTCTGGGAGTCCAAATGTGAAATTATAATTAGTTTAGAACCTCAAATGGTAATATTTCTCTATGGCAAACCCTAAAAAAACTTAAAGAAATGAATTTACGAGTTAAACTGATATTGTTTTTATTTTTATCACAACGAAACACTAAGGGAGCAACTTGAATAACTCGGATTAAAGCTTAAGTTATAACGAAGTATGTGGCAAGTCACGCATTCAAGCTGATAGCGGAGTGAGATTTAGAAAACATGGCACCCATAGTTGCCTCCACTTCACAGAGCTGCTAGAGCTCAATTACGAAACACAAGATGGGCCCTTTATGGTCCGTAAGCCCAAAACGATGGGTGAGTGCGATTCATTTCTGGATTAACAAGGTAGTCAATAACCGATGGCATTACGGATCGTGAGAGAGGAACACTACAACCTATAAGGTGAAAATTTGAGAATTTGCACTTTAGTCCCTAGGCTTGCATCTACACAAAATTGACAATATTAGTCCCTCAACTTATCAATAGTTGATTTTACAAAAGAGAAAGTAGGACAAATGATAAGAGAAAATATCATATATACATATGTACTTGTGTACAAAAATACGAGCTGTCACAACTTAGGCATATGAGGTAGATAATGGTCCTTCCCTTTCATATTTGGGTTTAAAAACGTTCTGATAATCTAACCACCCACGTTTAGACACCCACATTTCTTACAACTTGTTGAACTTTGTGACAATTTACTCCTGACATAGTTAAATAACAAATCTACATATTTTATGTGCCAATTAGGTCATTAATGGTAATTCATCTACTTAGAGAATATGAACTAATTAATGTGAGTTATGAGTTGTTTATCAAACCACATGTGTTACGAGCTACGACCGTGACTGTCATAGTGGTGCTCCTTGTTTCCACATTTGTTGCAAGCATGCCACTTGGCATAAGTTAATTATTCTCTAGTCTAGTTACTTGTTCCATTGTATCAATCCTCACTTCATACTCTTTTAGTTTACCAATGGTCCTTCAAAAGACATGGACTCAATGTCTGACGTTGATCACTCAACGCCAAAAGTTAAAAAAAAAATTGGAACAACATTAAGCAATTTTCATACCAATGTAGCGTCTTCGATGGTATACTCGAGCCAATTGCCCTTTGTTACCAGCGTGCTTTTCTTCCCACAAAAGCATCGATGGTTTCCCCACCCTTCATCTACAATGCCTCAAAAGAGGCTTTTGCACTCAATTCAGTACAAAAAAATTAGTGTCCAGTATACTGTTGGCCTCCTTTTGTTTTGCCAATTATAAAAATATTTCTTCTGTTATTGTTTAGAAGAAATTGACACGAGCCATCTTACTTTTTTTACATCCATGGCCACCTCGTCTACGGGTTCCACGGTCTCCTAAAACATTAAGGCTCCACAATAGCTTGAATGTTGATTACCCATATTGTATGGTTTGAGGACATAAGCCTCAGACATTGACACAACATAAGCCATATTGTTGTTGGTCGAAATATGATTGTGCTAGTTGCCATATTGTTGTTGGTCGAGATTTCTTTTTGCTTTATCCAGTTCCTTTCTTGTTGTAAGAAGTGTTCACCCCGAACCTTCTATTAATTGATCACTCGGTTCGTCTCTGATTCTTCCCCCTGATACCAATGTTGATCTGGGCTATCGATCGACAAAAATGACTAAAACAGAATTTTTGGTTACCACCCCGGTAAACGACCCTTTTATAAATGTTCACTTAACTTACACAATAAATGTTACACTGACCTTATAGTTACACTAGTTAACCTAATTTTAATCATAACACCACTCAAACTTTATTTAAATAAACAAAAAAAAAATCAATCTAAATTATTTAATTCAAATTTCAACTTTTGATTCTCATAATCTTCTTATAAGCTCTTCCTTTATATATCCCCATCCAAATTAGTACAACAAGCTCTTCATAGGGCAAATTGAAAATAGATGCATGGAAATATTGAGTTAAACAACTTGTTGCAGGTTCTTCACAAGATCCGGAGATGTCATAACGAAGTCATCATTCTTCTGCAGAAATCGAGAAAAAAAATAATAATCAGGACTATTGGAACCATGTTCCTGTACGGACTATTTTTTTTTTTTTAATCAAAGAACCCATTAGATAATTCCAAGAATTCAAGATGGATGTTAACCTGAGCAATAATAGTAACAAGAAGAGTGGTATCAGCAAATGGCAGGGTGCTGCAACTGATAACAGATAAACCAACTTTTTGCATCTCACTTAGCACTTTCACTAATGATATGCCGTTTTTCCGGCTGTAGATTTCTACAAGTAGACTGCATTCGGATGTACGCACTTCTATCTCCGGATTGCAAGAGCTGCTACTCTCTTCAAAGTTTGCTTCATATGAACACGAGCCATCATCAGCACTATTACTGAGCCTAGATCTCTTACCGGTTATGGCCGAGTCTTGCATGTTATTTCTCATTGTGCCGGATGATCCCTCGAGTTCCTTCACACGATTTTTAAGTTCTTGGATGTAATTAGCTGCATCTTCTAACACAGTTGCCTTATCCATCTACCATCAAAGGGTTAGCTAGATCATTAACAAACTACATCCAAATATTTCCCACTTAGATCATTAAATTAATTTAAGGTTTGTGCTAAACTTTCACTACCCTAGATTTTTACTTGTTGTACGTTTTTTTTAAGTTGTGAAATCACTAATATTCTACCTTTTTATTCTATAAAAGACAAAGAAGATCTCCTTTATTTGATGTTTTTTGGGAAAGTAAAATGGAAAATACATAGTGTAGGGTACGTTTAGCCGACCCCTAATTTATTAATTAATTTCTAGGGTTTATGCGACGAAGTCGGCGTTAGTACCTTTTTCAGGTCTGGAAGGAGTGTAGATAAAGAAATAAACCGCTGAGCCAACTTTTCTCTTCTCTTCCTCTCAGCCAACACATGGTCTTGAACCTGAATCGGATTCCTGGTAGCCGTCGGAACATTTTTCATACCGTAGGAATCACAAAATGAAATGAACTCGTCTTTAGGCTCTACATCTCCAAAAGATATAGTGAAAGTGTTAGGAGTATCAGAAACTTGCTTTGACTTATGTTTTGCAGTTGTATGTAATTTCTTGTTAATACTATCGGACTTCTTGTAATTAAATGGTTGTTTGACATGGGCTGGTTCTTCAAGGTACTTATGAGTATGAACAGATTGATCAATAAAAGATGGGGTTTCTGTGTAGCTATCTGATGAGAATGAATCAACACTAAAATCCTCCATTAGATGATGATAAGGTTTATTCATCTGATATTGATTCATGAAGCCTTGATCTTGCATTTCCTAAAATATGGATTCAACAAACAAAATTAAACAAAATATGTAGATAAACAAATCATAATCATAAGTATATACATATAATATTATGCATGTGTACAGTTAGTAGCTTTTACTTACCAGTTCCGGTAGCCAAGATGTAGGCATATCCATAGCTTTAATATGTGAGTGTCACTTCAAATTTAGGCTGTAAGTATTTATAGACCACTTTTAATTAATTATATCTACCATAATTGATTTAACATAAGATGACCATAAGTTTTCAAATCAAGATCACATAATTATGATAGACATGTTCATGATTTGAAGCCAAAATCATGAAAATAATAAATCCGCCTTCACCGTGAACCAATATGAAATAAAAGTAGCAGCGACAATGAATTACCTTTGAAACTGAAAGACAACTTTTATCAGCTTTTGTTTGGAATATCTATGATTGTGGAGTATAAACCAGAGAATAAATATTTATAGTGTTTGTAGGTTGTTAATTCATGGAGACTTGAATAGTTTTTACTATTCAGCTGAGGCACGTGAGAGAAAAGTATTTCCGTCTGGAATTGATTCTCACGTTAAATCGCATTCAAAACCCAGCCTTTTTTCCTATTTTTTTATTTTATCTTTCATTTTATGATTCATGCATGGGAAATAATTAATAGATAAATACACCACACTAGTCTTCTGGTAAACCGTATAATTCCTTTTCTTTATTAAACTAATAATAATATATTTTGGTCATTCCGTTAGGCTGACAGCGAGAGATTTGAATTAACTGAATAAACTTTTAAACTGTTTGTAATTGGTTGATATATAAAATTGTACGACACATTTTTTAACGGTATATTAAATTTTTTTTTTATTGAGGGAACATTAGGAAGTAAGCTAGAGTCAATGAACAATTACCATAACGTATGGTACCTAGATTGTAAGAATTTTTTTTTTTAAATTAACGCGCAATTAGAAAACACGATTCATCATTTTCTTGAAATTGCATTTCCATGATGCCAAACACTGAATTCGTATTGTGCATATTGTAACACGGTTTAGACTGTGGACAGAAAGATTCATTGATATTAATGCACTCAAGTGAGTCGGTCTCATGACACGTTGTTGCAGATTCACAAACACAATAAAATGAATCAGCGAACACAAAATTGGAAAACAAAACCGAATTTTGTGGGACACCATGACACTATTTTATTATAGAACTTTCAAAGATTCAATGCATAAACTAAAACTTTTATTTGTATTGTACCTTTACTTGCTTGAGTCAAACTCATACCTAGGACTTTAAACAACTAGATAAACATGAAAATAAAACAAATTAGCATACACAATTAACATAACTAACAATCTAATCTAATCTTTCAAACTACCTTTAATTCAATCTTTTAACTTTCTTGATTCTTTCACTTATGAACTAAATAGGATCAAATGCCTATAATCTTCCCTTCAATCCTAACTATTAGATCATGTATGCTTCTCGTCTAGGCTCATTATCTTCTTTCTCTTGAACTAAATTAGCTAGCCTTTTCCTCTGTCCTTCGATATGGTACATTTGATGCAAAATGGCCGCACATTCCACACTCATAACATCTAAACTCACTCTTATCTATATTTCCTTAACCCAAACCTCTTCCACATTCACTTTCTCCTCTACCAAAACATGTTCCTTGAACGCTACCACGACTTTGGATTCTCATAGCCTGACCAAATTCGTATCGCCTATCCTTCCCATTAGTGGCGGATCTAGAAGATTAATTCGAGGGTATGCAAAAAAATCAACTTACATCCATACAATGTAAAAAAAAAATTAGCGTGCATTCATACAATCAAATACAAAATAGCAACTAAAATTAGTAACTAAACCTAATCTAAGATCCAATTTCTTCCCTTTGATGTTAGAATACCTTTGCCTATGGGCAATGGTAGAACCATTAACATTTTACTAGAGGGTCATAATAGATCCGTTTTCAATAGATGATAAAGCCATAATCTTAAATTGAGTTTTATTTCCTTAAGCATTTTTATAACGTAATGAATTTGTTTTAGAAAAGTTTTTAAGAATACATTACTATGTTTTAGAAAACAATCAATTTTTTGATAATAAATTATACCCAAGAATAATAAATCAAATAAAACAACAAATAAATTATAGAAGTTATAAATAAAATGTGGAAAACCAATTTTAAAATGAAATCCTAAATACCCCATAAGTTTTAGTAATAAACTAACAAATAATACAAACATCCTTTATTTGAGTTTTTTTCTCAAACTAGTGTTGGTGCAAAAAATATTAACCAAAAGGATATTACTTGAAAACCATTTACTAAAATGGTTTTTCTCATTTGTTTTATATTTTCCTTTTGTTTTAACCAATGTATTAGCCTTCTTTTTTATTTCCGGTATTCAGTTAGTCAATTTGTGCACTGATCTTACCCAAAATAAAACAATATCAACACAATTCTGAACATAGTGTTTATTTTCAGGTTTGGGTTTGTAAAACAAATAAAACAAGAGCTTAGAGTTGTATGTTTTTTAGCAGATACTAGTTTCAAACATTTTGTTTAGAATTTTTATTTTGGTTCCATTTTATTGTCCACTCTATTAGAATATATTAGAATTACTAAATAGTATGATCAACGAAACAATATTGTTTATAAATATTTGATTTTCTCGATAATGATCCGTAAAAGATATATAAAAAGATTTTAAATATTAAATTAATACCTCCATATCTAAAAAAAAGTGAAATGAGAGAAACAAAAGATAATCAAGAAAGAATGGACATGGAATGGCAATCTCTTCCGACTGGTTTGTTTCATGTTTGTTTTAAATAAACGGATATAGATGAATGTAAATGAATAGAAATAAACAAATGTTCACAAACGTAAATGAACGAACAAAACACATGTTTATGTTTTGTTTGTTAAACAAATGAAGAAAATGTGTTCAATGATTGTTCGCTTCATGCACAGATTTAGCTAATGTTGATTGAAAAAAAAAAAGGTTATTTAATAAAAAGAAGTTACTGGAAAATAAAAAGTATAATGGGTTGATTGAAAACAAACAAAAAAATAAAAGAAAAATATTGGATTGATTAAAAAAATAGAAATATATAACGGATTTCTTAAATTTAAATATATAGGTGTGTGTAAAAATGTTAATATATAGGTTAAAAAACAAAAGGAAAATATAAAATAAATGAGAAACACTATAATGATAAATAGTATTCAAATAACACCATTTTATTAAATATTTATTTCATCAACATTAGTTTGAGAAAACAAACTCTTATTTGCATAACATTGTGTAGTCAACTAGTATGTCTACTCTGATCTTCCCTTATTTAATATTATAAAAGTTAAATAACAAATAAGAGGCTACCAAACAACCTTGTGTAGTCAACTAGTATGTCACATTCTTCTAACTTCTCATTGGTAAAATTCTTAATGGTTCCATTAAGAGGTAGCCTCTTAATGACCATTAAGAGGCTACCAAACAACCTCTAAGACAATTAAATAACAGGAATTTTTAATATGCTTCCGGCTTAATGTTAAGAAACCCAATGTCAAACTAGATATTAGGTTATTCAAGTTGTTTTATGAGTTATGCTGTCGATGACCATCATCTTCTTATTACGAGTTTTTCGAGTTTTTTCTTTCTAATACACGGGGCAGGCAAAAAATTTCTTCCCTCCTTTTTATATATCATCTGCTTCATGTAATACAACTTAAGTCAAGGGTATCCTAATACTTTCTAGGGAGCGTACGATGCATAAAACGTATAAGAAATAAAAACATTTACCATTCACCAAGAAAGTTGAGGAATATCCCAGACAACCCCTAGGATATCCATAGATCCGTCGATGCTTCGTATCCCTTTGCTCATGTAAACTAGCCGTTGACAGCTTACCTTTGCTAGGTACTTCTTTGGAACAGAGGTTTAAGAAAATTTCTCAATTTGATAATTCATGATAAAAACTCTTTAAATTGACATAATTATCCGGACACTTAAACAACTGCTTATCAGATAATAGAAGCAATGTAACACCCCAAAAATATTAAAATGTGTATGAATACAAATATGATTACCAATTACTAGTAATGAAAGTAAATAATCAAAAACCTATAAAAGATGAAAGGGAAACAAAGATGAGGGACTGAAATTGTAAATGAAGGAAAATTAGTTTAATAATGTAACAAAAAAACACTACACGCTGATGTGTGTGTGTGTATGTATGCAGCCAGAAGCAAGACCAGGAGAACAAGAACACCAAAACCCTTGTTCTCAACAAATTGAACAATTGAAGGGCAATTTCAGTCTAGAATCTGTGTCCGAATCAAGAATATCGAACATCATTACTTATCTAACACTGAGTAAGTTGCAATTTCAATTTTTATGATGTTTAATCTTTGGTAAAAATTAAGGATTTAAAACCCACGATCAAATTGATAGATGTTGTGACCTATGGAGGTTGTAATTTATGTGTAGGATCAATCCTAACTGAAAATCATTGATAAAATTATATGAATTTTTGTGTTGAAGTCATTATGTTTGAAGTAGGTTTTGATGTTTGTATGAGAAACCCCATGTTTTGTGAAATAGAGAGTCTAATAGAATGAGTTTGTTAAAATTTCATGTTACTATGGATTATGATTAGTAAAATGGACTTATTAAGTTGTGTTTCTTGGGTAGCCATGGTTTGAATGAACTAAGATGGTTAAGCTAAAATTTCATGCATAGAAGGTGTTTGATGAAACGCCTAAAAGAACTATTATTTTGAATATTAAACGAAGATTGTTAATTAGAAACCATGATTGAAAGCTTGGGCAATTACATGCTATAGAGATGGATAAAACGTTCTAATTATAATGGGTTACACTTAATAGGTAACTCGGGTGAAGCTTCAGGAAGACAAGTCGGAGCGAACGCACGTTTAAAGGAGAAGCTTTAAGGTACATAGCTTCATGCTTCGTAGAATTTCTTTATTTGAATTGTATTAACATATGATCGATTATTATAAATTAGTTGTAAAATTCGGTTCGTACATAAGCGATGTATTTCGTAAGAATGAACCGGATGATCAAATAATAAACTAACGATAAGTTTGAATGTTCAAAAGTGATGGATTTCACTAAAACATTCAAACGGGACAAACTAAGAAATTAGTATTAAGTTTGAATGTTCGAAAGTGATGGATTTTACTAAAACATTCAAATGAGTCAGAATAAGAAATTGGTATTAAGTTTGAATGTTCGAAAGTGATAGGATTTCACTAAAACATTCAAACGGGTCAAATAACGAATCTATGAAAACTTTGGTTGTATAAAAGTTATGGATTTCGCTGTTAACCAAACGGGTCTAAATGATAGAAAGATAAAGGTTTGGTTGTGTAAAATCGATTGATTTCGCTAAGTTAACCAAACGGGTCAAAATGAAATCTTAATGCATACCGGAATGGTTGCATAATTAACGAATTCAGAATAATGCCCGAATAATGGGTAGGATATCAAATATACGCGTAAATCGAGAATCGGGAACACGGATTTAAAAGTCAAAAGACTTAGATTGAGAGTTATGACTAAAAGATGAACAATTTCACATATGGAAATTGTGCTAATAAAGTTCAACTAGTTATGGTTGAACGGGTCGAATAATCAAAACGCATACCGGATAACAGATGCATAAATCCAAAAAATAGGACCCCGAGTAATAGGAAACGTTCATAGTTATGTTGTTCATGTGGATTCAAAGGTGATCAAATGAGTTCGTTTGATTAAAACATAAACGGGTCAATAATTCACAAATAAATAATAAATCGAAGGCTTATAAGTTAAGAATTTTGTTAATCCGAATGTTGGATTTAGAGTCCAAACGATGAAGGTTCAAATTACGATCACGTAGCAAGAAACGGGAGGTTAAACGCATAAACGGATCGAAAGTTATCTTCGTTTTCGTATAAAGAGCAAAACTAGAAATAATATATGCAGGTTAGACCGTAACCTATGGTTGGGGGCCGTAGGCTACGGCCCTGCTCTTCTGTCTCGGATGTTTTATACGGACCGCAAGCTACGGTTTGAGGTCCGTAGCTTACAGCGGGATATAATAAAAAATTTATTTTTGTTTTATTGAGTAAATTATGTTATTAAATTACCTTTAATCATTATATTACAAACATTTAAGACTTTCAAATGTTATTTAGGTCTTTAATATGCGGAAAATGGATGGGATTAAGCTCGTACAAGAACCGAACACATTAGAAGTCGAAGTTTCCGCAGTTGTTTAGTTCTTTTGTTAATCTAAACGTTGTTAAATGTTAGAAACATACTTTTGAAGTTATGAAATAACTTCGAATTATGTTTGGCGTTTTTGAAATTAGCATTTTTTGTATAAAATCCAAACTTTTATAATTATGATATGTATGATTATGTATGTGTCTTATAAGCAAATCCAAACATCTCTTGCATCCCTTTTTGTTACAACTAGATTTAGGTGGTATGCCAAACAATTTTTTCATCCAGTAAGATATGAAAATATTAGATGAATAAAAAACTAACTGAAATACTATATAATATATCACGTGAGGATTGATAAACTAAAATAAACGAATAATACATTGCAAATTGTCGCAGTCATATCATCACATTGGGTTTGCTGCTAGTATGTGTGTGTGTGTATATATAAATCTTGGGTGAGGATCCGTTAGAACTAGCATTTAGGTTGAGAACTAGTGTGAATACAAACAACGCTACCTAAAAAAGATTAAAAAGCACAAAAAATTAACACTATTTTTTTTTTAATTTTCAATTAAAATCGTGACTTTTTATAAATAATTTTTTTATTAATAAAAAGTCGTAATTTTAGTGGAATTTTTATTAAATAATAATAATAGTAGTAGTAGTAGCGGTAGTAGTAATAATAATTTTAGCATCTAATTTTAGGGTTTAGTTTTAGTATTTAACTTAGATGGGGTGGGTGAGGAATTTAGGGTTTTTTTTTTTTTTTGTTGGGTGGGGGGGGGGGGGGGGGTTGTTTGTGCATTATTTAGTTATTATTGTTATGGTTATATTTTGTTTGTCTTCAACCTAGTTTTTGGTTTCTGTACCTAAATAGTAGTTCTCGCATGAATCATACCCTATATATATGCTAGGAGTTAGCTACAAAGTCCAAAATTCCTAAAAAGTGTAAAAAATTTATAAAACACCATAATGTTACACATAAAACCCACAAATAACATAATTAAGATTACTGGAACACCATATATGTGGGTCTTTTTTATGTTTTGGATGATAAGGCTCTTATTATCTAGTAACTAACATTATGAGTTTTATGTTGATTACCATATTGTGTTTTATATTCATAGTTCTATGATAGCATGTTTGGAGTTTTTTATAGACTGCTAGGGTTTGAATATAGTGTTTTAGTAATCTTCGCTCTGTTATTAGTGGGTTCTGGGTGTGTTTTAGGCTAAAGTTATGGTGCTTTATGACTTTGTACACTTTTTAGGAGATTTAGACTTTTTAGTCGAACCTCACCTATATATAGCCCAATGTTTGTACAAAAGGTTATTTTCTTAGAAACTGTAGAAAGCCACCAAAACTAGTTACATTTGTTTTAAATGTGGCCATAAACATCCATATATAACCACCTACCATGTTATATAATAGCATACCACATTATATAGTCTCGTAATATGTTTTGTTTTTTACAAATTACGTACCAACTTATTTTATAAATTGTTCTTGGCTGAGGATCGTGTTGAATACGGGTCCCTTAAAACAATTTCAAGTCTTCAAAGAGAGCACGTTTGTTTCCAGCATACAATAGCATAAGCAGTTGCACTGCTGAAGAAGACGAAAAACCCGAAGGTGTACCTTGAAGTTGAGTTTCAGAAAGATTTAGGGAGATTTGAGAGCACGGTGTCTCCCAAACCAAGGCCACTCCTTGGTTTTATAGAGAACCTCGAGTTAAAACAGTTTTACTGAATTAAAGGTGAAAAATAAATTTCTTTAAACAACTTCAATGCTCTTTATTCTATCTTTGAATTCTATTTTGTAAATGTCTAACTGTCAGTTACGAACTGCAGAGAAGAAACAGTCCTCTATTGTAGAACACAGGAAGCTCGTGAGAGGTCGCAAGTGCACGCAAGCTAGCTCTCCAGGTTGTGTGCCACGTAGTGGAGACTTGATGGTCCTTTCTCCATCGGCCACATAGGCGCGCCCTGCGCTCCACTGCATAGGTGTACCATGTGCAACCACATGCCACGGTTTGGTTAAACCAAGCCTCCGCAATTTCATAATTCCCTAGGCAAATTGCTTGTTTTCCCCGGTCGGATTAGCTAGGTTAATTCTTTTCCATAGAATCGAACTTGACACACACACGCTTACTAGGACCACGTCATTTGCGAATACATAGATCCTCCACATGGCCTTCACCACCTCTGTACCGGACACATCATCCGCTGACACATAGACCCGCTACTTGGTCCGCGCATGCGGTCAAAAATAAAAAAAGGCGGCTCTTAAGGACACATTGCGCCCATTGCACATGCCATCAAAGTGCAAAGCGCAATGCCACATTCTGCCCATCGCCCACGCAAAGTGCACGCTCAAGATCGAGTGAGGGTTAGAGTGCTCTTCACCCTTCGCGAATCCACTGGTGTAAGGTGGTGCTTAGGCAACAATGAGGAAAAAAAGGCTTCCATATATAAGCCACTCCATTTTATTTTCCTCCTCCTATGTGGGACAAGTTCCACTTTTCCCACTTCTATCCTTCAACTTTTTCTAATATTTACTTAGTTTAGGTCCTAACTTTGAGCATCGATATCTCATTTATCCTAGCTCCAATTTGGACGTGATTTGGCTCATTGTAAAGCCCTTACAACATAGATAACAAACCTACAAATAGTACTTATATTAACCAAAGTATAATATAAATATATTTGTCAAAAGTTTGGGGAAAAATGCACACTTATAAACAATGAAAATTAACAATTTTCATCCATTTTTCCAACAATCCCCCACGTGAATGGAGATTGATTCTTAGTTTCAACTATCAAGATACAAATTCAGTAGTTGGGTATTGCGACATAGGTTGGTGTAACCTTTAAACCTTACTTGTGATGAATACTTAGCTTACCAGGGTTTTGTAGTCACGATGTCCTTGAAAACCTCTCCATTTGTGTAAACGACAATATACATTTACACAATACTCTCCTTGGTTTACTCAACTCCTCATGGTCGTGTCTGTTTATGTTCATAGAAGACTGTCCTAGTTCTGCGAGAGCTCTAAGATTTGTGCCTTCCCACAAATCCATTCGAAGTGACCCAACTTCTCTCTAACATAGGTGATTCCCCTAAATTATTTCAAGCATCGTGGTTAATTTGATTTCACAAAATCCTCAACCTCGATGTGCTTAACTTCTCCTGAATGTCACTGATTGGATTGGAATGGACTAGAATGTATATAAATCCCTTTTCATTAATTTTTTGTGTAACCCCCAAAGTTACTCCCTTTGGGGTTATGATTTAATTGTCCTATTGAACCTAGATCTAGGGATCTCCAATCAACTAGGTTTGGTTTCCCTCATATTCCTTTCTTCCACGGGCTTTAGTCCCATTCCTCTTGACGACTTATAAACTAAATCTTTGCTTAAGCCTTTCATTAATGGGCCTGCAATGATATCTTTTGACTTAACATAGTCGATTCTAATAACACCCGTTCAGATTAGTTGTCGTACCATGTTGTGTCTACATCGAATGTGCCTTGATTTTCCATTATACATTGAGCTTTGAATGCGAACACTCGTTGATTAATCGTCACAATGTATGCAAATTGCTGGCAAAGGCGTTGGCCTTCTTGGAATATCTTCCACAAATTGATGTAGCCACTCTGATTTTTCCCTGATTTTACCCGAGTGGACGAACTCAAATTCCATCGTGGATCTATCTATAACAGTTTTCTTAGGTGACTTCCAAGCTATAACTGCTCTCGCAAGTGTAAACACACATCCACTTGTTGATTTGTAATCTTTTATATCCAATATCTAGTTAGCATCAGCGTATCCTTTAATCACCGTTGGATGATGGGTATAGTGCAATCCATAATCTCTTGTGTATTTTATGTATCTAAGCACCCTTGTTATACTTTTCGAATGTTTAGAACTTGGGTTGCTGGTATATCTACTTAGCTTACTCAGCGCGTATGCTAAGTCGAGTCTAGTGCATGGCGTTAGATACATTAGACTGCCGATGATCCTTGAGTACTCTAACTAAGCCACACCCTCCATACCCTCTAGCGTTAACGTTACCGTTACGGTTACTGCCACCGCCTACACTGCCTCCTCCAAAATTGTCCCTTACCTCGCCCTCTTGTTTTTCTTCTCCTCAATCTAGTTCCATGTTCGTTAGAGTGTCGAAACTCTAATCTACATCGGAATCCTCCCGGCGTCATTGTATGCCACTGGCCAAGTCTTACATCATGTTTAATTGTCGGAAACGACAGTCATTGAAGACCCCAAAATGCCGTTCATAGTTGGTCTAGATCAAGACATGCAAACATGTCATCTGCCTCATATTCATCGCAAGCCCAGCCCACCATCCCTAGGGGCCCATCTGAGTCGCCATTTTAAAGACTTGGTTGCCTTAGTGAAGCTACGGGAAACTCGACTGGTGAGAATTATTATATTCTACCCTTTTCGTCTACTATTATGGGAGAAACCCTAAAACATTGACTGGTGATTGCCTCCACCACTTTGGGGTTATGTATATATGTATATATATATACACATACACATATATGGGTTTGTGTAAGGGAACATGCCTGTTTCAAGAGATACAGAGGTTGCATCAAGATTTTTGTGATGACGTGTTTGTTCAGAGGGGATACAACGGATTATATTTGGCACACATTTCGGAAGAAAGTTTACGTCGAATCCTAAACCAACTTGAATTTATACCGATGCATGCAAAAAATATAAAAATAAGCACGTAAGAAAATAGTTATGGCGCGTTGTGTAACGCCCCAAAACTTGAATCGTTAAATTCGCTAGTATGTGTCCATATTTTATAGTATGAAATAAATAATATGCTGAAATATTGTTTATTAGAGTTGACGGTTAGTTTGGTTTATAACCAAAACTTATGTTTTGGGGCTGATTATGTTCAACTAAAGACTATAGGGGCTTGGTTATAACATGAGACTTAAAAAAAGGGCTGAAGTAGCATATGCAAGTTGTTGAGAAAGAGTGTTGGGAGTAGAAATCTCGTTTTGTCTAAACCAGCTGCAAACAAGTATGATTTTCCGAAGATTTAACCGTTGGATTGTCCTCAAATTTTGACTGCAGCTTTACAACACATGTTAGATAAGATCCAACGGTGAGTTCTCGATTTAAATGCTGGGAAGACAGATTTTTATACGGCTGAACAGAATAGGTCGCTGGGACTTTTCTGTCGACGGTTTCGATTCTCCGGTAGCGGAGACTTCGGTGAACGGTGGCGGAAAGAGGTGGAGAGGTTGAGACAGTTCGGTGACCGCTAGAATCACCTCAATCGGGGCTCGTTAGATGCGGATTAGAGCTACTCATATTTGTGTCAGGATTCAACCAAGAAAGAGTAGAAAGAAGAAGGATTTGATCTTGATCACAAAATTTAGCTTGTGTATGTATGATTAAGGAAGTACTGATTTGGACATCATCTTCATAATTTTAGGTAAATGACCATCTTCTTTGTTTTGCCTTTGCATGTTCATCTTTGATGAACTTTTGATGGGTTTTTGCTAGAATCCAATTCGAAGGATAATTGCTAGTTAAGAATTGAAATTTATTGATTTTCTAACTTAACTAAGGTGTTAGAGGGTAGCTAACATCACATAAACGCCTAATTTAAAAAAAAATTGTAAATTGATGATTGAAAGTAAAAAAATTTGGAAGATTATGCATAAGTTAGTTGTACATTGTGCGTTAAATGGTGTACGCACACCAAGTGTTTGATGAAATGCCTAGTAGAGGTTAGAATGTGAAATGATATGCTAAATAATGAATGAATATTAGTAGAATGTGGTTACGATGTGATTGATGATAAGTAAATTTGAAAAATGCAATGTAGAAGAATTTCATGAGAAGGTGCTAGTTGTAAAATTATAAGAATCACTAGTATGTAGGAAATTGAATATGTTTGGTGTATGCATATAACTAGGTGATATTGTGGTTGAATACATATTGTACCATGAGCATGAAATGCATATAGTGATAATTGTATGGTCTATTATGATGATACGGATGTATGAGATTAAGTTGAAAGCTCATATGATAAACCGTTGACTTCATGAGAGTCAACTATGCATAAGTAGCAAGGCTAGGATTTTGTCACAATTGTAATGTTATAGAAAGTCAAATGTGAGAAATGCGTTCAATATGATCGTTTATATGTACACTCATGTATGCTAACATTAGTGAGATTGCGTTGACATGAAAGTATAGGGATCATGTCAAGGTGGATAGAAGCATGGAAGGCTAACGGGTCTAAAGGAGACAAGGTAACAGATAAAAATACGGACGCTAAGGTAAATAATTTCCATAATCACTTCTTATCTTATAGATAAAGTTTGATGTGTTGAACATTGGAAATCATGTGTGAAATTATGAGAAAGGGTAAGAACTAAAATGAGTATTGATGAGGTAAGTCGTAGGAAGTTATATATGTTTGAAATTACATAAATGAGTGAACGGGTCAAAAGAAAAGTAAGTGACATGGCGTGATGTGATAGTTAGTTTGATCATGGGGTTAAGCGGTAAAAGGATTCAGGAGTTTGTATATGATTATTTTACATATTGGAATCCCGAAAAAAAACGAAGAAGAAAGAGCTTCGGGTGTTTAACGGTCGGATATGAACATATAATGAGAATAAAGGTTTGCTGAACCGGGCTCTACCATAGCTTACGGTAGTCACCGTAAGCTACGGTAGGTGTTGATGAATTATTCTTCCACCGTAAGGCAGGCCCTTCTCACCGTAGCCACTTTAAAGGCCACCGTAAGCTATGGTAGCCACCATAGCTTACGATGTGGCTCAGATACATGTGCATGCTTTTGGTATTTTATTACGTTTCAAATTTCCGTATCTTCCTAAGATTATTGTTGAGGCCTCGATAAACTTACGGGAATTGGTAAAACCTACAAGAAGATCGTAAAAACTTTAATTATGTTGTTCAAATACAGTTAATGATTTTTCGGACTAAGAAGGTATATGGGATCTGTAGGTAAGCATGAACGTTATAAGTATGATCGTAGGTCTGTATGTATCGTAACAATATATATTTATTTATGGATGTTTGTGGTATATTATATGGGAATGAAAGAGGCACATAAGAACTTGGATATGAATGTATGTAATGTATGTGTGTAAGTATGTATGTATGTATGTATGTATGTATGTATGTATGCAAGTATGTATGTGTGTAAGTATGTATGTATGTAAGTGTGTAAGTATATATGTATGTGTGTATGTAAGTATGTATGTGTATGAAATGCGTATGTGGCTACGTATACAAGAAATAGGATTTATGTACATGAAAGAAAGGAGCTTGTATATATGCATATAGGGCTTTAGTATGTTTGAATATTCACGTTACTAAGAGAGTGTATTGAGAATGAAACAGGAATGCAGGTATGAAAGTATTGGGCTTTCAAAGTTTGGATGCTCGGTGTAAAGAATGAACTCAAAGGAATGTCATGATGGAGTTGTATAAAATAATAGATCGCTATATGGTTATATTTTTATGTCCTTATTCTAATGCATATGATGTCACCAAATATTAACTGGTTGATTATATATGTGGTAACCACAGGTTAGTCAAATATTCATGATGGACAAGTGAACGAGGGTCAAGTTGAAGATCATGGATTGTACGGGAAAGCGGTCACGTTGTTTGTAAATACTTGTTAATATAGTTACATTTCATAAGTATTGAATGATGTATTTATGTTAAAAAGAATCGACTTAAAATATATTCAAGTATATTAGAACAGTTAAAAAGAAAAATTTTACAGTACGTTTTTCCGTTGTGCATTTATGATTAAAACGTTATAATGGGGTTTCAAGTTGGTATCAGAGCCCTGGTTTGAGAGAATCAAGTACGAGGAGGTAAGTACTTGAACTCAATCCAGTGTGCTCTTGTGACAAGGAATCCGTACAATCCAAGACTCGATCAAGACCCAAAGGTAGAAGATGAATGTAAGTATGTACTTATGTATTTATATAAAGAAGCTAACAATATTGTATATGCAAGGTAAGCTTAAGTGTTTGAGAAGGATGATCCGAGGATGCGGTTTGAGACAAATACAAAAGCATGTATTATATGGGTACCGATGTTAAAGGAATAAAGGAAGAATCTCCTTGGGAAATGTAAATATTAAACGAAAGACAATGATATTGTCTTTGTAAGGTTTAAAAAAAATGTTGCATGAACTGAAACCCATTTCTTCGGACATAAGGCGATGATTACATGAAGGCACAAAACTAGTATGTGGATTGCGTGCCTGGCCAGTACGCAAGAAGCATATGACATTCGTGAGACCGTGACAATCATCGCAGGTATGTCCGGTGGAATGGGGTAGTAGGTGGACGTGTGGGTGAAAGGAGTTGTAAGACTCTCAGGAAATTGAGAAGTACAATATAAGGAAGAATAGCATGAAAGAAAAGCATGAATGATAAGAATGAAAAACGTTTGAATCCGTAAGTGAGTACGAATCAAACAAGTAAGAATGAATGGTAAGGATGAAAAGGTATGAGTCTGTAAGTAAGAACGTATCAACCAAGTATGAATGATATGTTTAAATCCGTGAGACAGATTTAAAACTTAAAAGGGATGAAACTAACCTACATAAGAATGTGTTGACACTTTGACCATGATGGAGTCAAACAGTTCATATGAGTAAGTATAAAGTAAATGCGATAGGATAGCAAGAGGATGATTGTAATTGGCATGCAAACATAAGTTTTTATTTAAAGAAAGAATAATAGAAATCAACTCATAAGAGTTGGGGTGATAACAAGCAACGACCCAGATGAATGGCTTAAGTATGGATGAGAACGGAAGGTTTTTGCAATAAATGCTAAAAATTAAGAAATGACGCTTTGTAAGTATGTTCGAACGAAGGTAAGTATAACGCATACTCCAAAGTATGAATAATAATAATAATAATAATAATAATAATAATAATAATAATAATAAATGGCAGTTTTACCTAGAAAGGGTCAAACTGCAGAAGTTATGAGAATACTACTTAAGAAATGAAATGTGTAATGTAGTATACCTAGAAAGGGTCAAACTGCAGAAGTTAGGGATTTGCGAAAGAACATAGGCGAAATAACACCGAATACAATGAATAACTGAATGGAAATGGTATGTTAAAGAATGGTTATGTATTGACCCATTATGAACGAGTCAAACGAATGAAAATTATATGTTAAGGAACGGTCATGTATTGACCCATTATGTATGGGTCGAACGAACTATTGTTTTAAAAGAAATCTAGAAAGAGCTAGTAGGTAAACAAGATGATTTGATAAACGCCATACTTGAAGGAATCTGAACGAAATATGCTAATCCTTAATTTTATAGATGAGGGTGGTAGAACTCTCGGTGCGATAAGGCATACATGTCAGAAATTTGTGAAAGAATTGTAGGTACCTGAACACCGAGCATGATAAATATTTGAAGAAAATGTATTAATCGCAAGTACCATTAGAAAATGCTAACTTTGATGCTGGGCTTGTTGGCCATGTTCATCTGAACAAAATTTTGTTGAAAGGAGGAGCATAGGCGGAAGCTCAACAAATGAATGGATGCCATCAATAAAAATCAAGGTTAGTAAAATGTTTAGTTTGTGATTACGAGTAAGAACTGGTATAATTGAATGCTTATAGTATGCGTACGATGATATGTTGACCCCTCATATGAATATGAAAGTTATTAGAGGGAACATTAATATGGGATGTTGGGGTTTGCTCATGGTGAATAAAAAAATGGAATAAATCGATTTATTATGATTAGTAAATGTATGAATGTATCGTGCTTAATTAGAAAGGTAGAAACAAACCGTAAGTTTAGGTTTGTGCGAGCAAAAATCCTGATATGACCTCGAGTACGTCCTTGCATTAGTGTGCATTTTGAATGAATACAATAAATGAATCGCTAGTGATGATGTTTGCTAGGAACTAATATTATACAATAAAAAAGACACTAATAAGAGCTCTGGATCAGATTCCGACTTTTACGTGACTATGAAAGTAATTTGCTTAGTTTAAGAATGGAGCTAGTCATCAAGTGACATGAGTGAAACGATTTTGTAATTTGACTTAAGAATGTGCCTAGTACATGTCGGTAGCAAACGTAGTATGATGTTTGAATCTCAGGTTGATTACGCATAAGTGAGTATGAAGTTGTGGTTATGTTACGGTAATGATACCATAACTGAATGTTTATAATATACGTGTGATCAGATTCTGGCCTTTATGTGATTATGGAAGTAATTATAAAGAGTGATAATAATGGAATATTGTGGTGAGTTCATGAGGAATAATTGTATACTAACGTAAAAGCGAACTATCAAGCCTGATTTATTGGGGTAAAAGTAGAAGTAATCGAGTTCCTATTATTAAATAAATGCATGAAAGTATTTTGCTTGATTCAAGAAAGTAGGGACATTACATATGACCATGTTTAGTCATGATGTGGCTCAGATACATGTGCATGCTTTTGGTATTTTATTACGTTTCAAATTTCCGTATCTTCCTAAGATTATTGTTGAGGCCTCGATAAACTAACGAGAATTGGTAAAACCTACAAGAAGATCGTAAAAACTTTAATTATGTTGTTCAAATACAGTAAATGATTTTTCGGACTAAGAAGGTATATGGGATCCGTAGGTAAGCATGAACGTTATAAATATGATCGTAGGTCTGTATGTATCGTAACAATATATATTTATTTATGGATGTTTGTGGTTAGGATTTGTGGTATATTATATGCGAATGAAAGAGGCACATAAGAGCTTGGATATGAATGTATGTAATGTATGTGCGTAAGTATGTATGTGTGTAAGTATGTATGTGTGTAAGTATGTATGTATGTAAGTATGTAAGTGTGTAAGTATGTATGTATGTGTGTATGTAAGTATGTATGTGTATGAAATGCGTATGTAGCTACGTATACAAGAAGTAGGATTTATGTACATGAAAGAAAGGAGCTTGTATATATGCATATAGGGCTTTAGTATATTTGAATATTCACATTACTAAGAGAGTGTATTGAGAATGAAACAGGAATGCAGGTATGAAAGTATTGGGCTTTCAAAGTTGCTCGGTGTAAAGAATGAACTCAAAGGAATGTCATGATGGAGTTGTATAAAATAATAGATCGCTATGTGGTTATATTTTTATGTCCTTATTCTAATGCATATGATGTCACCAAATATTAACGGGTTGATCATATATGTGGTGACCACAGGTTAGTCAAATATTCATGATGGACAAGTGAACGAGGGTCGAGTTGAAGATCATAGATTGTACGGGAAAGCGGTCACGTTGTTTGTAAATACTTGTTAACATAGTTACATTTCATAAGTGTTGAATGATGTATTTATGTTAAAAAGAATCGACTTAAACAATATTCAAGTATATTAGAACAGTTAAAAAGAAAAAATTTACAGTGCATTTATGATTAAAACGTGATAAGGGTGTTTCACGTTGCGGCGGTGTCGAAACGTAAAATGATTCGAATTTATAACGTTTAATGAAAACATATTATATTTTACTCTGTTTTCGAACAAAATTTACGTCAAAACGTAGATAATTTGAAAACATACATAAAAATAAGCATGAAAACGTATTATATTTTATGTAGATAATTTGAAAACATACATCAAATCGTTGACCAACTGAAAACGTACATAATAATAAGCATAAGTAATATATTATATTTGACCCAACTTATTAGCGTGAAACATTTACGTCTAAATGTAAATCAAATTGATTTTATACAAACACGTACATAAAAATAAAAACGTAAATTTCGATTACAAAAATATTTAGAAAGTTAAGAGTTCGTAATTGTTAACACTAAGTCTGAAGGGTGTGGAGTAATGGCTGGAACATGATTAATCACATAAGAACAAGAATGGAAGGTTACACTACTTCCTTTCTTGAACCACCATGGTTCTCATGGATTAAACCATGGCAACCATGGTCCTCCTTTTATTTTTCAAATTTTGTTTCTTTTTTCTTTAGACAAAAATAAATTAAAATAAATAAGGGGATAGTGGTTTGAGTCATTACCACACCCTTAGGATAGTGAATTTAAATTGCGGATTAGAGGTGGATAACATGACGTCAATATGAAGGGTCATGAGGATAATGACCATACCTTATGGCCTAAAAATTAAAGGGTAAAAATATAAAGAAAAATAATAAAGAACAAAGAAAAAAAAAGACAAAACACCAAAAAAGAAAGTTACTATTAATATAAATTTCAATTATTATATTATATAATTATATAATATATAATATATAATATATAATATATAAGTTTAAATTATTTTATAAACTCTCCTAAAAATAAGAGGTGTAATAATACATTATAGAGTGACAAATGTTTAAAAGCATTTACATCCATTCCACCAATATATAATATATAAGTTTAAATTATTTTATCAACTCTCCTAAAAATAAGAGGTGTAATAATACATTATAGAGTGACAAATGTTTAAAAGCATTTACATCCATTCCACCAATATATAATATATAAGTTTAAATTATTTTATAAACTCTCCTAAAAATAAGAGGTGTAATAATACATTATAGAGTGACAAATGTTTAAAAGCATTTACATCCATTCCACCAAATTGTGTGAGTGGAGTGTTTATAATATAAAGGGTAAATTACTTTTTGAGTCCCTGTGTTTTATAGGTTTTAACTAGTTGAGTCCAAAAGCAAAAAGTTTAACGACCTGAGTCCCTATAAGCACTTTTCTTAACCATTTTAGTCCAAATTTCTAACTTTGTTTGAATTTTCTGTTAACTTTTCATTAAACGACTAAAATGCCCCTACATAATATTATTATTAATAATAATTGTTAACCTGTGATTCTCCAAATTGGAGGTTTTCAATTAGATTCTGTTCATCTAAACCCTAACCCTTTTCTCTTCACAATTCTCATCACATGTGATGCAATCATCACCAAAATCACATCAATTCAGTCCACTCAAACTCAATTCATGCTCCATTGCATCCGACACTAATATCTTCATCACTGTGGTTTTAAACAAGTTTCTCTTCAAGAAGCTTGTCCTTCTCTACCTGTGGTTTTGAAAAAAGAAAAGCATTTTTAAGGATTTCTATAGAAACTTATTAAAAGAAAAAGAAACTACTATGCAAGTTGATTTATTATCAATTATGTGTATACGTACCTTCAGCCATTGATTTAGATGATATGGTTACCAGCCATTGATTTCACATCTCCATCACCAAATCTGATATGGAGACAAAACAAATGGGTCTCTAATATGCTTAGCAGTCATTGATTTAGATGATCGCTATTGACCAGTGTTATATATCCACCCAACCAATTTAGAGAATCACAGGTTAACAATCGGCCCTTCTCCTTCCTCCTCTGATCTTTCTCTATCTAACCCTCTCTCTCTCCTGCGCTTAACTGCCGCCGCACGCCACCACCGGTTGGTGGTGGTTGGCCGTCTAACCGAGGGTAACAGGGAGGTGTTGGGGGTTTACAGGGGTGCGTGTGGCTCACCGGAGAAGAAGAATGGCAGCTGGGGTGTGTGGGTGGTTGTCGCCGGTGAACGAGAAGACGCCGAAGATCGCCATTGGTGTGACTCCGGTCGCCTGAGTTGCAACAGAGAAAGATGGGGTTTAGGTGAATGGGTTGTAAGGGTGGCACTTGCCGGAGAAGATAGCCGGAGCTCCGATCTCCAGTCACCGGTGTGTACTCGAGATAAAACAGAGAGTGTGTAAAGGAGGTTTGGGAGAGATGTAAGAACTTTTAGGTTTTTATAAGGGGATTTGGGAGAGATGTAGATAAGGGTAAAGAAGGAGATAGAGGGGCATTTTAGTCTTTTAATAGAAAACTAACAGAAAATATGGATGGTGTTAGAAATTTGGACTCAAATGGTTAAGGAAAATGCTTATAGGGACTGAGGTCGTTAAACTTTTTGCTTTTGGACTCAACTAGTTAAAACTTATAAAACACAGGGACTCAAAAAGTAATTTACCCTAATATAAAATGTATAAAAAGTGGTTGTGAGTGGAGAAGAGAGAACATGTTACCGTTTATCTGTATATTTGAGGTGACACTGTTCACTCTCTATAATTTTTTAACATATTTTGAAAGTTGCTGTGAGTGTATGAGAGAGAAAAAGTAATGATAAGATATAAAAAAAATTATTTAATTGAAAATGAAAGAGAAAATATAGTGTACTTTAGTATAATTTAGAGTGAAAAAATGGTGGAATAGATGTGAATGCTCTAAGAACCTAAAACCTAATCCCACTACACGACAACCAAAAACCTAACCCCTCACTCCATCCGCCCTCCGCAAAAAAATAAATAAATAAATAACCCTAACCCTCAGTCCTTTGGCAAAAAAAAGGTTTTTGAGTTATGGTGAGTGTTTAGGTTTTTGGGTGACAGTGAGTGTTTAGGTTTATTATTATTACTTCTTTTTGTAGTGGATTTATTTTTAAAAAACTATATACACTTTTTTTATTTTTAGAAGCATTTATATCCGGCTGCGGCATACGGGGGGTGGGAGTCCCAATGATGGATCGTTCCTACCGAGGTATGGTGCGGTCCTGAGGGCAACTCGGTTTTACCCAGCTGTTACCCCAACGAGTCTCTCGTGTGGGGGCAGTATGGTTTCCGGGCGGAAGTCAGCTTGCGCAACGGCCGGGGCCCGATCGAACATCGCGTCCGTAAGAGCGGGACTGACGGGGGAATGTCTTTGACATGACCCCGGAGACCAATTCGGTCTTGTACAGATAAAGTCTCCTTCCAAAAAAAAATCATAATCTATAATATAATATGATATGGTGTAGGTGATGTAAGACTAAAGGGTATGGGGGCCGGCTGAGGCCCGGCTAGGACCGCTGCCGGTCCCCCACACCGCCCCCCGGGCTCGGCTCGGCAAGACCGACTCCCCACAGCCGGATACGCCGGTCCTCCTTTCTCTCACAATAACCTATAAAGGGGCTCATCTACCACCCCTTAGGTTCATCCCCTCTAAGCCAAGCCTATGTGGCGCTAACGTAGCGGCTCATCCCATCCCCTTAGGGATGAGGCTCTCCATACCCTTTAAAGGTGAGGAAAAGAAAACCATCTCCTCAACCATACAAAATTACTGATCATGTCTGCTGTAATCAAGTATAATAAATAATTATTCTTTTATCGTGGAACCTTCGGTATCCAGAAGTAATTTAAATTATAAAATTATATTTTTTGTCTTCTATTGTTGAATCCTCTTCAACCACATTCCATATTGATATTGACAATTAAATATATTTGTGCGTGCTATAAAAGTTCGCAATTTCATAATTCAATCATAAGTTTGACTATAGGTGAGAATGAAGCCCGATGGTGTCACAATATACGAACCCCACCAACATGTAACAGGTGATGTTACAAAGGGGTACACAAGTAACCAATTATTTCAAAATCAGCACACACTTTTATTATGTTACAACAAATAATGTGTGCGATTTATCGATTTATACTCGAAAAATATTACAATATCATGTAAAGCGGTTTCTAGAAGGGCGGAGGGAGACATTAAAAATGCTAATAATAGGTTAATATTATAACGTTTTAAATATTTTTTGTTACTGGTGAACTAGGTTTTAAAAAAAGTTCAAATAAAATAAAATAAAATAAGATAGTAAAAAAAATGATGAATAACTATTTTTAGAAATCAAAATTGTTTGTGACTTACTTTCCTGACAATTTACATTGGTGACAAATCAATAATTTTTATAATAACTTGTGTTAAACCCCGCATTACGGGAGAGTAGGTCGTAAAACCGTGCTAAAGTAGTAAGCAAACATCGAGCAAAACCTGGAAAATCGTAAAACAAAAACACAAATTTATACAGCTACGTGGCGTCAAACATAGGCAAACAAAAACACTAACTTATGCCGTGAGCTAGTGTAAAACGTAGACGAACTCGAATTTATAGCGATGAAGCTTTAATTTAGAGACAAAAAGAAAAAGAAAAACAAAACTTAAAAAGCTAAAAATAAAACTTAGAAATCTAAGAGGCTGAAAATATAAACCAAAATAAAAGACAATAAAATAACATTAAAAAATAACCACAACACAAAATCAAAAAAATGAAAACAATTAAATAACTAAATAAAGAAGACTATCCACACTACATACATCCACTATTCCTATTCATTATAGTTGATAATATCGACATTACATTCACCATTCCAATTCACTATAGATGAAAAATATAAGAATGGCATTTTGATAATTAATTCTTAAAGGAGGGTCAATTTTGCGATAGAAATTCAGTCGGTAACAATTTAAGGCACTTGGTATAACAATTGTAAGAGAAAAAAAAATTTGTAGTATTTTCTAAATGATACAGACACAAATTATATTGGCCGAAAACCATAGAAACGAATATTAATTACGATTCTGATAATACCGATATTATTACCAGTAGTGTTTGCTCTGAATTAATTGGGTTCATCATAGTTATCTAAGGGCTTGTTTGGTTAAGTTTATTTAACTTAAAAATGACTTTTTTTGAAAAGTATTTATTGACTTGTAACTTTTTGAATTTTTTTTTTAAAAAAAGTGTTTGGATAACTTATGTGGTGATAAAAGCCAATAAGTCAGTAAGTTGTTTTTTAAAAAGCGTTTGTCTTAGCTTATTCATGTAAAAATGCTTAAAAGGGACATTTTTTTGTGAATAGTCATAAGCAACTTAAAAAAGTCACTACTTGCTAATTTTTCAAAACTAACGTTTCCTCCCTATACGATAAGTCACTTTGAAAAGTGCTTATGAGTTTGCCAAACACTTTTTCTTCTTATTAGCTTTTTATAAAAGTCAATAAGTCATAAGGAGGTGTTGAAAAGCTTAGCCAAACACCACCTAAATATCAACTTTAAAATGTTTATAAAAACTATAAATAATAATCCGAACATGTATTAGAAGTTGATAGAATTTTAATTATTAGTTAATTGCAAAACACACAAAATAAGAGGCACAGTTTATCTTTGTATAACATGTAATATACCGGTGATACTTTTACTTCATTAATTTATTTGATCTCTATCTCTTAGAAGAGCAATATTTAGTTTTCTATCATATGAAGGGTCAAATATGAGACAATTAAGCAGATTGAAGGGCCAAATGCATAAATAATTTGCTTGTTAGTCATCTCTAAGTCATTTTAGCATCTATTGTAGCTAACAACTTCACATATTATATATATATATATATATATATATATATATATATAATATCAGCGAGATTCTTAATTATAATATATCAAAAAAAAAAAATTTGGATTGGAGAACAAATCAACCAGGGTGATAAGAAACTCATTTCTGACTGGATATCTAAGATCATCCCCCTTTTTTGGTATCATCTTCTATGTATTTTTGGAGAGTTGGAGCAATGCCAATGGCTTGGAGAATATGGTCTTTTATAGCCCTAATCTCTGTTTGGGTATCATTGTACCTAACATCCACCATGTTCTTATGAGCTCCATGTGCATGTTATCGGTGGCATCTGCAGATTACTTTTTTGTGCATGCACACATTTCTTTTGCTATTCCTGCATTGTTGGTTGAGTTCTTGAGTTTTGCACCATGTTCTTCATCATTTCTTTGATTTCGTCAACAGAAGACTCTATCTTGGATACTTTATCCGTTAATCCATGGTATCTTAACCCATCACCTAAGTAATAGGATCATCTTTTTTTTTTTTTTGAACGGCGAAGATTCTATGATTATAGAACAAGGGCCAGCAAGCTGTAAAACCCAACATTACAAGAAAAAAGAAACAAAAACAACAAAAAACAGAAGCAAAAACATTAACTTACAACTTCACTTAATTATATCTCTTACATTAAAATCTTTCCACCTTTCCCATACTAGATTTTTCATCTTCGCCCTTTCTTTAATCCATAGAAATGCTAGTTCTTTTATTTCATCCACCGATTTTGTTACCGACTCATTATGCCCGTTGAAAATCAACTCATTTCTCCACTTCCATATGTGCCATATTGTTATCATAAAGATTGCCATTATTACCTTCTTCCATTCCTTCGATCCATTGTAGACTTGTATTCTTTGGAACAGTTCTTCACATGAGTTTACGTCCTCATTATACGGTATTTTTAACCATACCATGATATTCCACCATGTAGCGTGGGTCAACACGCATTTGAATATTAGATGTTCAGTCGTCTCCTCCTCTTTTCCACACTTCGAACACATCTGGTCCTTGACATTTATCCCCTCTTTTTCAGCTCTACCTTTACCGGAATTCGATTCTTTGAAGCTCTCCATACAAAAAGGTTTACTTTCGGTGGTACCCATCTATTCCAGAATTCCCAAGCTTTGTCACTCTCCTTTAACGAAGCTTTTGTGATTTCATCTCTTAATAAAGCTACAGTCAACTCTTCATTTGGTTTATTTTTCCATCTCAAGCTATCTTCACATAAATCTATCTTTTGTTCTTGTAATACTTTTATCAATTCCAAGTACTGTAACTGCTCGTCCTCATTCCTTGCCTCTCGTTTCCAAGCCCAGTTCCACGTACATATCTCGCCTTCTCTTTTTACACATTCAGCCACTTTGATGTTTTTATCTTTTGCCAATGAGAACACAGCCGGAAATCGATCCTTGAGAGATGTTTCCCCAGCCCATAAGTCGAACCAGAACCTTGTTTTACATCCGTCCCCTATCCTTACGATCATATTTTTATTTAAAGGTAAGTTCAGTTCCGCAAAACTCTTTTCAATGCTACAAATGTCTTTCCAAGTGCCACTTAATTTGTTTATCGAAGGTACCAAAGAGATTGAATTTCATTTGTAGTGAATACTTTCCATTACTCTTGCCCATAAATCGTGAGGGTTTTCCTTGAACTTCCACCACCATTTTGCAATTAGAGCTAAATTAGCGCTCCGAAAGTCCCCGATCCGTAGCCCACCATATCTTCTCGCCTTTACTATTTTATCCCAAGCTATCCATCTCATCTTGCATTTACCGTGCTTTTTGCCCCATATAAAATCTCTTCTTATAGCTTCTAATTCCATAATTACTTTTTTTGGTGCTAAAAATAATGATAAATAATAATTTGGTAGTGCACCTAGTACCGCTTTTGCCAAAACAATTATTCCCGCCATTGAAAGGCATCTAGCCTTCCATGATGATAATTTGGAATTAAATTTATCGATGATCCGCTTCCAATTTTTAATTCTTTTCATATTTGCTCCAATCGGTATTCCCAAAAAGTTAAATGACATACTCCCGGCCTTACAATTTAAATTTTTTGCCATGCTTTCAACCTCTTCTTCTTTTACCCCCACCCCATATAAATTACACTTCCCAAGATTCACCTTTAGCCCCGAGCATAAGTAGAAACATCTAAGAATTCTATTTAAGTTCTTGATATTCGTTTCCGACCATTCTCCTAAGAATATTGCGTCATCCGCATAACATAGATGTGATATCATTGGCCCATCCCTTGATAATGTTACCCCTTTGAACAAACCCGCCTTTACCGCCCTTTCCATTATTACATCTAGCGCTTCAAGTGCTAAGATGAATAAGAAAGGTGATAATGGATCTCCTTGACGTAATCCTCGTGACATTTTGAATTCCGTCGTTGGTGATCCATTTACCAACACAGAGGCCCTACTCGATTTTAAACTAGCCCCCACCCATTTTCTCCATAATAGTGGGAAATTCATTGCTTTTAGATTAGATAACAAAAACTTCCAATTTACCGAATCATATGCTTTTTCAAAATCCACTTTAAAAATAAAAATTTGTTTTTTTGTACCTTTAGCCCAAGATAGTATTTCATTTACAATTAACGGTCCCTCCAAAATAAATCTTCCTTCTATAAACCCAGTTTGAGTTTTGCTCACCAAATCCGGTATCACTGGTTTTATTCTATGTGCCATTATCTTAGCAATTATCTTGTATATTGTACCGATTAGCTATATGGGAAGAAAATGTTTAATCAATGAAGGATCACGTACCTTTGGTATTAGGGCTATAAACGACGCATTGCATCCTACCGGAATACTTGGCCGATCATGGAATTGTTTTAGCATCTTCATAATAAACGGTTCCAACTGCACCCAGTATTTCTTCAAGAATTTGAACGTTAGCCCATCAGGTCCCGGTGCCTTATCTCCATCACATGCCCAAATTGCATCTTTTACCTCTTTGCTCTTAAAATTTTCGACCAATAATTTTGCTTGTGCTTCTTTTAGTTTCTTAAATCCCCTTGTATCCATAATCGGTCTTTTCTTCATTGGCTCCTCAAACATTTTCGTAAAAACCTTCATAATGCCCACTTTTATTTCTTTTGGCTCACTTATCACCTTCCCTTCTATTGATATTTTATTTATCCTATTCCTTGCTTTCCGACAATTTACAATTTTGTGAAAACCCCCTGAGTTTTCATCCCCTAGCTTTGCCCAATTGAGTTTCGCCTTTTGCTTTATATCCGCTAACTTTTGTTTTTCATAATTCCGAATGATAAGTCTTCCCATAATTCTTTCCTCCTTCTCATCTTCTTTCAATTTTCTTTTCTCGGCCCTGTGTTCTATTTCTTCCACCCTTTTCTATGTTTGCCTTACTTCCTTTTCCTCTTTTTCTTTTTCCTTCTTTCTCCATTCTTTTATCTTTATTTTTATGTTTTTCAACAACGCTCCCATATTTTTTTTATCCAATCCTCACCATTTACTTGGTTTTTTATGGTGCCAATTACTATCTCATCAATCCCTGCTTTTGATAACCAAGAATTATAGAATCTGAACGGAGCCGGTCCATAATCTTTTATTGTACATGTTAACAGCACTGGGTTGTGGTCCGAAAGATATCTAGGCAAAGCTTCCAATTTTGCACATGGCCATTTGTTCATAAAGGCGTCACATACTAAAATCCGGTCGATTTTACTCATGCTTGAACCATTTTCAGTCATAAATGTGAATCTAGATCCCAACATTTGATATTCCAATAACCCAGCCTCCGCAATGAACCTATTAAAAATCATTGCACTGTTTGCGTCAAATTTTGAGGCCATTCTATCCTCTTCTATTCGGACATCGTTATAATCTCCTACCATTATCCATATCCCTTCTTCGTGGTTTCTAATTCTTAGTAGATTCATCCATAAATTACGTCTCTTTATCACATCGTTTGGTGCATACACATTAACTATGTTTACCTTGTCCTCCACTCCTTCAATAAATCCCGTAATAAGCACAAAGTATTCTGATTTTATCGACCCTATCTTCCTAAATCTCTAAGAATCCCAAATTGTTATTAGCCCTCCTGATCTACCCTGTGCATCAACTATTTCCACTTCTAACTCCACATTCGGCCAAAATCTCCTGATTGCCCCATCCCTTATCCCTATCATTTGTGTCTCTTGTATACATAAACAACTAACTTCATTTTCTCTTACTAACTTTTTAATCCACTCCGCCTTATCATCCCTCCCCGCCCACTTATGTTTATTGATAAAAAAATTCATTGATTCAAATCCGTCGCCCTTTCTTCCTCTACAATCTCCCTTAATTGATTATGAAAATCACTAACCTTTATCTTCAATATTCCTCCAACAATTTTTGTTTCCGCAATTTCTTTATCAATCTCCTGCTGCCTGCTTGATTCTTTTGTATCCTTCTCATCGCATTTGTTTCCCTTGACCTGTTCGTTGCTTGAATATTGGCCTTCTTCTATTGTATGATCCTCCGTATTCGCATTTTCACCTCCAATATCCACTGCATCACCACTTTCTTGTTCCTGTGCTGCTTCTTCGTTTATGTCTGGTGTTTTATATTTTTCACTTCTCTGTCTTTTATATTTGGAACCCTCTATTCTTTTTTTCTTTCTTTTTGTCGCTCTTGTTTGAGGATTTATCTTCCAGATTAGGTCTTCTAAGTCAAAAGGATCCGCCGGGTCTATAGCACCTACATTTAAATCTGGTACTGTTATATTTTGTTTACTAAATACCTGGCCCAGAATGTCAGTTCTCACCTTAGGTAGTTGTACTTGGTTTTGAACCATGTTCATAGATTGTACTATTGTAGACTCAACAGTTATTGCCTTAAAGGAGGTCTTAATTATGTAACTATTGTTCAACTATTAGACTGTTGTCTCTAAAGGTGTAGTGGTTGCCTCATTTGAAAAACCTTCAAGTGCCACTTGTGACACATGAGGTGTACCATCCTCTACTTGTGGGATAGCAATTACTTGACTTGGCTCAATCACTTATTGTGGCATGCTTCTATTGATAGGTGGTTGGGACAAAGTGGGTATATCCAAGTCACTTTGGTCAATTGCATCAAGCAATGGTTTTATGGTGGATAACATGGAGGAAATTGTATTTATGGATGATGGAGTGAAAAGAGAAACCACCATGGGAGAAGGACTTGAGAATAGATGTTTAAGTGAACTATCTATCGCTTGATTTGGTTCCCTTGTGCTTAAAGCACTATCCTTTTGTGAGGATATGTGAAGAGTTTGATTGGGTGGAGATGTTTGCATCAATTGTGAGGAAGTAACAACAGATGTTTGTTGCTCTTGTGTTGTAGCAGGCTCCTCTAGCGTCTGAGGCCTTCAGAGTTACCTTCCTTTTGAGTTGTTTGGTTTTCCGGATTGTGGTGGCTTGTAACACCTCGTAAATTCATGTCCAATATTATATTGACACATGTCATGAGGTTTAAACGTGTAAAAGATTACTTATGAGGGACTAAAGTTGACAAATGAAGAATGTACGTGTATAAAAGGATTCAGAGTGTCAACATTTGATAATAATACCTTTCAACAACCCTACACGATGTTTATAACCTTAAATGAATGAAACATGAAGCATATGAAGCCATTTGTGGAAGAAAGTGAGAGTTTACAAACGCAAGGGTTAAAAGTGTCAACATGTTTAAATTATACCTCTGAGTGACCATTTAGTGAACCCGAAGCTTCGTAACGATTAATTATGCTCACGAGAATAAGTGATAAAAATTTCACAAGGTTTCGATTCCGTATGAGAAAGTTATGCTAACATTCGTATATGAGGGGTTAAAAGAGTTAACATTGAAATTTATGACTTTTCGGGTGATCATAAAGTTAACCGAGGACTTAACGATGTTTAGTTATGTCTTAGAGCCCTTAAAAATCAAGTTGGAGGGTTGAAAATGCAAGAAATAAAGCTAAAACCACATTTATAAGGACCAGGGACCTAAAGTGCAATTTCTGAAACATTTTTGACCTGACCCGGGACTAATACCGGCCGCGTAAGATCCTTAAGGATCCTTACGCGGGCCGCGTGACCCCCTGCAACGACAGAAAAATGAGCAGATGCCTATTAAAGCTGTGTAACCGACTTTGGAGCTTGTTTTTACATACCAATGGCTGCCCCAATGGTAATACATGCACTAGGGACACTTGGGCATGATCCAACATCAGTTGTAGACCTATTTGTCATGATCTTGATGAATTAAACCCACTATATATGCTCCTCTATGTTGCAACATTGAGCACATCACTTGCAAACTTCCACAACTTCAATTCTGAGGATTCCTGGAGCCTAAGACCTGTTCCTAGAAGTCATTATGCATAGGACTTCAGTAAGCTCCCGTAACCTTTCTTAATTCAGTTTTACCTAGTTAATTAGCCTAAAGTAAAACCGTCGTAATTAAGGTTTGACTTCGAGATTAATTAAAATTTGTCCAGTCACATCTCGAATTGAAAGTACCTATGAGTTGGTAATTATGTGGGTAATAAACCCTTAAAAGGGCACTCTCTGATTCCCACTCTAACTAGGTCAAATGTCGGGTCAAACTTGATTAGAAAAAGTCAACAGAAAGCAATTTTTCAAATAAATGCATAATTAACAATGTAGAAGCCATGCAACCTGTTTTATCACTAATATAATTTGGTAATTAATGTAAGAACATGTCTAAACATGTTCAACCCGACAATTTTCAGTATAGGCTCGGTTCGGAACCGAAAGTCGGATAATTAGACTTTTGCTTTGACTTTCAGTTCTGACCCATTGTAGCATGTTTTAGAAATGCGTTAGAGCTTTATTAGGACCAGGTTACATGTTAGTATAACCCTCTGTGAGTATACAACTTGGTTCATTAGTTATCCGATTCATATGCATGTTTCCGATATATGCCTAAATGTTGACTATTATGCCCTTTTGAACTTAAAACAAGAATTTTGAAAATGTGAGAGGACAATAATCTTTATTACCGATTTATAAACATGTCCCTAAATTTTCACATCAGTTGGAGGTCTAGATTAACGGTTATGCTCAATAGCGTAATTAGAAAGCTTTTTATTAATTAAACGGCGTAATTAGCATAGAGCCCATATAAACCCAATTTTTGATACCAAACTTTTTACCTACTGATGTAAAATAAGAATTTGGGATTATTGAATATTTTTATTTATTTTTCGGCTGAGCATAACATAGGGTTATAGCTTTGATTCGGTAATTGTCGGTTTTGCCCTATTGGCCTATAAAATGAGTTTTACATATTATTTTGATACCAAACCTTTTGCTACTGATTTTATATAATAAATAAAATATTTTGAGTCTTCTGGAATGATAAAAATATCAGCTTTTCTTTAAAAACCCGGAAATCGCTTAAAACCATCTTTTTACGCATTTGAAACGCATAATATGTATTAAAACCATTTTTTCTCATATAAGACTTAATACCTACTAATGTTTTAAGCAAAATTTTATATTTTAATAGTAAAGAAAAGTTTTTTTTAACTCAGATTCCCTGTTTTGACATTTTAAGCTTATGTGAAATTACCAAAATGCCCATACGGTGCATAGTTTGGTTATAAAAGGTAAACTTCACATATATACCATACCCTACTGTTATGACTTAAAAAAATAAATATTTTTACTAATTATATTAGACCTGAAACTCAGATTTATATTTTAAACTCTTTATAACCTTTTAAAATGACCAAAATACCCCTACGGGCATAGTTTGAGTTTAAATCCATTTTGGGCATAATGGAAGGTATCCTACTGATATCACAACATATTTAAGGCATATTAACTTAGGAAACCTTTTCATGAATCATTTGGTTACCCGTTACGCATTATTCGCGTTCGGTGCGGTTTATGTAACTAGTTTGCATAAATTAGCCGAAACGGGTCAAACCTTATCGTTTTTATCTCAAAATCCAGAATGTGGTTAGTTTACCCATATTATACAAGTATACAAACTTGTCAGGTCTAAACCACACTCTAATCCGGTCATCGCTTAATCGTGCGTTTTGAACAGTATATCATCTTTTAAAACTAACCGGTCTAAGTTTAGGCTTAATTAAGACCCTTTAGGAATCTAATAGGTTATTAAAAACCTTCGTTCCAGATTAGGAGCCCGGTAAAAGCTACTTGCACTCGCTGTTTGTGAATTATACTTGCTCAGGTAAATACTCTTAACTTATTTTCCCTATACGGGCTTGGGATACGGTATTATAATAATACCACTTGGTCGGGTGTGTAGTCATTTAAATCGGGTTGTGATTAATGTATTTACATAACCTGTTTTAATTTGTATTATTTGGTGTATGGCCTTTGAGGGTTAATGACCATGTCCCGGATATCCTTGGCATCATTCAAAGAAATGGCCATGACCTAAGCACAGGGTGTAGGCATACACCTGACAGTTGCATTATGTAAAAACTGGTAATCCACTTAAAGGAATCAACCATGTGGGCATTATAATTGTGGCGTGTCAGTTAATCTTGTCCGGCTCTTCTAACCGGCCCTGACGGACGACGAATAAGTAAAACTGTATACAAGATTTTTTTTAAATAACTATCCCAAGTTTTAAAAGATATTTTGTGCCTTGTGCATTCAAATCAATATTCTTAAATATTTTTCAAAATGAGTCAGTTAATTGTATTTACCAGTGTAAACTGACGTATTTTCCAAAAAGGCTAAGTGCAGGTACTAGACGAAATAGGCTGGCTACTCCTGGCATCATTAATCAAGTCTTGCAAGCTCTAGATGTTAAAGTCTGTTGAACAATAATATTTTTAGCTTTCGATCCTCCTGTGGATCCATTACAGTCCGTTGTGATACTTTGATATTACTATTTATTCGGTTTGTAATGTGATTCATCTTTTGCTTCCGCTGTGCATTTAAAATTGTGTTGTTTGACTATGATGATATCAACTACGTCACGATACTCCCCACCGGTAATACGTGGAAATATCAGGGTGTGACAGGTTGGTATCAGAGCCAACATTGAGTGAGTTAAACACTAGCCTTTTGTGTTAATCTCAATGACACAGTTTGCACATTCCTCGACTTCCGAGTCTAGACAAAGAACTTAGGGTTAATCCAAATTTGTTTTACTTCTAACTTTGTCCTTTATATTTCTTGTTGTATCCTTTGTTTGTTTTAACAGGTTCAAAAAAGATGCCACCAAGAATGAGAGGGAGAGGTAGAGGCAAGGGGCCATTCGTCGCCCCTAATGATCACGAAGCCGGGCCTTTACACCGGCGAACACCATCCGACACCCTGAGCAGAAGTCCTTAAGAAAACTGGAGGACCCAAATAGAACCTGCAAGGCGCTCAGTCTCGCTGAGCTCCTCACCATCATACCTAAACTCTTACGGGCCTCAATCAGAAAATGAACCCCACAACTCACACCAATCCTATATACCCCTCCAAGGCCACAACTCACCCTTCAACGACCCAACGCCCTATTTCCAGAGCTGGTTCAACCCGGAAAACCTAATTAATGAACCAATGGGTTATAACCCATTGGGACCGGAGGATCATTTCTCCGTGGATATGGACGAAGATCCGGAACCTGCCCAACCGCCGTCCGGAACGCCTAACCACCCCATCGAGATTTTGGATCGGTCAACTTTTCTCGGATCACCTTATAGAGGTCCCGACAGCTATGATGCGAGGTTTAACCAGATCGACTGGGTGTTTACTCCCAGTTACCACAACTCACCACAACAGCAGCAGCCACAGCAGGATCCCTCCGAGGATTCCCGTTTTGTAGCGGTCACTCCACCGCCACCACCACCAGTGCAGCAATAGCCTCAGGAGCCACCGAGGCAAAGGAGATCAACCGCACAGATGTCCGTGCGAGGGGAGTCCGTATCAGCACTCCTCAACCATCTAGTGGCAGTCATTATCCGCCACTATACGAAGACCCACAGATGGGTGGACCTTCGAACCCTGTTTCTGAGGTGCAGTCAGCGCCGGTCGCACCGCCACCAGTGGGTTATAACAACCCAATTCCTACATACGTCGGTTCAGCGGCGTACAACCCATTTGAGCAGCCGACCCACACCAACTACAACTACGCCGAGGCTGACCCATACCTGGTAACGGTAAACTACAACGCTTATCATCCTGAGGGACCCTTTGGAGTCCCATATCAGACTGGGTATCCACCCTATGGGTACCAATACCGCCACCTCCTCAACCTTTGAAGTATCAGCAGCCACCGCAGCCGCAATTGATACTACCAGAGCGACAACAGGAGGTTCTCGAAAGGTTGAGCCAGGTTGAGCGGGAGTTCCAGGAAGAGCGTAGGAACAACCGTGGATTTTTCAAGGGTTTGGTAAGCTTAATCAAGGGGAAGAGCAAAAAGGATCATTAAATCCTTTATTTGTTTATTTGTATTTCTTTAATGTTTAATCAGTCCCTGCGTAGACATCTATTATTGTATTCAGTCCCTGCGAGGACTTGTCTTTTTAATCAGCCCCTGCGTGGGCATGTCTTTCTGTTTAACCCCTGTGTGGGTATGTTAAGTTTGTTTAGCCCGTGCGTGGGCATGTTATTTCATTAGAAGTCCCGTTTAGGGCAAACTTGTACTTCTTAATTTGTGGTAGAATGATTAAATTTAAATTTTCATTTTTAATTATATGGATAAACATAAAATATGAAATAAATGAAAAAATAACATTCCTTTTATAAGATCTATCATTATAATAAAATGACAAAATCTAAAAAGGGACAAGACCTAGCCATGTGTCATCTTAAGACAGGGCCAAGATGGTAGCTCCCCAAATTTGATTCAGATCCTTATTAACATCTCAATTTAGGATTGTTCTGCATTGAATATTGAAAAGAATCCTAATGGTAAAACCTAGCCACATGTCATTCTAGATATGGCCAAGATGGTAAAACCTATTTAAAAGATTCAAATCCTTGTTAACATCTGTAAACATGTTAACACTCTTGGCAAAATGTGATTCGATAAAATCGTATAAGTCATTCTTAAATTGGATTATTCCAATTCCCTCCTTATTTATATAATCACCCATGAGGGATGAAGTGCCTACGAGCCATAATTACCGTCCTTTGAGACTAAAGACAGTGGTGGTCCACGACTCCCTGTCAAGAAAAGGTAATGAACTTTGATTCAATCCTTAATGCCTTGATTCTATAAAATCCTGGCTTATAAATTAAATCTGTCCATGTGACTTGCCTTTTTGTGCTATTATTATATTTTAAATATAATTAAGGGTTATTAATGAAAAATCCTGAATGAAATACTTAATAAATTAACCAATATGGTTCTTTAATACCATGGTTAATAAATTAATAAGATGACAAATCTATTATAAACTTCTAAGAAGTCATTGTCATCAATTTATGTAGCAATCAAACTACATGGCTGAGTCTGAAGAAGTCAACAGTCATCCAAGGGAGAATCATGATACCATCAGGATCAATGTAACTGGTGCGGAACTTCAAGCATTGATTGATAATGTTGTTACCAAGGCCTTGGATAGGCAGTTTAACGAGTCAAGTGGTACTCGAAGCAGGACCTTATCAGTACCCCATTCTAAACCTAAGACTCACTCTGAGGCTCATAGTAAGCCACCCTCTAAACATAATGGATCAAGGAGGGATGACGATCATCACTCCTCAAATCAGCATAGTGTTCCATCGAAGAAGATTGAGCTCAAATGAGAACCATGTGGTAAGTCCTGTACCTACAAATATTTCATCTCTTGCAAGCCCATGGATTTCACTGGGGAAAAAGGAGCTATCGACTGTATGACGTGATTAGACGAGATGGACACCGTAGTTGACATTAGTGCTTGTGCCGATAGGGATGTGGTGAAGTATGTATCTCAGTCGTTTAAAGGAGAAGCACTAGCCTGGTGGAGGTCACTAAACCAGGCTACTGGGAAGATCCCGTTGTACAATCTGTCGTGGGAACAGTTTGTTGCACTCATCAAAGAGAATTACTGCCCTCCGCATGAGGTTGAAAAGATTGAGTCCGACTTCTTATCATTGGTGATGAAAAATCTAGATTGTCAAGCTTACCTCACCAGTTTCAATACCCTGTCTCGACTGGTTCCGTATCTGGTAACACCGAAACCCAAGTGAATAGCTCGATTCATTGGGGGTTTGGCCCCAGAGATCAAGGCCAGTGTCAAGGCATCACGACCTGCTACTTTTAGGTCAGCAGCTGACCTATCTTTATCTCTTACCTTGGATGCGGCCAGGCTAAGATCGCATAAGAACTCGGATGAAGGTAAGAGAAAACGTGAGGACGATAACTCACGACGGTCTGAGAAGAAGTTTAAGGGAACCACAGACCACAAGAAGAAGTTTGGGTCTGGCAAGAGTAGCCAGCAAGCAGATGAAAAGCCAAAGTGCAAAACCTGCCAGAAACGTCACTTCGGAAAATGCAGGTTTGAATCCAAGTCTCAGTCAAAACCATCTGCATGTGGGTTATGCAAATCCAAGGAGCACAAGACGATAGAGTGCAAGAAGATAAAGGAAGCAACGTGCTATAACTGTAACGATAAGGGGCACATCAAAACCAACTGCCCTAAAATATGCCAAAAAGCCTGAAGAAGCCAAAAAGACCAATGCTAGGGTCTTTCGAATGGATGTACGAGAAGCCGTTCAGGATGATAATGTGATAACAGGTACCTTCCTTATAAATGATGTTTATGCAAGGGTGTTATTTGATTCGGGTGCGGATAAGTCATTTGTAGATGATAAGTTTTGTAAGTTGTTGAATTTACCTGTTAAGACCCTAAGCATGAAATATGAAGTAGAATTAGACGATGGTACCGTAGAAACCGTATCAACCGTTTAAGATGGATGTTTCATATCCATTAGGAACCACTCTTTCCCATTATCCTTACTTCCTTTGAAATTAGCTGGTTTCGACATAGTAATAGGCATGGATTGGTTATCTCATAACCAAGCCCAGATTGTTTGTAACAAGAAATAAGTGGTGATCAAGACTCCGTATGGTGAGCCACTTACCATAAAAGGAGATACTCAGTATAGGTTGCCTAAGCAAGTGTCGATGCTTAAGGCATCAAGGTGTATGAAGAAAGGTTGTGTCATTTATATGGCACAAGTGACTATTGATGAGCCGAAGCCCAATATTGAAGACATCCCTATCATTTCTGAATACCCTGAGGTATTTCCCGAAGAATTACCTGGTTTACCCCCAGATAGGCAAGTGCAGTTTAGAATCGACATTATACCTGGAGCTGCACCTGTTGCAAGGGCACCTTACAGGTTAGCACCAACAGAGATGAAAGAGTTAAGGACTGAACTAGATGATTTATTGGCAAAGGGTTTTATACGCCCTAACTCGTCTCCATGGGGAGCACCAATACTGTTTGTAAAGAAGAAGGATGGATCGATGCGTCTATACATCGATTATCGCGAGCTTAACAAGGTTACTATCAAGAATAGATATCCATTGCTCAGGATCGACGATCTGTTCGATCAATTGCAAGGGGCAAGTTACTTCTCCAAGATTCACTTAAGGTCAGGCTACCATCAACTGAAGGTTAGAGATGAAGATGTACACAAGACTGCATTTAGGACTCGTTATGGTCACTACGAGTTCCTAGTGATGCCTTTTGGGCTCACTAATGCACCAGCGGCATTCATGGACCTCATGAACCACGTATGCAAGCCCTACTTGGATAAATTTGTCATCGTCTTCATTGACGACATTCTTATTTACTCGAAGAACCAAGCTGACCATGAGAAACATCTTCGTTGAATTCTTAAACTTCTACATCGTGAGAAGCTCTACGCCAAGTTTTCAAAGTGTGAATTTTGGCTTCGCGAAGTCCAGTTTCTTGGACATGTAGTTAGTTAGCGTGGTATCCAAGTGGATCCCACTAAAGTTGAAGCTGTCATGAATTGGCAAGAGCCAAAGACACCCACAAAAATTCGTAGCTTTTTGGGTTTGGCAGGATATTATAGGCGATTTATTGAAAACTTCTCAAGGATTGCTGCACCCCTAACCTCACTAACCCGCAAGAATATCAAGTTTGATTGGGGTCCTAAGCAGGAAGAGTCTTTTGACATTCTTAAGCAGAAGTTGAGCAATGCACCTGCGTTAACATTGCCTGATGGAATAGAAGAATTTGTGGTTTACTGCGACGCATCACACACTGGTATGGGATGTGTGCTCATGCAGAAAGGCAAGGTTATTGCCTACGCTTTTCGACAGTTGAAGGTGCACGAGAAGAATTACACCACCCATGATTTGAAGTTGGGTGCCATTGTGTTTGCACTAAAACTTTGGAGGCATTATTTATATGGCACCAAGTGTTGATCTATTCTGATCACAAGAGCATTCAACATCTGTTTAACCAGAAGTCTCTGAACATGAGGCATCGACAATGGATGGAGACACTGAATGATTATGATTGTGAAATCCGATACCATCCAGGTAAGGCGAATGTGTTCGCCGATGCTTTAAGCAGAAAGGAAAGGGTTAAGCCCATAAGAATCAATGCCAAGAGAATTGAATTAAAGAACAATTTAAATGAAAGATTGTTAGCCGCTCAGAAGGAAGCCGTATTAGAAGCTAACTATCTAAATGAGAAGTTGGGAGTAACTGCTGAGCAGTTATCTTATGGCAAGGATGGAATCCTAAGATTAAATGGACGAATATCGGATCCAATCTATGGAGGACTACGGGATGTTATTCTTCAAGAAGCCCACAGTTCTAAGTATTCCGTTCATCCTGGAAGTGACAAGATGTACCAGGATTTGAAGGCAAATTATTGGTGGATAGGCTTGAAGAAATCTATAGCCACTTATGTAGCCAAATGTCTGACATGTGCCCAAGTTAAAGCAGAACACCAGAAGCCGTCAGGATTGCTGCAAACAGCCTGAACTTCCCACCTGGAAGTGGGAAATGGTGACTATGGATTTTATCACCAAGTTACCAAAGACGAAGAAAGGAAATGATACTATTTGGGTTATAGTGGATAGACTGACTAAGTCAGCCCACTTCTTATCGATTAAGGAAACACACAGCTCAGATAAGTTAGCTCAGCTGTACGTGGACGATCTTGTATCTCTCCACGGAGTGCCAGTGTCTATCATCTCTGATAGGGATACAAGGTATACATCGCATTTCTAGAAAAGCTTTCAGCAATCCCTAGGCACTCGATTAAATTTTAGCACTGCATATCATCCACAGACGGATGGTCAAAGTGAACGTACTATACAGACACTCGAGGATATGCTACGAGCTTGTGTTATTGACTTAGGAGGAAGTTGGGATGATCATCTTCCTTTGATTGAATTTTCATACAATAATAGTTATCATTCCAGTATTCAAGCTGCACCATTTGAAGCTTTATATGGAAGAAAGTGCAGAACGCCCGTTTGTTGGGCAGAAGTTGGAGATGTCCAACTAACAGGACCCGATATAGTCCTGGAGACGAAAGATAAGATTGTACAGATATGAGATCGTCTGAAAGCTGCCAGGGACAGGCAGAAAAGTTACGCAGATAAAAGTCGTAAACCTCTAAAGTTTGAGGTTGGTGACAAAGTGTTACTGAAGGTATCACCCTAGAAAGGGGTAATGCGATTTGGCAAGAAAGGCAAGTTAAGCCCAAGGTATATAGGACCATTCGAGATCATCGAATGTGTTGGAACAGTGGCTTACAAATTAAATTTGCCTGAAGAGCTCAGTGGTATTCATAATGTATTCCACATCTGCAATCTGAAGAAATGTCTAGCTGATGAATCACTAGTCATACCACATACGGATGTGCACATAGATGAGAGCTTAAAGTTTGTTGAAAAAACCTTGGTCGATCGAGGATCGACAGGTTAAGAAGCTTCGAAGGAAGCATGTGCCGATTGTAAAGGTTAAATGGGATGCCCGTAGAGGTCCCGAGTACACGTGGGAGGTAGAATCCACTATGAAAGAAAAGTACCCTCATTTGTTTCAGTAAATCTCAAGGTCGAGATTTCTTTTAAGGGGGTGACGATGTAACAACTTGTAAATTCATGTCCAATATTATATTGACACGTGTCATGAGCTTTAAACGTGTAAAAGATTACTTATGAGGGACTAAAGTTGACAAATGAAGAATGTACGTGTATAAAAGGATTCAAAGTGTCAACATTTGATAATTATACCTTTCGACAACCCTACACGATGTTTATAACCTTAAACGAATGAAACATGAAGCATATGAAGCCATTTGTGGAAGAAAGTGAGCGTTTACAAACTGCAAGGGTTAAAAGTGTCAACATGTTTAAATTATACCTCTGAGTGACCTTTTAGCTTACCCGAAGCTTTGTAATGTTTAAATATGCTCACGAGAATAAGTGATAAAAATTTCACATGGTTTCGATTCTTTGTGAGAAAGTTATGCTAACATTCGTATATGAGGGGTTAAAAGCGTTAACATTGAAATTTATGACTTTTCGGGTGATCATAAAGTTAACCGAGGACTTAACGATGTTTGGTTATGTCTTGGAGCCCTTAAAAGTCAAGTTAGAGGGTTGAAAATGCAAGAAATAAAGCTAAAACCACATTTATAAGGACCAGGGACCTAAAGTGCAATTTCTGAAACATTTTTGACCTGACCCGGGACTAATACCGGCCGCGTAAGATCCTTAAGGATCCTTACGCGGGCCGCGTGACCCCCTGCAGCGACAGAAAACCAGGCAGATTCCTGTTAAAGCTGTGTAACCGACTTTGGAGCTTGTTTTTACATACCAGGGGCTGCCCCAATGGTAATACATGCACTAGGGACACTTGGGCATGATCCAACATCAGTTGTAGACCTATTTGTCATGATCTTGATGAATTAAACCCACTATATAAGCTCCTCTATGTTGCAACATTGAGCACATCACTTGCAAACTTCCACAACTTCAATTCTGAAGATTCCTGGAGCCCAAGACCTGTTCCTAGAAGTCATTAGTCGTGCATAGGACTTCAGTAAGCTCCCGTAACCTTTCTTAATTCAGTTTTACCTAGTTAATTAGCCTAAAGTCAAACCGTCGTAATTAAGGTTTAACTTCGAGATTAATTAAAATTTGTCCAGTCAAATCTCGAATTGAAAGTACCTATGAGTTGGTAATTATGTGGGTAATAAACCCTTAAAATGGCACTCTCTGATTCCGACTCTAACTAGGTCAATTGTCGGGTCAAACTTGATTAGAAAAAGTCAACAGAAAGCAAATTTTCAAATAAATGCATAATTAACAATGTAGAAGCCATGAAACCTGTTTTTATCACTAATATAACTTGGTAATTAATGTAAGAACATGTCTAAACATGTTCAACCCGACAATTTTCTGTATAGGCTCGGTTCGGAACCGAAAGTCGCATAATTAGACTTTTGCTTTGACTTTCAATTCTGACCCGTTGTAGCATGTTTTAGAAATTCCTTAGAGCTTTATTAGGACCAGGTCACATGTTAGTATAACCCTCTGCGAGTATATAACTTGGTTCATTAGTTATCCGATTCATATGCATGTTTCCGTTATAAGCCTAAATGTTGACTATTATGCCCTTTTTACCTTAACACAAGAATTTTGAAAATGTGATAGGACAATAATCTTTATTCCTGATTTATAAACATGTCCCTAAATTTTCACATCAGTTGGAGGTCTATATTAAGGGTTATGCTCAATAGCGTAATTAGAAACCATTTTATTAATTAAACGACGTAATTAGCATAGAGCCCATCTAAACCCAATTTTTGATACCAAACTTTTTACCTAATGATGTAAAATAATATTTTGGGATTTTTGAAGATTTTTATTTATTTTTAGGCTGAGCATAACATAGGGTTATAGCTTTGATTCGGTAATTGTCGGTTTTGCCCTTTTGGCCTATAAAATGAGTTTTACATATTATTTTGATACCAAACCTTTTGCTACTGATTTTATATAATAAATGAAATATTTTGAGTCTTCTGGAATGATAAAAATATCAGCTTTTCTTTTAAAACCCGGAAATCGCTTAAAACCGTCTTTTTACGCATTTAAAACGCATAGTATGTATTAAAACCATTTTTCTCATATAAGACTTAATACCTACTGATGTTTTAAGCAAAATTTTATATTTTAACAATAAAGAAAAGTTTTTTTAACTCAGATTCTCTGTTTTGACCTTTTAAGCTTATGTGAAATTACCAAAATTTCCCTACGGTGCATAGTTTGGTTATAGAAGGTAAATTTCACATATATACCATACCCTACTGTTATGACTTATAAAAATAAATATTTTTACTAATTATAACAGACCTGAAACTCAGATTTATATTTTAAACTCTTTTATAACCTTTAAAATGACCAAAATACCCCTACGGGGCATAGTTTGAGTTTAAATCCATTTTGGGCATAATGGAAGGTATCCTACTGATATCACAACATATTTAAGGCATATTAACTTAGGAAACCTGTTCATGAATCATTTGGTTATCCATTACGCATTATTCGCGTTCGGTGCGGTTTATGTAACTAGTTTGCATAAATTAGCCGAAACGGGTCAAATCTTATCGTTTTTATCTCAAAATCCTGAATGTGGTTAGTTTACCCATATTATACAAGTATACAAACTTGTCGGGTCTAAACCACACTCTAATCCGGTCAACGCTTAATCGTGCGTTTTGAACCGTATATCATCTTTTAAAACTAACCGGTCTAAGTTTAGGCTTAATTAAGACCCGTTAGGAATCTAATAGGTTATTAAAAACCTTAATTCCTGATTAGGAGCCCGGTAAAAGCTACTTGCACTCGCTGTTTGTGAATTATACTTGCTCAGGTAAATACTCTTAACTTATTTTCCCTATACGGGCTTGGGATACGGTATTATAATAATATCGCTTGGTCGGGTGTGTAGACATTTAAATCGGATAGTGATTAATGTATTTAGATAACCTGTTTTAATCTGTATTATTTGGTGTATGGCCTTTGGAGGTTAATGATCATGTCCCGGATATCATTGGCATCATTCAAAGAAATGGCCACGACCTAAGCACGGGGTGTAGGCATACACCTGACAGTTGCATTATGTAAAAACTGGCAATCCACTTAAAGGAATCAACCTTGTGGGCATTATACTTGTGGCGTGTCAGTTAATCTTGTCCGGCTCTTCTAACCAGCCCTGACGGACGACGAATAAGTAAAACTGTATACAAGATTATTTTTAAATAATTATCCCAAGTTATAAAAGATATTTTGTGCCTTGTGCATTCAAATCAATTTTCTTAAATATTTTTCAAAATGAGCCAGTTAATTGTATTTGCCAGTGTAAACTGACGTATTTTCCAAAAAGTGAAGAAACACTGGATTAATCGATCGGAATCGATTATCTAGGGGGTTTGAATCCGCGTAAAAAGGTAAGTTTCCTCTCGTTCGATTTGGTAACGACTGATTTCCTTCTCCGATAATTCTGCAAAAAAGAAGCACCGTTAGCCTCGCCAAGGGGAGAAAAAGGTTCTCTCCTTGACCCGACTCCGGTGTGAGAATAAGTATGGGTTATGAAGAAGAAGAAGATGTGTTTGAGAAGTGTGTGTAACTTGAATTCATACCTGGGTTGTTTCACATATTTATAGTCGGGAGTCTTTTGGGCGGGAAAACCCGTTAGTGAAAAGTTAACGGAAGATGCTAACCCCGTAGGCGGTTACATTTCCTTCCGTCAAGCTTTTGGATCCGACGTGAGAGCACACGGATCGTGGCTTAGATCGAAGGCTGGGGATTTGCCACGTGTAAAGTGATCAAGTGGAGATTACTCTCCAATTGCATGCTTTCGTTGTGATTTCAGGGATGCCTGAGATAGTGACACGTGTCCAGACGGTTATAACCGTCTTAGTGGTGCACGATTGTATTTCTTCTAGAAGATTACTGCTATAATCTGGTGTGACACCTTATTGTGTGGAATCAGCTAAATAGTTTCCAAGCCTGGGTAAATAATATCCAAGTCTGGATATTGAGCGGAAGTGTTTTATTTAGGATTTTCATCCTTTGCTCGCGGGAGAAAGCGCAAGGACTTATGATTTCCTTTTAGCGCGCAAGTGTGGACTGTTGCTTGTTTCTTGAGCCTTTCTTTCGTAATACCAGTGCGCGGCCGCGCAAGGTAGAAAGGTTGGCAAGCAAGGTTGTGGTATGGTCCCAAGTGCTTATTATAAGGTTTTTTGGACCTTACCCCTTCAAGTCCCCCCAGTCTAGTGTTGTACTTATGCAAATAAGTGGAGCACTAGACTTATAAGAGGGGAATGCTTTTGGGCGCGAAAAAATGTAAAATATTCTATGAGAAGATTTAATTTTGTTAAAAAAGAGTTTTTTAGGGGAAATTATGACTTTTGTAATCATGCCCTGACATGTGGTGACGTCAGTTGGTGATAAAAAATTGATTTTTTGTGATATTTTCCTTTTACGTCTTGGGACTCGTAGTGGTGCTTGTCAGTTTTCATTAATGAAGGTTGCTGTAGCGCCGTTCAGATGGGATGTTTTCCCTGACAATTAATCATGGTGATCAAGCTTTCTTTTTTCTTGAGGTCTCGTTCCCCTTTATATATATATATATATATATATATATATATATATATATATATATATATATATATATATATATATATATATATATATATATATATATATATATATATATATATATTGGATGTTTTATCTCGTGATCTGAGAAATATGAAGACAAAGGGTTCCGTGCGTACTCGTCGTCTTCTAGAGGTTTTGAGACTCTTCGAGGCTGCTGAAGGCCTCTTACTTCTTGCTAATTCACCGCCGCTAGTGGCTACCGGACTTGAGGAACCGGTATCCTCTGTTCTTCCTGTAGTGACGGGAACTGCTTCTGAAGTTTGTCGACCGGAGGTTGAAGAAGAAGCTACTGTTTTGTCTGTGGATGCCTTGATGGCACGTTTTTCGGGGCTTCAGCCTGGTGGGTGTGACCTGGTGTATTCCCGTCGGAAGAGTCGTCGTTGATCGTGTGCTGGCTGCTGTTGAAGATCTCACTACCAGTTGGGTCATCTTGGGAATAGTTCTTCCTCTTTTTGGTGTTTCTTGCACATGTTTTAGTTTTGGTACTGAAAAATTTTGAAGATCATTGCCATGATCTTGTTATGAAGTGTTTATGCTACACTTAATGATATATATGCCTGTGGTGCACTGTTTGTGTATGTAATTTCGTGTTTTTAGAATACGTTGCATGTGTTTAATTGCTTTTTTGTAGGTAGGGCGAATGAGAAATGGTATTGTGCTCATGTGTGAACGTTTGTCTAAAAGGCGTGTTAGTTTGCCTTATTTAGACTGTTCATGAGGCGTACAATGTTTGACCATATTGTTTTCGCGCAAACCAAAGGAATTACATGCAATTTGTAATAAACAGTGATATAGGTAAAGATGATGTTTGTATTGATAAGAGCGCAAGGCTCGTAATACAAAGGATAATAAAGAAATACATTGCCTGTATGTTTTTCCGCTTTTGCAGACTAGTTTATATGTAACACTTGCGCAGCTGTTGCGCGTTCCAGGTGCGGGGAACTAGAGTCCCATCAAGTCTTTTTAAGGTGTACGCCCCTTTTCCTAAGACTTCGTTGATGACGTATGGTCCTTCCCATTTTGGTGCTAATTTGCCTGGTTTCTCCGCGTTGGAAGCTTCGTTGTCGCGCAAGACAAAATCACCAGGGACAAATATGCATACGCGGACGCGCGCATTGTAATATTTTTCGAGTTTGGATTTGTACCTGGCCTCTATGATGGTGGCATTCTCGCTCCTTTCTTCGAGGAGGTCTAAATCCAGTCTTTGCTCTTGCTCATTGTTTTGTCTTTCCATAGCTAGCATGCCCGGTGATGGAAGACCAATTTCGGCTGGGATTACTTCTTCAGACCCGTAGACCAAGCTGAATGGAGTTTCTCCCGTGCTAGTCTTTGGCATTGTACGATGGACCCATAAGATGCTGGGGAGTTCGTCAACCCATCCTCTGCGCGCTGTGCCTAGTCGCGCTTTAATATCGTCGACTATTTGTTTGTTGACGCTTTCGACTTGGCCGTTTGCTTGCGGGTGTGCCACGGATGCAAAGTTGTGTTCAATTTTCATTTCCTTGAACCATTTCTGTAGATCTTCTGTGGCAAAGTTAGTGTCGTTGTCAGAAATGATGCGCAATGGTAACCCAAATCTGCAAATAATATGTTCCCATATAAATTTGTGGATTACCATCGCTGTGGTTGAGGCCAAGGCTTTAGCTTCAACCCACTTCATGAAGTAGTCGACTGCTACAATGATGAATTTTACCGCGCCTGGTGCGTCAGGAAATGGGCCAATGAGATCGATGCCCCATTGCTGGAATGGCCAGGCAGACGTGATCGGTACTAGTGGATTCTTTGGCCGGAGCGTCTTTGGCGCGTGACGTTGGCATGCTGCGCATTTCCGTAATATTTCTACCGCGTCAACGTGCATTCCCGGCCAATAATATCCTGCGCTCATTATTTTAGCTACTACCATACGTGGTCCGGCGTGTATTCCGCACAAGCCTTCATGGATTTCTCTGATCAGGTATTGCGCTTCTGTCTTGTCAACGCATCGGAGTAATGGTCCCATGAATGACTTTCTGTATAGAATGTCGTCCGCCATTTCATAGTTTATTGCTTTATTCTGAATTTTCCTGGCTTCTGCTTTTTCCTCCGGGAGTTTCCTGTGCTGTAAGTATAAGATGATCGGGGACATCCAGAATGGACTACCGACCTCTATGATGTTGACTTGTTTTAGAGGAACAGAGGGATTGGACAGTACCTCTATGCGTACTTCTTTTGCTAAGTGTTTAAAGTTGGTTGCAGCCAATTTGCTCAATGCGTCCGCATGTTTGTTTTCACTTCTGTTTATATGGTTGACTTTGAACGTTTGGAATTGACCAATTAACATTCGCGCTTGTTCTAAGTACAACGCCATAGCTTCTCCTCTTGCATCGTAGTGCCCATTAACTTGTTCAGCTACGAGCTTTGAATCAACGTTAGCTTCGAGGTTTCTTGCCCCCATTTTAAGCGCTAAACGAAAGCCTGCTAAAAACGCTTCGTATTTTGCTTTGTTGTTAGTGCTTCGGAAGTCTAGGCGTGGCATATGTGAGTTCGTGATCGTCTGGGCTAACTAGTTGGAGACCTGCCCCTGCTCCATCATTATTGGAAGCCCTGTCTGTGTGCAAGGTCCAGACTCTGTCGTCGAAAACATGTACAGGGTTCTGGATTGCCTCGCACTCTTGAACTTTGTCGATGGGAACTTCGGTGGCAAAGTCTGCTAGAACTTGCCCTTTGATTGCTGGTCTTGGTCTGTAGAGGATATTGTATCCTCCTAGCTCGATAGCCCACTTAGCCAATCGTCCCGCCACATCGGGTTTAGATAAGATCTGGCCTAAGTGGTAATTAGTGAGAACTGTGATGACGTGGCCCGAAAAATACCTACGTAGGCATCGTGATGCATGTACTAGTGCTAGGACCAGCTTTTCTATCATCGAGTAACGAGTTTCCTGGCCGGTGAGCATCTTGCTTATATAGTAAATTGGAGTCTGAATGTTTTCTTGTTCTACCATCAATACTGCACCTACCGCTACTTCCGCAGCAGATAGATATAAAATCAGTGGTTCTTTTTCTCTTGGTGTGGTCAGCGTTGGCAGCTGAATTAAACATTCCTTCATTTGTTTGAAGGCTGCTTCAGCTTCAGCTGTCCACTGAAAGTGGGTTTTCTTCACGCAGTTTCGCAGCGTGCTGATGAATGGATAAGACTTTGCCGCATGATTAGCCAAGAATCTGTTCAAGGCTGCTAAGCGCCCAGCGAGTCTTTGCATTTCTTTTATTATTGCAGGTGATGGCATTAGCTGGATGGCCTGCACTTTTTCTGGATTTACTTTAAAACCGTCTCTTGTGACTATAAAGCCCAAAAATTTCCCCTCCTCCATGCCGAAGGAGCATTTTGTTGGATTGAGTTTCAAGTTCACGTTGCGTAAAGAGTCAAACGTGCGCTGAATATTGTTGAGCATCGTGTCTTCCTCATGGCTCATGATGACGAGGTCATCTATGTATACCTCGACTGTCTTGCCAATGTCACCTCTGAAAACTGTGTCCATCAAGCGTTGGTAATTTGCGCCTGCGTTACGCAGGCCGAAGGGCATTTTAGTGTAGCAGAAGATGCCCTTATCTGTGCGGAATGCAGTTTTGTCTTCGTCTTCCTCCTTCATCTGGACCTGATGATATCCTTTGTAACGGTTGAGAAAGCACTTCCATCTGAATGACGCTAGGAGTCGACTTTTTTGTCTATCTTCGGAAGCGCGTAGCAATCTTTTGGGCACACTTTATTCAGGTCTTTGAAGTCGACGCACATTCTCCATCCACAACTGTGTTTCTGTATCGTTACTGGATTAGCAACCCATGTATGGTATTTTACTTCGCGTAAGATTCCAGCATTGAGTAGCTCTGTCACTTGTTCGTCCATAGCTTTCGCTTTTTCTTCGCTAAAGCTATGCCTCCCCTGAGCAACAGGTTCTGCTGATGATTTGATATTCACGCAATGTTGTGCTATGTCGCGTGGAACCTCAGTCATGTCTGCTGGGCACCAAGCGAATATATCTTTGTTATTGGACAACAATTCTTTTAATTGTATTCGTGTTGCCGGTGAAATGGCATGTCCTAGCAGGATGGTCTGCTCTGGATATTCGTTGTTCAGGACCCATTTCTCTGGTTCGTTTGATGCTGAAGGTTTAACTACCTTTGCCGGTGGCTCGTCATCTACGTACATGACCTCTTTGCTTGAATATAGAATTACAACTCCGGTTTCCGTTGGAAATCCGCATGCAGCGTGTGGGATAGAGGTGATCATGCTGAATTCTCTTTGTGATCTTCTTCCGAGCAGGACATCATGGCGTGATGTTGCCGGCATGACCATGAAATTTACTGTGATTGTTCGTTGCAAAATCCGGTGAGAGGAAAATCGACCGGTTGTAGACGTGCTTTGTGTTTTGGGTCAAGCTGTTTGAAGCATTGCTCGTATATGATGTCCATCGAGCTTCCCGGATCTATAAACATATAGTCCGTCCGTTAATGGCCGAAGATGCCAATAATAATTACTGGTCGTTCTTCCTGAGGGCCTCCAGGAACAACGGCAAACACGACTTGTTGTTCCCTCCAATGTTGATCATGGTTTCGTTTATTTGGCCTTCGTGACGGACCTCCTTGAACCATGTTTATTTGTTTTGATTTAGCTCTCTGATGGCTGCTACTTCTGGATTGTTGACGTATATCAATATTACGACTAGATTGGATGTCCCCCCGACAGGGTGTTGGTGGGTCCAATACTTCAGTGTCAATTTCTTCACCAGATCTGATGTTTGGGAACTTGGATCTGGCAATTTGCATAACAATTGTGTTTAAAGTAGTCTGGCATCTGCTAAACCAATACTCTGGGGATCTCTCTATGATTGGATACGAGAAATTCTTTCTGTCTGAATGACCGTTGTTTTCATTTGCTCCCATGAGTCCGTTAATCTGGGTACTTTGGGTTGTAGAACCCTTGAACTCAGATCAAGGACCTGATAGGTGAGATAATGAATTTTCTGCCATGTGAAAACAAAGAATGAAAAGAACTGAATCGAAACGAGATGAAAACTGATAAAACAGAGGAATCGGTGGGCGTCAATGAAGAAACACTGGATTAATCGATCGGAATCGATTATCTAGGGGGTTTGAATCCGCATAAAAAGGTAAGTTTCCTCTCGTTTGATTTGGTAACGACTGATTTCCTTCTCCGATAATTCTGCAAAAAAGAAGCACCGTTAGCCTCGCCAAGGGGAGAAAAAGGTTCTCTCCTTGACCCGACTCCGGTGTGATAATAAATATGGGTTATGAAGAAGAAGATGTATTTGAGAAATGTATGTAACTTGAATTCATAACTGGGTTGTTTCACATATTTATAGTCGGGAGTCTTTTGGGCGGGAAAACCCGTTAGTGAAAAGTTAACGGAAGATGCTAATCCCGTAGGCGGATACATTTCCTTCCGTCAAGCTTCTGGATCCGACGTGAGAGAACACGGATCATGGCTTAGATCAAAGGATGGGGATTTGCCACGTGTAAAGTGATCAAGTGGAGATTACGCTCCAATTGCAGGCTTTCGTTGTGCTTTCAGGGATGCCTGAGATAGTGACACGTGTCCAGACGGTTATAACCGTCTTAGTGGTGCATGATTGTATTTCTTCTAGAAGATTACTGCTGTAATCTGGTGTGACACCTTATTGTGTGGAATCAGCTAAATAGTTTCCAAGCCTGGGTAAATAATATCCAAGTCTGGATATTGAGCGGAAGTGTTTTATTTAGGATTTTCATCCTTTGCTCGCGGGAGAAAGCGCAAGGACTTATGATTTCCTTTTAGCGCGCAAGTGTGGACTGTTGCTTGTTTCTTGAGCCTTTCTTTCGTAATACCAGTGCGCGGCCGTGCAAGGTAGAAAGGTTGCAAGCAAGGTTGTGGTATGGTCCCAGGTGCTTATTATAAGGTTTTTGGGACCTTACCCCTTCAAAAAGGCTAAGTGAAGTTACTAGACGAAATAGGCTGGCTACTCCTGGCATCATTTATCAAGTCTTGCAAGCTCTAGATGTTAAAGTCTGTTGAACAATAATCTTTTTAGCTTTCGATCCGCCTGTGGATCCATTAAAGTCCGTTGTGATACTTTGATATTACTATTTATTCGGTTTGTAATGTGATTCATCTTTTGCTTCCGCTGTGCATTTAAAATTGTGTTGTTTGACTATGATGATATCAACTACGTCACGATACTCCCCACTGGGGCCACCGGTAATACGTGGAAATATCGGGGTGTGAAATGGCTTTTGTTGGATTTTTCTATGGAATAAGCCGTATCCTAGGAAACAACACAATTTGGATTTTTCTATGGAATAAATTGTATCCTAGGCAACAACACAAAAAACTTCATGTGTGTGTTTAGTTAGTAACTAATTTAATAACTTTGGAAAACAGTTATCTCGTTTTAAATGTGTAAAAGTGATATTTATATAGATTAAATACACACAATAGGCAGTGTACCCATCGCGTATAAGATAGTTTAGATAAGAACCAAATATTATCTAAGGATACGCTTTCCCTACTCATTCTTCCGTTATTATCTTGACCGATTTTATTTATAGATAGATTAGTAGACTAAATATTTATCACAACCCAACCCACAACGGATTTGGTATGGGGCATGATGATTGTTCATAGCTTTTGACCCTATCATAAGTTTAAATACTTAAAGCAACCACAATAAAAAATGTCACACATGATTTTGGAGGATCTTGTAGCTTAAACGAAGTTATCTTGAAGCCCAGATTGAGATCTATGACCCGGTTAATGTGTATTCGCGTTAATCAGCTCAGTTTATTTATGTATTTCCATTATCTTCTGATAGTTTGACTTTTTGGTTTGACTTTATGGGGTTTTAGTAAAGTTTTTTTATTGTGAACTTATGCTATGTATGGCTGCATGTTATGTATTGATTTTGCGATTAAGTTGTGTGGTTGAATCGATCTTTCAATGAGGTATGGTAGTTATATCTGATTTTTTCTAATATATATATATATATTGGCGCTTGTTAATCTTAGGATTGAAACCTTAACTCATAATAAACAATTTGGTAACATAATTGGTAGAACATGTGAGCTACTTTCGGGAAGGATCTGAACACAAGGATCAGGAAACTAGTTAGAGTTTTCTAAATGGTTTATCTTGAGTAGATTGTAAGTCGCAATGTTCGTTGTGTAGTCTTGAACCCAACCTACAAACCCTAAATCATAGGTGTTCATAACTTAAACTTGCTGCTTTGATCTGGATTGTCTATTTCCGTCTATAGCATAGGTTTCTTTATTTATGTCATTATCCTAGTAGGACTTTAATCTCTTTAGCACTTCATAGAACTGCATATAGTAATTCTGAGTTGTCATTCCAGTCAAGAGGATTCGACATCTAGGTGGTGGTTTTTTCCATCTGAAATCCTTAGACATTTCTAGTTGTTCCTAGTTATTTTATTGTTGTTCTTTAGTTTCTTATTTGCATTCCTTACAAACCATTTTCTTTACACCAATTAGATATTGACAGTGGATTGAATATTAGGAGTCACTGTGTCCCCAGGATCGATGCTTGGTTCGTGCTGATACCATATTGCGTATACGATATACGATAGGTAGACTTATCTATTATGTGTGTAGTTTGGTTTTTGATATTATCTATTTTTATAAATGAGTAAATTGCCACAATTGTCACTGAGGTTTAGGTTTGTTTGCCAGTTTCATCCAAAATGACTTTTTTTGTGCCAAATAGCCCTTCACCTATGGTATTTTTTTGCCATTTTCATCCAAACCACTAACTTAATTTACTTTTTCTGTTTAGTTGAAGGATATTTGGATGAAAGATGGCAAATATAAAACCTCAGGGACGATTCTGGCAATTTACTTAAATTCTTTTTAATTTCTTTTATTTAATTAATTTTGTCACGTGTGTGTGTGTGTCTATATATATATATATATATATATATATATAACAGAGCATACATGCAGTTCTTATAAAAAATTAATAGTTTTGTCACATACTTTTTATAAATTTTCATCCTACCACTAACTCAGTTATTTTTTGCTATTAAGTTGAAGGATCTTTTAAATTTTATAAAGTAAGACACATATTAATTTAAATTTTTTTATATACATCAATTTTATAAAAATAAAATCCACTTCAACCTCTAAATTTTATAAAACTAAAATGCTAGTGACCTTATAGAAAAATGTCAAATAAACAAATTTTATCATAAGTACCAAGTTTGTAATTTATCTTCTACTCTTTTAAATTCGCTCCTTAAAAACAGAAGGCAATGTTGTGAGGAAGTAACAACAGATGTTTGTTGTTCTTGTGTTGCAGCAGGCTCCTCTAGCATCTGAACCTTTAGAGTTACCTTCTATTTAACTTGTTTGGTTTTTCGGATTGTGGTGGATTTTGTTGGATTTTTCTATGGAATAAGTTGTATCCCAGGCAACAACGCAATTTGGATTTTTCTATGGAATAAGTCGTATCCCGGGCAACAACACAAAAAACTTCATGTGTGTGTTTAGTTAGTAACTAATTTAATAACTTTGGAAAACAGTTATCTCGTTTTAAATGAGTAAACATGATATTTATATAGATTAAATACACACAACAGGCAGTGTACCCATCGCGTACAACATAGTTTAGATAAGAACCAAGTATTGTCTAAGGATACGCTTTCCATACTCAATCTTCCGTTATTATCTTGACCGATTTTATTTATAGATAGATTAGTAGACTAAATATTTATCACACCCCGACCCGCAACGGAATTGGTACGGGTCATGATGATTGTTCATAGATTTTGACACTATCATAAGTTTAAATACTTAAAGCAACCACATTAAAAAATGTCACACATGATTTTGGAGGATCTTGTAGGTTAAACGAAGTTATCTTGAAGCCCAGATGGAGATCTGTCACTCGGTTAACGTGTATTCGCGTTAATCGGCTCAGTTTGTTTATCCATTTATGTTATCTTCTGATGGTTTGACTTTTTTGGTTTGACTTTGTGGAGTTTTAGTAAAGTTTTGTTATTATGAACTTATGCTATGTATGACTGCATGTTATGTATTAATTTTCGATTAAGTTGTGTGGTTGAATTGATCTTTAAATGAGGTTTGCTACTTATATCTGATTTTTCTATCTATAGATTTTATTGGCGCTTGTTAATCTTAGGATTGAAACCTTAACTCTTAAAAGTGTGAGAACGGTGAGAACGCATCCTAACCCAACACATGGCGCGGGACATGATCAGGGTCCTAGGGGTTTTTTGTCTTTTCAATCTTCTTTTATTTTCCGAACGTGGTATCTTATTTTCTGGCGTCTAAGTTTTTTTTTTGCATTAATTGTGTTTATTAAACTTTTTGGCGTTGAATTAATTGTTTTGGTGTCACATAGATAATTTTTTGGCGTTATAGCGTTTTCTGGTCATTTTTTTGGCGTTTTGTGTTGTTTTGTATAATAATTCACAACGAGTAATTAATATTTGCATAAGATTACAATAAGACCAATTTTTTTTGCATTTAGTGAATTTTTTAGCATTTAATACATTTTTACAAGGTGCTTTGCCAGCACCCGTTCTCATAGTTTTCATACTACTAGCGTTTTGGTGTTTGAAGTTTTTGGCGTTTTGTATAATAATATATTTTATTTATAGAGAATTAGATAACAAAACAACATATAACTTGATATAAAAAATATAAAATGAAAATAAAAAGAATAAAAAATGGTAATCTAATTTCTCTTCCGAATCTTCACTGTCATCAGCCTCTGTCTTCTTGAATTTGTTTTGACGTTTTGAACCTTTTTTTAATACTTTAGCTAGATACCAACTTTCTAACATAAACCCTGTCTTTTTTAAACGAAGTTGCATAGTGGCATCCTGTGTTTTGGTGTGATATTTTTGTTTGGTGGCATGTCATTAAAGATTAAGTCTTGCTTGATGCTATTTATAATAATGGAGTCCAAAATAGCATTTTACACTTGTGTTGATCCCTTTATTCCATGCTGATATTCATCAAGAACAAAGCTCACATGATGACATATCACTGTCATCAGTCTCTTTTTCTTGAATATTTGTCCATCTCATTCAGCAAAATATTATTAAGATAACCCCTTTAGAAGAAGAATCCATTTTAGTGAAAACTTTGACATCTGTGGGTTTTTTAACTAACATTTTTTGCCGTTTTAAAGTGAGTGGTTTCTAGAGGATATGGCGTTTGTGTTTTCTGGGTGTGATCAACTTCATTGTGTATAGACCCCTCTCTTATAGGAGTTTTTTGGCGCGTAGTTTAGGCGCGACTTTTTTTATTGTAATAAATTATAGTAATAAAGTAATTGTCTTTTCATGTTGGAACCTGAAGGTTTATTCATGTAGGTTAGCATAGTTGAAGGGTTGTTTCTGTGTTTTGTTTAATTAACATATGGGTCGAATTATGTATGGGTTGGGTTGTTTAGTTAGAAGTCGCATGGGCCTAGGTTGAAGTCCAAGTGTTTTGTATTTAAACAAACCTCAACCACTTGGTTGAGGTTGATCGTGGATTGCGACTTAGAGAGGAGCCGAGAACTCCTTAGGAATCTTGTATCAGTCATTGGTCATCATTGAATGCAAGATTACTGGTTTGTGTTTTGATTATATTATTGTTTTCATTATATTGTTCTTGAATCGGCTTGTGATTGTATTCCGCAACTTCACAAGTTAGAGACTGATATCATTGAAGGATTCAAATCGGGTTTTACAATTGGTATCAGAGCCAAGAAACCATTCTTGGTTCGGTTTTGGTATCAATCGGAATCAAGAACATCCTTTGCTACTAATCCAGTTTTGGTGTTTGTTTTACAGTGAAAATTATTGAATCTTCAAACTGTTCTTGGTGAAATTATTGAAAGATATCACTGATTTTAGTTTGTGTGATTTCAGAAAAATTGTTAGCTGATTTCTCGGAGTTGGTGATCAAAGAAAATTCAAAGATTACGATATCTTTGAATTTTGAAAAGTGCTGAAAATCTGGGATTAAGAGTCAACAGTTTTATCTCTTATTTGTTTTGCAGGTCTCGACTCGCAATCGCAGCTGTCTCGACTTGTCCTGCTCCAGTCTCGACTCGCAATCATCACCTGTCTCGACTTGTTCTGTTCCGGTCTCGACTCGCAATTATCAATTGTCTCGACTTGTTCTGTTCCGGTCTCGACTCGCAATCATCAACTGTCTCGACTTGTCCTGTACCGGTCTCGACTCGCAACCATCATTGTCTCGACTTGTGTGGATTTAGTCTCAGCTCGCAATCAACTACAGTCTCAAGTTGTCTGCTACTTGGTCTCGACTCGCAATCGAAGTCTCGACTCGCAACGATACTTGACAACGTGATTTGAACTTTGAACTGAGAACAGAATTCTTAGACTTAAGATAATTAATTAATTAATTAATTATGGCTGCAAATAATGCTGATTTGGCTGCCCTTAACAAACAACAAGAACTGGATTCAAAGCTTGGAACCACAACACGCATTCCAAGGTTGACTGATGCAAATGATTTCCCAGAGTGGAAATGGCGTTTTGAATAACACTTGAAGGTCAAAGATTATAAACTTTGGCGAAGCATTTTAAGGGGACCAAGGGAGATTATGACTGATAGTCCTACTGAACCAGGTGTAAAAGTAAAGAAAGCTAAGAGTGAATATACTGAAGATGATCTGCTTATAGTTGAAGAAGATGAAAGAGCACTATCTTACTTAACCATGGGATTGGGTCCAGACATTGCTATTGGTTTTCGCACATGCAAGTCTGCCAAAGAACTTTGGGAATCTTTGATCGATGTCTACGAAGGGAATGAAGATATGAAGGAGAGTCGAAGAAATTTGCTGAGACAAAATTTCAACAACTTCAACCATATTTATGGTGAAACTGTTGATAATCAAATTCAGAGGTTCGTGAAGATAGTCACACAAATGCAAATGGAAGAAATTCATACATCAAATGCATCTACCAATTGACAGCTTCTAAATGCATTGCCAAGGAGTTGGGATCATCATGTCGCTATGATCAAGAAAACTAAAGATCTTGCTAGGTGCAGTCTGTCAGAGATAATCTCTCATATCAAAGCTTGTGAACTTGATGATAAACAAAGAGAAACCAATTATAAAAACAGTATGTTAGCCGCAGGATTTTCCATTGCTCCCACATCATCAAACGATAATAACAATGCAGCTCTTTTGTCTCAAGGAGGATTTCAAATGTTTAGCAATGTTGCATCTACTAAGGCGGCTCCTAGTTCAGCAAACATTTACTACTCTGGGTCTCCTGCACAAGCTGCTCCATCATCTTCTACTGCTACTTCCGCTTCTGCTGTGAAGACTTCCACTGCTGCTTCCGCCTCCACTGCAAAAAATGAGATGATAGCTTTCTTTACACACCAGTCAAAAGAAAATTTGGATATCGCAGCCTCCGTTATAAACTGTTTGAACGCCTTTGTTGCAGGAAAAATGGATCCTCCAAAATGGAGTGGCGATGACCTACTTCAGATCCATCCTGATGATGTTGAGGAAATGGGCATCACCTGGCAGATGGCAATGGCTGCTTTCAGGGCACAAAAGTTTGTTAAAAGAACAGGTAAAAACAGGTGGGGCACCTCTTGGAATGGAGCTGCTAAGGTGCCTTTTAACTTACGCTGTTACAACTGTCATGAGGAAGGGCACTATGCTCGAAATTGCACAAAACCACTGATAAATAGAGAACAAACTCCTGCACAGCCCGCAACACCTAATCGAGAAAGAGCTCTTGTGACCACTGCTAGTATAACAGATGCTACTGGAAGTCCTCAACCACAAGGATTAGCTCAAGCCCTGGTGGTTCAGCCCAACATCAACTTTGATTGGAATTCAGAAATTGAGCGTCTGAACATTTCTGCTCCAGAAAATCAAGCTGCTTCAAATAATATTGCTTTTATGACCTCAAATGATCAAGTATCTGCACAAGAGGAGGAGACTGCAGCTGAAAACTTTGCTTTCATGACTCAGATTCTCTCAGCTCCTGTTAAAGGTCTAACCAAAGAAGAGGTACTTTCTGCTTTCTGTACTCCTGAATGTAGAGAAAGAGTTGAAGTTTATAGAATGCACAACGCTGAGCTAATTCAAGATTATCAAGACATAAAAAATAAAAACTTTACTTTATCGAAAAACGAAAAACTTTTCAAAGAAAAGATCGAAGCTCAGCGAAAAGACATCATCAAACTCAAGGATGATGTAAGTGTAAAATCGTCTCAACTCTTATACGTTCAGGAAAAACTGTGCTTAGTGACTAAGGAACTGGAAGATATCAGAGAAAGATATCAAATTAATGAGCTTAATATTAAAAAAATTGATTCTTCCAGTAAATTAGTAAAAAATTTGTGTGATCAACAACTCGCGTACAAAGAAAAGAAAGGGCGTGGTTTGGGTTATAATCAGACTCCTCCTCCATACAATGATAATTATACTTATCTGCCGATGACTGAGGAGGAGATGATGAATGAGAGTAAAATGACTTTTGGTTCTAAAAACAACAAGTCGTCATCTAATGACAGACCAGTTGAGAAACAGAAGTCTCCTCCATTGCATTTCATTTCCAAAGGCTCAATTGAAACTAACGTTTCGTCTTCATGTGCAGATGATTTTTCTGAAGTAAAATGTGAAGATGTTCATGGGAGTGAACCAGTCATTATTTCAAATATTTCTGAACCTTATTTTGAACAAACTGAATCTGACATTGCTTTTGGTCGTTCTTTATTTGCGTCGTTTTCTGCTTATGTTTCGTCTTGTCAGCCTGGTGGTTTGGGCAAAACTGATGATGTTTGTGTTGAAAATTTGAACAATAAGTGTGGTGATGATTGTTTTTCAGCTAATGTGTGTGATTGTGATGTTTCTAACGTTTCAGTTAATGACAGTGTTACAGGTGAGGTCCCTTAGGACGCATTCAGTGAAACCACTGAAACGACTTCTCAAGAAAATCAAGAGTATCCTGATTCTTCTTCTGAATCTGTCTCAGTGGGTGTCCCTAATGTTGAATCTAGTGGGACCCCATTGGAAACTGTAGTTGAAATTGAACCTGAATCAGTTTCACATGATAAATGTGTTGAGGAAATGCATATGGATGAAACTTCTGCATGTTCAAATAATTAACCTGGATTAGTTTCACATGATACATGCATTGAGAAAACACATATGGATGAAACTTCTGCATGTTCAAATAATGAACCTGAATTAGTCTCAAGTGATAAATGCATTGAGAAAACGCATATTGATGAAACTTCTACATGTTCGAATACTGAATCGGAATCAAGTTATGAAGAAAAGAGAATTGAGAAAAGTGATGAGTTATTAGAAGAAAAGCCACCAAAATGCTCAGAACAACCACAAGCACAATATGTTCAGAAAACTAAAACGACAAATCATTCAAAACCAAGCAAATTGTATAAAAACTTTCAAAATACTCACAAATTGAAGCGTCAAACATGTTTTAACTATGGCATCGCGGGTCACATCGCCAGAAATTGTGTTCAACTCCCAAGGGCATCGTACAAGAGAAAGTCCATGCAAGATCAAAAGGTCATGTCTAACCGATATCGTTGTTCAGAGTCAATGACGACTGAAAAGACTAAGACAATGAAAAACAACTATCGCAAGACTAAACCTTCTGATCAGGATTGGAATGCAGTCAAAGGCAAAAATCAAAATCACCAAAATGATTTTCGAAGATATCAACATAATGCTTTTGGTAATTACAATTCTAACTGGTCAAACAAGCATTGGAAACCTAAAGCTAAGGCCAAGCAATCCAATCCATCTCATGCATGTAATCGAAACTCTGTCTTTCAAAATACTTCGAAGTTTTTAAATAAAGACAATTTAGTGTGGCAGAGAGTGACTTATATTGATGCACAAGGAAAACCCAGATCCACTATGGGCTGGGTTCCTAAATCTAACTAATCCCGCTAATCGTGCAGGAACAGCTGTGGAGGACTACCGTGCGCCTCTGGTACATGGATAGTGGCTGTTCCAGGCACATGACAGGAGACTTATCCCAACTGGTAAATGTCAAAGAATTTAATGGTGGATATGTCTCATTTGCGGGAGGAGATTCAGGCAGAATCACTTTGAAAGGAACTGTACGAAATGGCGTTTTAAGCTTCGAAAATGTTAATTATGTTCCAGAACTGAAACACAATCTGTTGAGCATTTCTCAGATTTGTGATCGAGGGAATTCAGTTCACTTTACAAAGAAAGGATGTCATGTTCTTAAACCTGGGATTGTCATTCCAGAAGACTGGTTTTTAATGTCAGCAGAGAGACGAGGAAACGCTTATGTGATTGATATGAACAAGAAACCGTGTGAAGAAATTACTTGCCTATTTTTGAAGATTTCAGAACATGATGGTCTACTGTGGCATCGTCGCCTTGGGCATGTGAACATGAAGAATTTGAACCGACTGGCTAAAGGTCAATTAATACGTGATCTTCCGATAAAAGATTTCATGTTGGTTGAAAAGTGTGTTGCTTGTGCAAAAGGAAAAGCTCATCGAAAACCTCATAAGGCTAAACCTGCACCCTCGACGAAAGCTGTACTCGAATTACTTCACACGGATCTTTTTGGTCCAGTGAATGTATTGAGCATCGGCAGGAAAGCTTATTGTCTTGTAATCGTTGATGATTACTCTCGTTACACCTGGGTGTACTTTCTAAGTCACAAGAATGAAACTGCAGCCTTAGTAAAACAATTCATCACTCTGACTGAAAATCAAGTGAGTACTAAAGTGAAGGTTATTCGATCTGACAATGGGACAGAATTCAAGAATGTTACTTTGGACACTTTCTGCACTGAAAACGGAATTGATCGTCAGTATAGTGCACCACGGACTCCTCAACAGAATGGAGTAGCTGAAAGAAGGAATCGTACTCTTATCGAGGCTGCATGAACTATGCTGGCTGACTCGAAGCTTCCTAGTTTCTTTTGGGCCGAAGCTGTTAGCACGGCTTGTTACGTCTAGAATCATGCTTTAGTAAATAAACGTCATATGAAAACTCCTTATGAGATTCTGGAAGGACGTAAACCTTTGGTTTCGCACTTTCGTATCTTTGGATGTCCATATGTATTATTGCTTATGGACTCTAATGGAAAGTTTGAGGTCAAGGGGGACGAATGTTTCTTTCTTGGATATGCTAAAGGCTCTGCCAATAGGGTATACAACAAAGTAGCTAAAAAGGTCGTCGAGTCGTACAACATTGAGTGGCTTGAAGAAAACGCTACGGATGCTAGAGTCGGACCAGATTGGTTATACGATTATTCTGAATTGTTTAAGTCATTTAACATTTTGTCAAGTGATTTTTCAGATGCAGGTGTGTCTACTCCAAAACAACCTGTAGGATCGTTTGCTGACCCGAACGAGTCGTTCAGAGGCGTTCTCCTATGTTTCAGGTGCGGAATAACAAGAAACGTAGGTAGAAATAGCTTGTTCTTCACTTTAATCTACTGATTTATTGATATTAAACGATTTACAGTTCGATCTTCACACCGGCAGAGCTTCGGCGTGGAATTTCACATACACGTTATGAGATCCGTTCATGAGGCACCTATATATAGAGTTTCTGGTTCGCTTATGTGTCACATGTCCATATAAGCGAACCAGACATGTACACATAAGCGGACCAGACTGCCAAATAAGCGAACCAGACTCCCTATGTCCCTATGAGCGGACCAGACATTTAATACCTATACAGACTCCTGTTTTCTTGTATTTCGTGCCCTATGCTATACAATACGACGTAAGACCTGATCCTAGACACCTAGACGTAATCAACAGATGTAGTGCACCAACAGACTCCCCCTCAGATGTTGATGGAGTCGTCTATACACTCTGACTTCAAAACTGTGTCTTCACATCTTCAATCTAGATCAGTCTCTGGGCTTTCTCTTCTATCAATCTTCAGACTCCCCTTCTCAAATTACTGGCATTCTTTTGTTCTTCAGTAACATCTTCAGGATCATTGTCTGATCTACACAGGCTTTTAGAATTGATTTCCAGGATCGAAACTTGGCTCTCTTCCAACAAAGATTTTCAGAATATCGAAACCTGGCTACCTGCACAATCTTAACCCAGACATAAATTTTCTAATTTTATCACATATCAAATACCTGTGCACCAACGCATGTCTCATAATCACTAAAACAAACATACAATTGCAACATCTCAGGCTCTCTCTCAAATATCTATGATGAACCACTTGAAGAAGGTTAGATTTAACGAAAACAATTAGATTTACACAAACACTCCCCCTCAAATGCTGCTCATCATGTTTAGCACTCGGAATTTTGAAAATCAGTTTTCCAACATCAGTTGTCAAAAATCTTTTTGACTTTTTCAAAAATTATGCTAAAACACACACAAAATCTTTTTGGATTTTCTGAGAGACTAAAATGCAGAAATAAAATATTTACAAACAATATTTTTGTGAGTTTGTGTAAGAGGATCATATTAGTTTCTGAGACAAATCACCAACACCGTTAAGCTTCATTTCATTTTAAGTTCTAAACGATTCACTTAGATTGTCAGTATACTTGTCCACTTAAATTTTCACACAAAGTTCAACTGATCCGAGATACGATATTAATGTTTTAAACACTTGAACTTATCCGTGTGTCCCACTACTTGAATATACTCCCGTATCCAGATCCCAATATTCAGTCTTACAGGTGAGTATACCACATATGATATCTGTAAGGGAATAAATTATAGTGCGAGGGCTGTGAGAGCTCAGGTCGATCTTTCGATACGCAGAGAGATGACGGCTTCGACTTTTGGTGTGTCCCCTTTAGAGGATCTTTTGCATTACAACAGCAGCGACTATCAATTTTATTGTTTCATCAGCTTGCTGAGGGCGATGCTATGTTTCAAGCATTTGCAGAAAGCATTATCCGGGGACTAGGTCAGAAATTTCTTTCAGCAGAAGTCCCGGGATAATACCCCAGATATCACTGAGCATAAAGACCTAGTATCTCAGAATAAGGGACCTTTCAAACAAGATTTCAGGGGTTACCTATATATCCAAGTTTGTGTTAACCCACAGAACAAGCAAGTTTGAATTTATGTTTATATCTCGTCACAATTTACTAAATGTGCAAAAACCTACTGGCACATCATCAGTGAGACCGTTGAAACTCTGTACAGATGAGCGGACCAGAACGTGATCTAAGAGCGATTCAGGATGACGTCACTACGAGCGATCCACATAGCGAACATGTTTTGACTTGTTAAAACTTCGAATTTTGGCTTCAAACTTTCCAGGATTTATCTCTATACTATTGCGCACAATCTGTTCAAATTTGAGCGAATTCCGACCGTGAAATCTTTCCGAATCAGTAAAAGAAGGTGTAGAAGTGAGAAGAAATGATGAAAAACAACTATAATCTGCAGAAAACCTCCTCCCAAGCTCTGATACCACTTGTAGGATCGTTTGTTGACCCGAACGAGTCATTCAGAGGCGTTCTCCTATGTTTCAGGTGCGGAATAACAAGAAACGTAGGTAGAAATAGCTTGTTCTTCACTTTAATCTACTGATTTATTGATATTAAACGATTTACAGTTCGATCTTCACACCGGCAGAGCTTCGGCGTGGAATTTCACATACACGTTATGAGATCCGTTCATGAGGCACCTATATATAGAGTTTCTGGTTCGCTTATGTGTCACATGTCCATATAAGCGAACCAGACATGTACACATAAGCGGACCAGACTGCCAAATAAGCGAACCAGACTCCCTATGTCCCTATGAGCGGACCAGACATTTAATACCTATACAGACTCCTGTTTTCTTGTATTTCGTGCCCTATGCTATACAATACGACGTAAGACCTGATCCTAGACACCTAGACGTAATCAACAGATGTAGTGCACCAACACAACCGCTGTCTTTTGAGGACACTGAAGAAGAAGAACAGACAGAAGGAAGTGTCAGACATCATACCATTGATCCACCGGGAATGGTGTTTACGCAGCATCCTACGTGTCAGCAAATGTCCCATCAATCCCCTGAAGGTGCTTCAACTAGTGGTTCTGCATCTAATGGTTCCGGATCTGCACTATTTCCTGAACCCATTCCTGAAGATTGCATTGTTACCACTCCATTCGTTCATAATAATAATGCAACATCTAATGAGGGGGAGTCTAGCAACACCACCACTGAAGACGAGACCGTACCTGACCTGGCAATACCCACAAGTGTTCAACGAAACCATCCTATAGAAAATGTGATTGGTCCTGTAAATGCAGGAGTTTTAACCAGGAGCCAATCGGGAACCATCAATACTTGCTTATATTCTTGCTACATTTCTCAAATCGAACCTAAAACTGTTGATATAGCGTTGCAGGAACCAGGCTGGGTAGATGCTATGCATGAAGAGTTGAACCAGTTTGAGAAACTTGGAGTATGGAAACTTGTCAAATTGCCAAAGGGAAAGCGCAAACTTGGAACTAGATGGGTATTTCGAAACAAGCAAGATTCTGCAGGGGTTATTGTTCAAAATAAAGCAAGGCTGGTGGTTCAGGTATTTCGACAAATAGAAGGTCTGGATTATGATGAAGTATATGCTCCGGTTGCCCGACTTGAAGCCATCGGGATCTTCTTAGCTTACGCGTCATATATGGGGTTCACTGTATATCAGATGGATGTCAAGACAACGTTTCTATATGGAGATGTGAAGGAAGAAATCTTTGTTGAGCAGCCACCAGGTTTTGTGCATCCAGATCATCCTGAATATGCCTACAAGCTAGACAAGGCACTGTATGGATTACACCAAGCACCACGAGCTTGGTATGCCACACTAACTGAACATCTTCTGGCTCTTGGGTACATACGTGGCACGATAGACCAGACTCTGTTTATCAAGAAAGTGGGCAAGGATCAGATCTTAGTTCAAATCTATGTTGATGATATTATTTTCGGGTCTACAAGTGAGGAACTTTGCAAGGAGTTTGAGAGAGTTATGAAGAAGAAATTTGAAATGAGTGCTCTTGGGGAAATGACACTGTTTTTGGGTTTACAAGTCAAGCAGAATTCTCAAGGGATTCTTATCCATCAAGGGAAGTATGTGGATGACGTGCTAGCAAAATTCAACCTTTCAGACGCAAAATCAGCTGAAACACCAATGGCTGAGAGACCGTTATTGACTGAAGATGAAGAAGGATCTCCCGTGGATCAACGTCAGTATAGGTCTATGATCGGGTCGTTGATGTATCTGACAGCTAGCCGTCCAGATATCATGTTTGCTATCTGCAACTGTGCAAGATATCAGGCTAATCCTAAAACTTCTCATCTTATTGCTGTTAAATGAATCTTTCGGTACCTTAAAGGCCGACCTCGGTTTGGTCTGTGGTATCCGAGGGATTCCAATTTTGACTTGTTTTCTTTTTCTGATAGCAATTTTGGAGGTACTGATAGTGACAGGAAATCTACATCAGCTGGATGTCAATTTCTAGGTGACAGGCTCATTTCTTGGCAATGCAAGAAAGAACAAACGGTGGCGATTTCTACAGCTGAAGCTGAGTATGTTGCCGCTTCTGCATCTTGCTCTCAAGTGGTGTGGATGCAACATCAATTGCAGGACTACGGTTTGACTTATCTCAACACTACTATTTACTGCGATAATGATGCTGCAATACAAATTGTTAGAAATCCTGTTTTTCACTCCAAAACCAAGCACATAGACAAAAAAGTTCATTTTATTCGAGATTGCTTTGAAAGAGGTCTTATCTGGGAAATGAAATGAATTTTCACTTTATGGTCAAGGGCTGACTCATGTAAGACCAGTATTGAAATAGTTTGACTCTAGTATGATGTGTTGGTAGGCTCTATCCTTTAGGCTGGAAACATTGGCTGTTTCTGTTCAGAACTAAATAGTACATGACCTCGGGAAAGAAAATCACTTGGAATTAGCTCATTTCTATTTGAATGTCTGTATGTTGTCCCGATACACACAATTTTGGTCTGACTCTGATACATCCAGATATATGCTGACCTGGAGGTGCTAGGCAACGTCAGCTTCTGCTGCATCCAGATACATGCTGACCTAGCTGTACGTTGTCGCTCTGTAGATCAATTAAACACCCGAAAGAGGCCCTCTAGTGCCCAAAAGAAACCCTATAAACCCATGTCAAATTGAGAAAAACTCATTTGATCTTGTATATTATACCTTCTCTGCTTAAGATCTATTATGTTCTCTTCTCAAACTATTCCCAGTTAAGATTTCAGAGATCTGGATTGGACTTGTGAAATATGTGGTAGGGAAGCTACTTACATGATAGGGTGTGCTGTCTGTAATTACGAGATTTGATTAGTATTTGTTTGGGTGTTCGTTGTTAAGAAATCAAAACATGATAAAATTTGTTACAGGCAGTTATATGGAAAAGGTCTAGGGAGATGAGTTTAGATGGACAAATATACTGGCAATCGTCTAGATCATTCGGTAGTAGATCAGTGTTGATAAGTGAAGTCAAGCCCGAAACCTCGTGATTTGATCCCTGAGCAATTTTGTTTATTTCCTATTTTATTTTTGTAAAAAATTGTTTCTATTATTTATTTTTGTTTTAGGTTTTTGTTTTTATAAAATATGCTCAGAAGGTATAAGTGAATTATTAAAATTAAAACTGATTTATTAAAGGGATGTTATTATTAATTAATAAATCAAATGAATTCCTTTAAGTCGGTTAAGTTTAAAATTTTGGCTATGGCCCAAAAAGTCAAAGGTCCGGCCCAGTTTATTTGGACTTTGGAGTATAAAGCACAGGTCTCGAGTCGAGACCTCACTTCTCACTCGAGACCCTCTGGTATTCTCTCAAAAAGTTCCGGCAAGCTACTTGTGTTTCCGACGTGATTCTCCGGTTTCAGTTCATCATATTCAGTTTCCGGTCTTGATTCATCGAGTTTTGAAGGTATTTTGACGATATTGTTGAAGGTTTGCAGGTGTTATGAAGATCTGATGATGTTTTGATGAAGATTTGAAGATGGCTAAGAACCCTAGTTTTTTAATATGATTTGGTTTTCAAATTAATCATAGGGTGTTTTTGGGTTTTTGATCCAAAATCTGAAAAGACAAAGTTGTTTGTGGAGGTCTCGACTCAGATAATATAAGGACTCGAGACCGGTGATTATGAGTCGCAATCTCAAGATCTCGACTCATGGTCTCGACTCGAGATCTCTTTGTCTCGACTCATGGTCTCGACTCAAATAGCTCATGGTTTCGACTCGAGAACTCATGGTCTCGACTCATGGTCTCGAGTCAACAGTGTCATTTTCAAGTCAAATTTTGTTATCTGAGTCATGATGCTATTGATCAGTTCTGATTGATTTTAAAGTTTGAATTTTTGAAATTTGATTCAAGTATTTGTTGAATGTTTATGTTCCTGATGAACTTGTGTTTTATGCAGAATATGGATTTGAAGTTTATCTCAACACATAATCAAGCAGGATATTTAGCACCTCCTCCGGAGAAACACAAGAAGTTATACACCTCATTGATTAAAGGTCTCAACAGTTGCAATATTATTCACGCACTTCGAGAAAATCCAGTTATTTATGAAGATCTTATTCAAGAATTCTGGAAAAATGCGAAAATTGAAGTTGTTGAAGGAAAGGGAGTTATTGTTTCTGAAGTTCAAAAGAATGTTGTTACTGTGACAGAAGAGATGATTCGAGAAGTTTTGCAGTTCAATGATCAAGAAACAGATTCAATTGAACTTCCTGCTGGTATAGTTGAAGCGATATTGCCTAGATTGAGTTATGAAGGAAAGTATCCACCTCTGGTTAAGAAGTTTGTGCATCCATATTGGCGCCTTTTGTTGCATATGTTTATTTTGTGTATGACAGAGAACAGAGGAGGCACAGATCAGTTGAATATTACTCAGTCTTCTGCTCTAGTGTGTGTGATAACAAACGAGTCTTTCAATTATTCAAAGTATATTTTGGAAGCGATGAAGAGGAATGTGTTTGGAGTTAGAAAGGACAAGTTTCTCATGTATCCAAGGTTTTTACAAATGATTTTTAATGATCGTTATCCAGAGTTGGAGAGATCTGGTAACACATTGGAGTTGAAGCCTATGGGTCCAGCTTGTTTTGGTGCTCTCACTCCAAAGAAGGGTACTGAGAAGAAATTTGAAGGATTAATTCGATTAGAGAAATTTGGTCAATTTGCAGAGACTGAAGATGTTGTTGCTAATCCAGTAATAGTGCAACCTGTTCCAGTGAATGATGCGCCTGCAAATGCTATAGTTGCTGAAGAACATGACATTCAAATGGGTATTGAAAATGAGCCTGAGACAGAGATTTTAACGATTGACTCTGACAATGAAGGTATTGAAATTATGTGTGATTCTGGAGAAGATGAAGAGCTTCCTCCTGAAGCTGAAATTGATACTGTTGTTTCTGTTGTTCCACCTGTGATTACTGCTGAAAGTTTGGCTTTGCTGTTAAAATCTGTAACTGATAAGATGGGAAATCCTCCTTCTGATCTTTCAGTATCAAGTGAAGAGCCTAGTGAAAACCCAAAGGATTCTGATTCCATGCCATTGAAGCGGAAAAGGAGGGATCCTCGTCTCGGAATGTTTGTTGAGCAAAACAAAGATCAATCCTTGAATATTGCTGAAGATGATGATGGTTTATATGATTTCGATTTTGAAAGAAGTGTTGCTGATACCACCACCACTACTGAAGATATCTTTGAGTTCAACACTGACACTCAAGGAAGTGCTTTGGAGACCACTGCTGTTGATGTTCAGGTTACAAATGTTGATACAGCTCCTATTGTTGATACTATGCCATCTGGTATTTCTGAATCTGCAGGTCCTTCTAGAGTTGTTTTTGATGTGCCTAGTAGTTCAAGTGGTAAGAGACCTGAAGAGCCATTTAGAATGCCATTTGATGATGATTCTAGTGATGAAGATGAGTTTATTAGCATGAGAGATATGAAGAAACGAATGGTTGTACTAGAGTAAGATTCAATTCATAAAGATGCGAAGATTATCCAACTTGAAGATACTATTGTGAAGAAAGATCAACAGATTGAGCAGCTTCAAGGAGATGTTAGTTTGTTGTTCAATATAGTTTATGATTTACGTGGGAAGTTGGAGAAGAAATTTGGACAAGAATTTTCTGATCCAACTGATGTTGAAAACAGAAGAAAAGCCTTTGCTAAGGATGATGCTGAAAGAAGTGCTGCAATGGAACAATATTTCAAGAGAGTTACAAATCCAGCGGCAGACAAAGAGAAGGCGGAAAGAATTAAAAAGAAAAAGGAGTTTGTGATTTTGAAGAACAAGAATTTAAATCCAGATGATGAGGATGCTCGTGCAACTCACCATTTATTGGATGTTGGTGAAACTCTCTATGATAAAGTTGGAAATCGTTCTGGTGTAGTTAGCTGGGGATATGATCATGATCGCAAAAGATGGTGGATAAAGAGAAAAGTTGGTCCAGTCGAGTGGTACAAACATCCAGGCCAGTTTCAGTCTTTCACTAAGGTGGATTTGACAAATTTGTCTAAAGCACCTTATGTGGATGATAAGCCTGGAGGTGCTGGATATATGTTTTTTGAGAGATTGAAGAGGGAGGTTCTTAAAGGTTTTCCTTCAATGCGTACGGCAGAGTCCATTATTAAACCAGCTAAGGGTATTAGAGATCCTTACACAAACAAGCGTATGAAGATTGTGCACTGGCCTGTAACTGATAAAGAAAAGACAATTCCGTTGGTGAAAAAGATTCCAAAAGGTGCTTTGAAGTCTTTACATTTCTGGATTTATGATGAGCGTCTAGGACAGGCAGTGATTGTTTGTGATGATGATGTGAGTTTTCGTTTGGTGGATCAAATTGATTTGTTGAATCTTGCTTATGAAGACTTAGAAATGTTAGCTCGTAATCAGATTAGAGCTACAGAAAAATATGAAGAGATAGCAAAAGGTTGGACTGCTGCTGTTGCTTCAGTTCTGCATATCAATCGAAAGGGTTTTGGTGGATACAAAGATAGTGCGAGTGGTGATCATGACAGTCAAAGTTAAAAGAACCTCCATGCATAAACCTAGGGGGAGATTGTTGGAACCTGAAGGTTTATTCATGTAGGTTAGCATAGTTGAAGGGTTGTTTCTGTGTTTTGTTTAATTAACATATGGGTCGAATTATGTATGGGTTGGGTTGTTTAGTTAGAAGTCGCATGGGCCTAGGTTGAAGTCCAAGTGTTTTGTATTTAAACAAACCTCAACCACTTGGTTGAGGTTGATCGTGGATTGCGACTTAGAGAGGAGCCGAGAACTCCTTAGGAATCTTGTATCAGTCATTGGTCATCATTGAATGCAAGATTACTGGTTTGTGTTTTGATTATATTATTGTTTTCATTATATTGTTCTTGAATCGGCTTGTGATTGTATTCCGCAACTTCACAAGTTAGAGACTGATATCATTGAAGGATTCAAATCGGGTTTTACATTTCAGTTACTGTTTTTGTATTTACGGTGTTGATCAGTTTTTTATCAGAGTTACAGGTGATAGACGTCCCATCTTCTAAGTATGCCGTTTTTTATGACCTTATGCAGACCAAGATGACAAAATACAATAACGGAGTAAATAAAATATTAAGTAGGAATTTTTTTTTTTGTTATTTTTGGCGTTTTGTAAGGAATAACCATTTTTAGTATTTTTTTTTGGCGTTTTGCTAATAAAGGGAGAAATATATCATTTAATTATCTTAAAAAAACAAAAAGAAGATTACACAGAAGTAACAAAAAAGAGGAAAAAAATTAAAAGCCTTCGTCAGAAGGTACTTTATCCGATTAGTATCCATCACTTGCGTCATCTTCTTCCTCCTCGGAGTCTTCATGTGGATCTTCATCCATGTCGTCACCTTCACCTTCATCAGCTTCTTGTTCCTGAAGATTCTGAAGCCTCCACCTGAACATTTCTTGTATTAACTCCAATTTTGAGTCTATTTCTGTGTTGGTGCAAGTGGCGTTATGCAATTATTCCATGAAACCCAGACGCTGCTTTGTCATGATGTTCTCTAGCAAGTACACTTCCTACTCTCCGCTGTCGTATGTAACCGTCACCATGTCTGTTTCATCATAAAAACGCCATGATGTCATGACAGGGTCCGGCTTCACATCTGCTTTGATTGGTCCAAATTTGTTGGTTAATGCTTTCATAAGCATGTGCGTTTCATGGCATTCGTTGTCTAGAGCGATGACCTGGATAAGATTCGCCTCTATATCTCTTCTTCCAGCTTCAGAATTGCCCTAACCGTCTTAACAAACACCCTCCTTCTGTTGTGAAAAAGAAGGACGTATCGCCTAATTCCCAGAGTGTATCTCCACGAAACGATTGTTGCCATTTTGGTTAAGTTGGCGTTTTTGGTTAAAGATGTTTTTTGCAGAAAATGGATAGATTGAAGTGATTATGGAAGATATATTTTACCTTGTTTATATAATGATGTTTTTGGCGCGTAATTTAGGAGGGAATTTCGTCTAATAAATGTTAATAACTGAAATTCAGTTACTGTGTTGTTTCATCTTCCTGTAATATCCAACGCATTTTATTACTATTTTTTGGCGTTTTGTTTTTAATGGCATTTTATTTTTTTGAATGGCGTTTTATCATTTTATGGCGTTTTGAATATGAGCGGTAAAAGACCCTTTTACCCATAATGAAGCGCGTCCTACATAATAAAATTGATGTTATTTACGAAAACGCCACCGCGCAATCTATTCCATGGATTGTTTTGATCGGACGAACCCATAAGCGTTCTCATCGTTCTCACACTTTTGAGAGTTTTCTCTAAATCTCGACCCTATATATATATATATATATATATATAGAGGCCGGTTATCATACAAACACTCTAATCGTACATTATGTACGCTACAACAACAATCGTACGATCATCTCATTAAAAGCGCGTGTTTAAACAATTAAATTAATCAAATTAAAATTAATAAAAGAAACCGCCAAGGTTAGAATCGTCCATAGCGAGAACAAAACCCCTGATTATCAGCACACAAAACCTCAAAATCATACCGTAAAACCCAAAAAATCAAAAGCATTCTCCTTCTCCAAAACATTACCTGCAACTCATTGCGATTTCAATTACGATTCACTGCTACTCTCCATTGCGATTTCAACTACGATTCCATGAATATTGAGAAAAGAAGCAAAGCAAACAACGACAGACCACAAGCGAAGAATATGAATCCAGGTATCTATTTACATTTGCGATTTAAAGTGTAATATACAGGGGCTTTAAAATCAAATGCGATTTTGTTTGTTTATTAATGTTTTAACTGAAACATATAGTTTTATAACATTATATATTGATAACAACTTCAATTTTGCTAGGGTTTATTGCAGGTATATTTATTTATTAGGTCTTGCATTTTTTATGCACTTGTCTTAATGATACCGATGGGTGTGCGATATCATATAGGATTTTGTTGTGGTTTTAATGACATTTGCGATTTCATATGATAAAAAGCTAGTATGTAGAAGTTTTTTTGTTTTAGGTTAAATTAGATTTGCGAATTGATATAAATGCAAATGCGATTTTATATGAGAAGTTAGTTGTATTGTTTAGGTAATGCTTATGAAACAAATGCGAAATCATAACTCATAAATGCAAATTGATAAAATAACACATGCGAATTGATATCTAACACATGCGAATTGATGACTTGTTGTGCATGATTAACTGACAAATGCGATTTGTTAAGTGTTTTTAACTATAGCTTGCGAATTTGTAGAAATAGAATCTGATGAAGACTTTGAAAGACCAATATCAACTCTGATAAAAATTAAAAAGAATAGAAAGAGATTGGTGATTCAAGAAAGTTCAGAAGATGATGAATTTGTTAAGCCACCCCCAAAAAAGAAAAAAACATGAGAAGAAAGAAGATAAGAGAAAATCAAAGATACTCACAAAAAAACATTCAAAAAAAGGGCAACAACCTAAAACAGAACATAGAGAGTTTTTGAAATACAGCAATGAAGCAATACTGCTGAGATGCCAACCTAACTCATATATGGATACTGTTAGAAGATTTTCAAAAAAACAGATAGATGATGTTAGGGATATGGGGTTTGGAGCTATTCTTGATATCAACATCAACCATATTTCGACACGATTGGCATATTGGCTAGCAAGAAACTTTGATGAGAATTCCGATGAGCTAAACTTGGGAAAACACAAAATAAAAATAACGTCGGACACAGTTTTTGAGGTATTTGGAATACCAAGAGGGCCAACGAAGGTTGAGATAATAACCGATAAGAGAAAAGTCAAAAAGCAAGACAAAATTGAAAAAAGTCAAGAACCGGGAAATGATGTGAGGGATACATTCATCCACCAGTGGGAGGAAAACAGGAGAATTACCCATGGCTTAATTGCAGATACAATGGAAAATCAAAGAGACGGAGGGAGCCTGTTTAAATTAAACTTCCTAGTATACTGGATGACGTTCTTTGCGGAGATTACAAAGGCAACACTTGCAAATGATAGATGTTTGCTTGGTGTAGAAGATGTTGAGGAAATAAAGAATCTAGATTGGTGCTCATTTCTACTCGACACATTGCGTCGTACACGAGCAGGCTGGAAGAACTACAAAATACAATTTGTGGGACCTGTTGCCTTTCTTACGGTATACATTACTACATTTAATAACACATTTAGAATACTAGTTTGTTTTGTTATATAATTAAATGATCTTGCGATTCATGCAGCTTCTATACACGCATGAGTACAACAAGAGGCTTAACCTGTTTGAGAAAGCTGTGGAAATACCGGTTATTCGTTATATCACATCTTCAGAGATTGATAAAGTCGAAGAACGTATTTCGGATAACGGACCTCTATGGATATCGAGAGAGAGTGAAGAAGAAGAAGAAGAAAGTGAAGAAGAAAATGAAGAAGAAAATGAAGAAAAGAATGAAGAAGAAAAGTGTCCTCCGGAGGATGATTATACACTACGACCACCGGTTGACACGACGATAAGCTACAAAAGAAGGACTGCGCGCGCAGTACAAAACGAAGAATCCGGGAAAGAGCCAAAAGATAAGGAGAACATTGATGAGTTCATGGATTTCAGTTTTGAAATCAATGAAATGTCTCAGATGAACATTGACTTTGAAGTTGGAACGCAGACGCAGAAAATGATAGATTATTGCAACACTCCTGCTCAACTTTCACCGTCGGTATTCTATGACACAGCCAACGAACAACAACTAGAGGCTTCGAGAGCAAACAAAAAGGTAAGTGTATAAAAATGTTAATTTAACTTATTTAACTTTATCAATTATATTTAACTTCTATACCGATATTACAGAATCTGTTGAAAAAGATGAAAGCAAATGTCAAAAAATACCTTAAAATGGTTCGAGATGTTCAAGAGATGAACAACTTAGTGTCAGAGGCAAAAACTAAGTGTTTTTGGGATGTTGAGGTTATGAATGCTTGTAAGGAGTGGGATCAAACGCTTCAGAATAATCCCATCTGTCTGCCACCTGAACCGGTTCAAGAGCATGAACCTGCAGCCTCTCCTGTTCATCAAGACCCAGAAAACCCAGCTTCTGAGGTTCATCATGAAGTTGCTACAAACAAAGAAGGTAAAGAGGATGAAGAAGCACAAAAAGTAATATCCAGTGTTTTGCTACAAATGGCATCAGAAGGTAACACATGCAAAATTAATATTAACAAATGCGATATAATGTAAAAATTCACTAAAAATTATACATTTGCGAAACCTATGAAAAACACATGCGATACTATCAAAAACATTTTAGCTTTGATTTCGCACACGATGTCATGTATACACCTGCGATTTTGACTCTGCTGTATTAAATAAAATAATTTTAATCTATAGGTACACTGCAACCAGATGATGGAGGAGTCACAGACACCCTTATTGCAAAAATTCAAACAGTGGAACCGAGTGTATATGCTTACCAAACAACTGCCAATGGTAATAAAAACCCTTTACTTTATGACAAAAATTAAACATCATAAATTATTGTATATCTTAAATTACTCTGGCATGCAGAAACTGGTGAAAATGAAAGTGTTGTCGAAGAGACAGTGAACTTGGCAGAATCTACACAAAAAGTCCAGGAAGAAGTGCCGGAAAAAGACCCCCAACAACTCGATACGGGCGTTGAAATTGAAAAGGAAATGGAACCTGAATGCCCTCAGGTAACTGCTGAAGAATTGCATTCAGTTGAGTTGGTTTTGAGCATAGTACCAACATTGCAAGAAGATAAAGGAAAAAAACAAACTAGAGGGAGAAAAACCACAAAGCCAGAGCAAGTTCCAAAACAAGTTATACCAAAAGGGTTAAACGAACTACTTTATAAGACAATAGAACAAGCAAAAATAAGAGGTGAAAAAAGATGTGCAGATCTTGGAGACAAATTTTGTTCACCTTACTGCAATAGAGTGGTGAACATGCATGAAGCACTCTTGACCCAAGAATTAAGTGTGATCCGCTTCACATTTGCTACCTTTGCAGGCTTGCAGTAAGTAGAAAAACAAAATATCAACAAACAAAACATCTAATAAAAATATACACAAAACAAAAACTAATTATTTATTTTATGCCTGGCAGAGAAGAGTTTTACCGATCCAAAACTGAGGTTGCAACATTCAAAGCTGTGTTTGAAAGCTTCTTCAGGGGACAATACGTAGCATCGAACGGATTAGATGCATTTGTAGATATTCTAAACCTTGAAGAGAAGAAAAGGGATAGAAAATCATCACCACACAGATTCTTCTTGTATTCCACAATGATGGTATGTTTTCATATACATTTTGTCATTTGAAATTTTAAAACATAAATGCATAATAAATGATTTTGCAAACTAGTTTTATCTAAATCGCATGTATTATGGCAGAATTTTTGCTTTTGAAACATTTTCATGCTGTTTGTAAAATATCGCATGTGTTGTATATACTATTCTCATGTGAAAAGATCAAATGTTTGTCTTTCTAAACATTTCTCATACTCTTGTGAATTTCGCATGTGGTATAAATACAATTCGCATGTGAATCCATTGTTTGCATAACTTTGATTCTAATTACATAACATATAGCCGAATATCTTTTACGACGAGGAGAAATACACAGACAACCAACGACTCAGAATATTTGCCTCGAATTTTGAAGACATGTTAAATAGATATGAGGTAAAAAAAACTTGAATCGGTTGACCTGGTCTTTATTCCGGTACTTCAAGGTGACCACTTCTATGTCTTGTGCTTCAACTTGAAATCCGGCAAAATTGATCTGATTGACAATTCAGCAGCTGAACAAGAATTCAAGGAAAGATACAAGGGGCTACCAGACACACTGGTATTACAAAACCCTATACTTATACATGTTATATTTTATGTAAAAGCTACTAACACAATGTTACAATGTTACAGAGAAGGGTATTGGTTTTATACCTAAAAGATGCTTTAAAACCAACACCGGCTATAGAATAACTTGCAACCTCAGTGATAGAAAGAAAGGAAATGGTTTGGAGGACGAAGAATAACGGCGTAGACTGTGGAGTGTTTACGATGCGTCACATGGAAACCTACAAGGGAGACCAAAAACCATGGGTGACAGGATTTGTGAATGAAGATGAAGTAAACAACAGACAGAAAGCACAACGTCATCTCCTAAGGACAAGATATCTCAGCAAAATCATTCTATCAGAACACAACATGCATCGTCTAAAAATAATTAAAATGGCCAATGATTTCGACAAAAGGCCAGACAAAGGGAGGTATATGAAAGATCTGGATAAGATAATCCCAGAAAGGATGAAAACATATTTTGACAGGGACAATTAAAGTTCATTTGATGATGTACTTATGTTACATATTTCAACTGTTTCAACTGTTTCAACTGCTTTAGTTCTCTTATTAATTTCGAATATATATTGGTGTTTCTTAACTGGCAATTGTGTTCTTATTTCGCATGTGTTTTGTATGAAAATCGCATGTTTCAAATTGAATTATTAAAATTTGCGAAAAACAGTTCCATTACATGACAAAACATGCTAATTTATTGGAACATACACCAAAAAAAAAAAAAAAAAAAAAACAGTTCATTCAAAAGATGAAAGAAACTTTATTTTCATCTTCATTGAGCATCTTAATACATTTATTGCACCAGCCAACTCTTTCAACTGTTTCTCATCCCTCTCACCCAAATCCACCATAACATAACTGCAATTTCTTTAAGACTACTCACTTGCATCTGGGATAACAAGTTCAGAATTTCTTGTCTTCTCTTCATGTTTTCTGTTACACGAGAAATGTTGGCTTCCAACATCTCTTGACAAATTTGATCCTCTTGAATCTGTTGCTGAATCCTTTCCCTCAAAACCTGCTTGATACTTGGTTCAGAAGAAGCAGAAGAGGATGTTGGTAGATCTGCCATTTTTTAATTGAATGTTTTCAATAGTAATGAAAACACAAAATATATAATAAAAAAAATTATTGATATGAATTATTGAAATCAATTATTGAACTGAATTATTTGATTTCAATAATTGAAACACACTGTGCAAAAATAAAAATAATTACTCATAAAGATTGGGAAATCAAAAGCTACAAATGATAAAAATCTTTAAGGTTTGCGAAATATCGAATTAAACTTGCGAAATTATATATCAAACTTCATTGTGTGCGAAAAGACTATATTTAAACATGCGAATTTATGCAACAGATCCATTCCTTTACTAGTTGGATTATTTTAACACATCACATGCGATATATAAAAAGACACATGCGATATAGTAACACAACAATTAATTCCAAATAACACTTAACTTCTACCCATGATTATAAATCTAATAAAAAAAAACTTCAAATGAAAAAAAAACACAAACTCACCTAAATGACGAATCAATCAGTTTCTGAAATGGCCGTTCTGTGTGGAATCAATCGAAACCCTACAATCGAATTCAATAACGAAGAATACTTAAATGGAACGGTTAGGAAACGAACTCCATAATTGACGGGATTCAATGATTAGCAGTCGTAAATGTTAGATTAGAATGTCTGATATACCCTTATTTGTTAAAATTGAATCAGGACACGTGTATGGCTGCTGTTGTAGCGTACATAATGTACGATAGTGAGATTTGTACCATACTCTTTACCTATATATATATATATATATATATATATATAACAGAATATACTTGCAGTTCTTATAAAAAAATTAGTAGTTTTGTGACATAATTTTTATAAATTTTCATCCAACCAATAACTCAGTTATCTTTTTCTATTAAGGTGAAAAAATCTTTTAAATTTTATAAAGTAAGATAAAAATTAATTTCAAATTTTTTATATACATCAGTTTTATAAAAATAAAATCTACTTCAACCTCTAAATTTTATAAAACTAAAATGTTAGTGACCTTATGGAAAATGGTCAAATAAACAAATCGCTCCTTAAAACGTTATGTTCTACTCTTTTAAAGTCGCTCCTTAAAAAAAATAGAAGGCACTGTTGTGAGGAAGTAACAACAGATGTTTGCTGCTCTTGTGTTGCAGTAGGCTCCTATAGCATCTGAACCTTCAGAGTTACCTTCTTTTTGACTTGTTTGGTTTTTCGAATTGTGGTGGCTTTTGTTGGATTTTTCTATGGAATAAGACGTATCCCATGCAACAACGCAATTTGGATTTTTCTATGGAATAAGTGGTATCCCAGGCAACAACACAAAAAACTTCATGTGTGTGTTTAGTTAGTAAATAATTTAATAACTTTGGAAAACAGTTATCGCGTTTCAAATGTGTAAAAATGGTATTTATATAGATTAAATACACACAACAGGCAGTGTACCCATTGCGTATAAATTAGTTTAGATAAGAACCAAGTATTGTCTAAGGATACCCTTTCCCTACTCAATCTTCCGTTATTATCTTGACCGATTTTATTTATAGATAGATTCGTTGACTAAATATTTATCACACCCCGACCCGCAACTGATTTGGTACGGGGCATGATGATTGTTCATAGCTTTTGACACTATTATAAGTTTAAACCCTTAAAGCAACCACATTAAAAAAATTCACACATGTTTTGGAGGACCTTATAGGTTAAACGAAGTTATCTTGAAGCCCCGATTGAGATCTATCACCCGGTTAATGTGTATTCGCGTTAATCGGCTCAGTTTGTTAATCCATTTCCATTATCTTCTGATGGTTTGACTTTATGGAGTTTTAGTAAAGTCTTGTTATTATGAACTTATGCTATGTATGACTGCATGTTATGTATTGATTTTGCGATTAAGTTGTGTGGTTGAATCGATCTTTCAATATGGTATGCTAGTTATATTTGATTTCTTCTATCTAATGTTGGCGCTTATTAATCTTGGGATTGAAACCTTAACTCATAATAAACAATTTGGTAACATAATTGATAGAACATGTAAGCTACTTTCGGGAAGGATCTAAATGGTTTATCTTGATTAGATTACAAGTCGCAATGTTCATTGTTTAGTCTCGAACCCAACCTACAAACCCTAAATCATATGTGTTCATAACATAAACTTGTTGCTTTGATCTGGATTGTCTATTTCCGTCTATAGCATAGGTTTCTTTATTTATGTCATTATCCTAGTAGGACTTTAATCTCTTTAGTACTTCACAGAACTGAATATAGTCATTCTGAGTTGTCATTCCAGTCAAGAGGATTCGACATCTAGGTGGTTGTTTTTTCCATATGAAATCCTTAGACTTTTCTACACTACGTCAAAAAAGGGCTACGGCCACACTAAAAAAGTGTGACTATATGCCTTTCGCCACACGAATTTTTTTCAACTCAAGTGTGACCAAAGGTCCAGTCATCGTACGTATCATACGGCCACATTCACTTTTTAGTGGCCGTTGCAATTTAAAAGTGTGGCTAAAGGGTACTAAAAATTTCTTGCTGGAATCAAGCATAAGTGTGGCTAAATGGTAGCAACGGTCACATTAATGTACTTTAAGTGTGACTGGTTCTATTATATGGTCACATAAATTTAGTAAAAAGTCTATTTTAGCCACATTAGTTAAAAAAGAGTGTGCCAAAAACGGTTGTAATCAAGCACTGTGTTTATTAAGTGTTGCTAAATTGTAGCAACGGCCACATGAATTTACTATAAGTGTCGTCGATTCTATTATATAGTCACATGAATTTATTGTAAGTGTGGCTAAAAACTTTTATTAGACACATAAAACATTTTTGTAATTGTAAGTGTGGCTATTGTATAACCTTTGGTCACAAAAATTTGTTTTCCCATGACATTTGGTATCATTTCGTCACACAAACAAAAAACAAAGTGACTATGGTGTGACTAATGGTTATATATAGCCACATTAAATTTTGTAACTTTAAGTGTGGTTATTTTCTAATCTTTAGTCACGCATAACTTTTTTCCTATGACGTTTGGTATCATTCTGTCACACAAACAAGAAATAAAGTGACTATGCTGTGGCTAACGATTATTTATAGCCACACATATTTGTTGTGGTTCTATGTGGCCATTTTTGCGTAATTGTCAATTTTATTTTCATTTTTTTGTAAAATTAAAACAGGAGTAAAGTAGTAAACATGAACAAACCTAAAAACAAAAGTAATGATATTAATAATAATAATAATAATAATAATAACAATAATAATAAACCAAAATCCATACATAAGTTTTAAATTTAAATAATATATTACATAAACTTTTGATCATAAGCTATCTACAAATAATGCAACTACTACTTCATGTGAATCCCTCTCAAGGTCTTCAATAGCCATTTAGAAGAAAACATATGCCTTGGTTGTCCAGATCCATTTCTTCTCCCCACATTATTGTTGTGTTGCTGCTGAGATAAAACATTCATCCTTTGCTACTTCATGTTTGCAAATAATGAATCCAAAGTCTATCCTTCTGTTTTGGCACTACTTTCCCTTATTTTCGATACATTCACCAATCCACATAAAGTTTTCTTTTACACTAAACGGATAAATATAGTACCATGAAAGTAAAGCCTCCTCCATTTGAAGCCTTATTTCAAACGGGTCAAGCCACATCCCTTCACAACACATAACCAGCTTGCACACCTAACATCATGGAACAGAAGAATCCTGTATTTACAATGATAGAATAAATGAAATCTCAATAGGTTGTTCTTTTTCTCTCTTAAAAACAGATTTGTGAACAAAAATTTGTTTGATGAACTAGACTCAAAATCATATGGAATAAATGTGCATTATTACTAATGTTCCATAAAACAATAACTACACCAAATAAACAGTTTGCTCTTTTTTGGATTTTTTTTTTACTTTTATTTAGGTGCAAAATAGGAAATCCAATATCATTATCACAAGCTACTCTGTTACTATTGAAAGTATTCAAAACACTAGAAAATGATGAAACCTGTGCTTTAGGGCAAATGTGTCCAACATATCCATGGGAACCACCTGAAAATTTCCCATCAGTTAACAATGCAACTTCCTGCAAAATCCAACAAATTTGTTGCTTACCATTAAGAACACAATATGTTAGAAACTAGAACAATCATAACTATAAGCCATTTGAAATGAAATCTATTAAGCTTCCACTTTGTGGGACCAGGCATATATACATGTGGATCCAAAAAGAAGTAAAGATGGAGCCAGAGTACAAAAGGTGATAAATTGTAAAAACCAATAGAACGATGAAATTCTTCAGAGCAAGTGTTAGCTAGAAATAGCAATTTCAGCCCATTATCTCTAATTCAGTCAAAAAGTCGTCATTCGAAAATCACCTTAAAGGGTCACAGTATATTATTATTGTATGGCATTCTTTGCAATTATACTTAACGCATTAACTAAACATGGACCTATTTCAACTTGCAGTAAAAAGGTATCCATTTTAAAGTGTTACAGATATCGAAGATTGTTGGAGATGGATATACACAAGCACAATCTAGCTCCCCGTCACGGATTGTATCAAAGATTGCAAGTGAAGGACCCACGCTATGAACCGAAGAACAACCAATGCAATCCAACAAACCGATTTCTTTATGTAACTGGTTGGTGTTTTCAATTAGGGGATCTTCAAATACAGAAAGGAGTGAAGTTCTCAATGAAGATGAAGGTGTTAAACTCGGCTTATCAATAGCCTTGCACATAAGGAAGTTTAAGTCGGCCATGTCTATAAAATGTTTATTGTTGTTTTGTGCGTTTGCTAAGGTTGTATAGATTCTTCATGCTAGATCCCATATACCTTCCCCTCCTTTTACATCGTGGGAATTTATGAGGGCCGAATGGTAAAATCCTGTTCAAGTCAAACAAGTCAATATTGGTGGTAATTTCGGCCAATTTACTTATGAATGAGAAAATTCGAAGAATTTTCAAATTATGGGTTATCTTTAAGAATGCATACATGTAAATTGAAAGTTAACCAACACGTAAATTGAGTTACATGTGTCCAGGTTATGGTTTAACTTTTCAACACGATTAAATAATGGGGACAAGTTTAGGTTGTCTTATAGAAACCAGCCAACCAAAACCCAACACAAATTGTCACCACTAAATTACACACTAACTTTAATAAGAAATTTAAATTTTTGGAACAAAGTGTAACAGGTCATGCCAACCAGACAGTTTCTACATGTACAAGAAGTACATGTTCCCCGTTACCAAATCTGTCAATTAACCATATTTAAATCTCAGCCACCACACGCTCAGACTCATGAATACCAATTATGCAGTTTATAAAGTGATACACACCCTGAAAATCATTCTTGATTCTTATCCAATAGGTATGTATATAGTGTATGTGCACCCATCTAACATGATATTTAAGCAGCGTACATGAAATGAATCTTACCAATATTGCGATCACTAAGAATAGGATCAAGTTGTGAACGACAATCGATGAGAGTTGCAAGTGAATATTTTTCCCATTTTTCATCAGGAAAGTTTTTAGAAGCACGAGCAGCAATAAATCCTGCTGCTGCTAATAGCGCAAATAGTTTGATCCCTTTTGATTTGCAGCCCTGAAAAATTTAAGTCACAGTGCAAGTACCAGAGATTTTAGTGCATTGTTTAAATGATGCTATCACTCCTCATCAAACAAGAGATATGCTTTGACTATTAAGGTCAATCTTATTACTTTTAATCCCCAAATTTGATATACTGTGACCCTTTAGGTGATTTTCGGATGGAATACATTTTTCATCGTCATCGAACAGTTCTAGTGCCCCGATCTTTGCCAAAAACCTACAAATTATGAAACCAATAATGAAGTTTCATAAGAATACAATAATGAAGTTTCATAAGAATTATGCCTTCTTTGATTATGGATGCTCATCATATCACATCATTCACTAAAAAAACCAAAATATGTCTTTAAACTAGAGGTGGCAAAATGGGCCGGTTGAATTAGGTTGGTTGTCAAGACAGGATGGACTGATTAAGAAACGGGTCAGGATTGTTCAGATCAAGATGAGCTAAATAATTATATACTGTGTGGGGTCTAAATTATATTAAAAGTCAACGGCTTTCATCTAGTTTGATAATCCAATATTTACTCTACAAAACTAGGTTTGGCAAACGGGTTGGGTTAGGCGGGTTTGAATTGCTGGTTAAAATGAGTTGATTCAATAAAGGGTTATTTTGGTTTGGGTCGGAGCGAATTTCTGGTCAGAATGGTTTGATTTATAAAATGGTTATTTTGAAATTACTGTACAGCTTCTAGGTTCTGACTTTCTAGTTTTTGGCACCAGTTACACGCGATAATGCCTCGGTTTACTCATGTTTAAAAGCCGGATATGCGTGTAGAGCCGATTACATGTACCAGAGCCGGGAAACGCCCGTCTGGCGACACGTTACTCGGGCCCGGCACACACTTAACCAGCCGCTCGACATGTAACTGAGTCTGTCGTTTAGGCATAATGCGTAGGGGTGCTAAATGGGTCGTGTTTGTGGGTTGGCGGGTTCAACTTGAAACTGACCTGAACCCGTTTAGACTAAACCCAAACCCGTGATTTTTGTGTTAGGTTCATGTTGTGTTTTCGGGTCGTGTCAGAAATTCACACCCCTATTAATGCGGCGTCTGTTCGGCGTTTTTCTCAGGCACGTGTAATAGAGATGGAAAACGCGTGTTCGATACAATGTAACGGGAGTAACCTGGCACCGATAAGGCTTAACGCAGCGCTTGACGCGAAACCGGCTTTGCACAAGTAACCAGCACCAGTTACCAGCATTCAATCGACAGTTCGCGCGCGCACCGTTGGTTACGCGTGCTTAATGCCGGTTACACGCATTCCTGTGTTGTTCTGCGTGTTCATACAAGAAAAAAAACACTCAAAAGTACCTAAACTGTAACTTGGGTAAATCACCATATGCATAGCAATGGTCCTTATTGTCACTCTCAGGTGAAGATACATCTGAATCACACGATCCACCAGCCCAATCTTCGATTTCCATGATTAAACTGTTTTTCTGTAAATTAAAAAAATATCACTAAAACTTTAAAGCAGACAACGATTTCCATGATTAAACTGCTTTTTTATAAAAAGAAATCAACTTCAAAGCAAGCAAAGGATCTTTAAAACACTAAGCTTCTAGTTTGATTTATACTATTCAGGACACATGTTAACTAATGCAATAAAAGAGTAGTAACAATGCTCTCAAATGACCATAGAATTAATAAGTTCATCATTATAAAAAAGTGAATATAAAGCTCTATGTTTTCATTTGTGTACAGTAGAAAAAATATATACACTCAAAGAATCGGAATTTTAGCGCTGCTCGACCTTTAACCAATAAGACCCATTCGACACGTCATTTCCACTTTTAGCAAAAACAAACAGAGGTGTATAGCAAAAATAAACAGAGGTGTATAGCAAAAACAAAAAAAAAAAGTATTCTGCAACTTTTTTGGGAACTGTTTCTTTTACAAGCATGAACTTGCAACAACATTGTGTATTTATCTATGTGGAATTGCACCCAAAGAACTAATATGCACTTCTTATAATCACCATATTAATGCACAAGGTACATATCTCATATGCAGGTTTTTATGCCATATCTAGTTTTATATGTGATTGAATTCAATTTTAATACAACTATCAGTCTTATCAAATACGAAAAGGGGGAAAATCAAACCTTCTTTCAGCACCAGATTGAATCAATACGAACAACGTCAAGAATAGAATCAATAAGTTCTACTCCTTCCGTATAATGACCTTTCGCCCAATTCCGGCACCAGACTGCCCGAACACAAAGTTACACGGCCGGAAGATCTGACGGTACGGACTAGATCGAACACTGTCAATGGTCCCTGGCTCGATGTCTAGCAAAACATCTTAAACGAAGAGAGGCGGGTGTAGTTACCCGCCACCACTTCTAGGTTTTACAGTTTCTCGGCAGGCGGTTCCCCCTTTTCCGGTACCGTAGTACCATTGGAGCAAATCGCTTCATCAGGAGCAATTTAAGATAATTCCACAAGGGTGCCAGAATATCCCCTTTAGAGCCGCTACATGGGGATTTAGGGAATTCATGAAGTTCACTTCAACAGGTGGTTCAATCGGAGGGAGAATATAGATGGACCCATTACACGAACTTTGAAGATAGGAGATGGATTCATGGCGAACAAAACTTTAACCACGATCTGGTGGTGGATTTTTGAAGATGAAGTGTTTTACAATTGGGTAGCGAGGGAATTAGGGTTTAGAATGGAGATAAGAGGGAAATGGAGATTTAGAAGTGAAAATATGAAAAAAATTTAAAAGTTTAAAATACGAAAATTTTAGCGCCTAATAAACTATAAAATCCGGTTTTTATAATAAACTATAAAATTTGGTTTTTATATCGCAACAGATTTGACTCAGAAACGGTTTAATTAGGTGTATCTAGTGGTTCAACTGGCCGGTTTGAACCGGTTTTTAAAACACTTTTTGGTCGTGCAAACTAATATATTTATACTTATATAAATTAATAATAGATATAAAGATATAAAAAGTAAATTGAAATTATATATATATATATATATAGGATTAGGATCATGAGTGAACAACTTCTTGAGAGTGAACTGAGTGAACTAATCTTGGTCCTTGATCATTTTTTAGATTAAAAGGGTAAAATTGACATTAGCAAGTACTTTTAATAAAAATCCCTTAATTTTCTCCTCTCTTAACTCTCTCTCTCTCTCTCTCATTTTTAATTATTTCTCTATTATTTTAATTATAAGAGATTGAATGGCTAATGTTTTTTTCAAATAAACTGTTATGTTCCTTTTAAAATTAAATATTAAACCTAATTAAATTATGATTTTTAACATATGTGTATAAAGGTCAGTATATACAAGACTTATACACTTGTGTATTATTACATCTTGTTTTCACGGGTTAGTATAAACCAGATTTATACACTTGTGTATTATTCAAGTATATATGTATACGGGTCGGTATATACCAGACGTATACACCTATGTATTATTCAAGTACATAGTGTATACATGTCGATATATATCAGACTTATACACTTGTGTATTACTACATATTGTTTCCACTATACATCTTTTCATCAAACATTAATCTAATACATATATGTATAGAGAATGTAATTAAATCTTTTTAATTGTGTTCTAGCTGAAACAATATTTGATAATGTTTGTATTTTTTAAAATTATGAAATATTAAGTTAGGTAATATGTGAGAGAAAAAAAATATAGAGAATGTAATTAAATATTCTTTTATTTGGAAAGAGAAATCAGGAGAGAGAAAAAATTAATTAATTAAATGAAGATAGAAATATACAATTATACCCTTATGTGTATTAAAATACTTGTAAGTTACAAAATATAATTACAATCTTGCCATTAAAGAAAAAATCTAGATCTACAAAATCAATGGTCAGGATAAGTTTATTTTGTTCACAAATAAATCATTGTTCACTCATGAACCCTACCCTATATATATATATATATATTTGTAAAAATATATAAATTACATGTTTTAAGAAAGTAAATTCAAAATTTTAATTTGAACCATACATAAAAACTTATTAAAACAACTAATATTAAATAAGGCGTAACCATATAAAATCTAACACGAAATCCTAAAGCCTATCATGGTTTATCAAGAGTTATTGTGATTATTAATCCTAGTATGTTACATTAATAAGATCAACTATACTTTGTTATGGTCCATTAAGGTCAATAATGGTTCTTTAAAACATATATTATCTACTATTATCTATTGTGATCCATTAAGATCTAATATGGTTCACTAAGACATGTATAATCTACTGTTGTCCATTATGAACCATAAAACCCAATATGATCCAATAAGACATATTTGATCTACTATTGTTCGTTGTAATCCAATATTGCCTATTAAAATATGTAATCTATTATCGTTCATCGTGTTCCATTAAAGCCTAATATGGTCCATTAAGACATATTTGATGTTTTATTGATTATTGTGACTCCATTAAGACATATATGATCTATTATTGTTCATTGTGACCCATTAAGGCCTAATATGATCCATTAAGACATGTATGATCAACTATTCACGATGGTGGTCTATTAAGACCCGATATGGTCCATTAAGACATATATGATCTAATATTGCCCATCGTGATCCATTAAGGCCTAATATGGCCTTTTAAGAATTATATGATCTGCTATTGGCCATTGCGATCCATTGATGCCCAATATGGTTCATTTAAGACATATGTGATCTATTATTGTTCATTGTCATCCATTAAGGCCCAATATGGTCTATTAAGTCATATATGATCTACTATTGTTCATTATGATCCGTTAAGGCCTAATATGGTTCACTAAGACATATATGTTCTACTATTGGTCATTGTGATCCATTAAGGCCTAATATGGTTCATTAAAACATATACGATCCACTATTGTCCATTGTGACCCATTAATGCCCAATATGGTCCATTAAAACATATATAACCAATTGTTAGCGATCGTGATCAATTAAGACCCAATATAGTCCATTAAGACAAATATGATTTACTATCGCCCATTGCGATCCCTTAAGGCCTAATATGGATCATTAAGACGTATATGATATAATAGGGATTAGTTTGGTACTGAATGTACCAATACCGAACATACCGATCCCAAAAATTGCCAAAATTTGGTACTAGTAGCGGTATAGAAAAAACACTCGGTATGGGACGGTACGGTTTTTGAAGGTAAAAATGATAAAATATTGGTACCATAATGATGAACTGTAAGTTACGAACCCAAAATGCTAAAAGGTGGATACTGAAATTTTAGCGGTACAGTACCATTCGAAGTATCTTAAAAACATATGATTATTAAAAAAATGTTGTCGACAAAATTAAAAATATATTACAAAAAATGTATATAAGCGTATCTCATATGTATATATTGACATATTATTTAGAAAAACACGAGTAATAACAAAAATGGTTTATACAATATAATATTTAATAATAGTTTGAATTTTTAAATTGAGAAGTTTTAAGATGATATATTTTGGGGGGAATTTATGTTTTAGAATCAAATATTTTGGAGGGAATTTTTTAAGACGTAGTAAGTTGAACATTTGGTTACACGTTTTTCCGATGACATCTGATATCATTCTGTTACACAAAAATAAAAAAGTGACGATGGTATGACAAATATTTATGTAAAGCCACATAAAATATTGTAATTTTAAGTGTGGTTGTTGTCTAACCTTTGGTCACACAAAATAATGCATGTGGCCATATGTATTAGATTATAGCCACATTATCAAACATGTACAATGGTCGTAGATACCATTTAGCCACACTTTTCTAGTGTGGCTATTTTTTCTCAAAGTGTGGTTAAAGGTTTAGAATACATCTGTTTTTTGTCACATGAAACAAATATTATGGTCGTAGATTACATTTGGCCACACTTTTCTACCATGGCTAAAAAATATCACAATTTTTTTCTTAAAGTGTGCCTAAAGGTTCCAATAGATGTGTTATTGGTCACATGAAACAAATATTGTGGCCGTAGATCACATTTGGCCACACTTTTCTAGTGTGGCTAATAAATGTCACAATTTTTTTCTTAAAGTGTGGCTAAAAGTTTCAAATACATGTGTTTTTGGTCACATGAAACAAAAATATGTGACCGTATATCAAATTTTGCCACACTTTTCGAGTTGTGGCTAATAAATGTCACATTTTTTCTAAAAGTGTGGCTAATGGTTTTGAACTGGTATAAAATGGTCACATTAAATAATAAAATATGAGGCTAAAAGTATTTTGATATGTTGTGAATGATCTTTAGTCACACATTTAATAAAAGAGTGGCAGAGCTGTTTTAGAAAAAGTGTGGCTAAAGCCCTGTTTTGGCGTAGTGTAGCTAGTTGTTCCTAGTTATTTTATAGTTGTTCTTTTGTTTCTTATTTGCATTCCTTATAAACCATTTTCTTTACACCAATTAGATATTAACAGTGGATTGATTATTAGGAGTCACTGTGTCCCCAGGATCGATACTTGGTTCTTGCTGATACAATATTGCGTATATGATATACGATAAGTATACTTATCTATTATATGTGTAGTTTGGTTTTTGGTATTATCTATTTTTAGAAATGATTAATTTGCCACAATCGTCCCAGAGGTTTCAGGTATGTTTGCCAGTTTCATCCAAAATAACTTTTTTTTTGCCAAATAGTCTTTCACCTTTTGGTATTTTATGTCATTTTCATCCAAACCACTAATTTAATTTACTTTTTCTGTTTAGTTGAAGGATATTTGGATGAAACATGGCAAGATATAAAACCTCTGTAGGATTGATTGCACGACCAAATGAGTCGTTTAGAAGAGTTTTTGCTCAATACGAAAGGTGGAAATAGACGTATTGAGTTGATTCAGCTTGCAAATCACTTTAAACTATCTTTAGATTGAAATAACAACTTTTTACATCGAGTAGACACTTCGGCAGCACTTCGGCTCTCAAACCGGAATATCTAGAACTCTCTCAAACAAAATCATAATGCACCTATATATAGGCAGGCTAATTTCGCATGAACATGCTTAAGAGAAATCACTTCACACGAAATTACAATTTCGTGCAGAATTACCTAGTGTTAATTTTGTGCGAAATTACACTATGTAATTTCGTGCGAAATTACTTTCTAACCTATTTTCTCGATTTTCGTGCCATGATCTATCTAATCTAATACAAGACTCGATACAAGATGAAGTCGACAGACGTATGCACCAACAGACTCCCCCTCGAATGTTGACGAGTCTTTAGTGTCGAGTCTTCAACATCTTCAGTCTTTATCAGTCTTCCTGCTCTTTCTGAAGTATCTGACAGTTTAAAACATCCTCAATCTTTTTTCTTTTCTTCATCTCCAGGATCTTGACCTGGCTCTAATCTCTCTCTAATTCTCTTGATCAAATCTTTTGATTCCTTATGTTCATCAGCATCATCAGCTTGCGTGATCTTCAGGATCTGAACTTGGCTCTACAATCTGTTCAGTACCAGGAACCTGGCTAACTCTAATCACAGGATTCTCAGAAATCTGAACCTGGTTTTTTCCATTCTTCATTCCTTCACATTCTTATCCCAGAAATAAATTTCACAAATTTTAAAATTTTACAAATTTATTCTCTGCTTACCACTTGTACAAAATGATTTAACATTATTATACTATGATGTATTACTAGTAAGAAAATCTTTTCAAATACACTCTCCCAAACCTGTTCATCATGTATAGCACTTGGAATTTTGAAAATCAGCTCTCTAACATTAGCTGTCGAAAATCTTTTTGAATTTCAAAAATTTATGCTAAAACACACTGAATTTTTTTTTGAATTTTTGAATAAAATGAAATGCAGTAAAGAAATATTTACAAACAATATTTTTGTGAGTTTGTGTAAGAGGATCATATCAGCTTTTGAGACAAATCACTAACACCGTTAAGCTTTAAACATTTTAAGTTCTAAACGATTCACTTAGATTGTCAGTATACTGATCCACTTAAATTCTCACACAAAGTTCAACTGTTTCGAGATACGAGATTAATGTTTTAAGTACTTAAACTTATTCGCATGTCCCACCTCAGAATATACTCCTGTATCCAGATCCCAATATTCAGTCTTATCGGTGAGTATACCTAGATGATATCTGTAAAGGGTTAAATGCGAGGGCCGTGAGAGCTCAGGCTATTGCTCCCGCAAAATCAGAGAGATGACGGCTTCGACTTAAGGTGTGTTCCCTTTAGAGAATCTTTTCTTCAACAGCACATGATTAGCATTTTTCAATGTTTCATCATTTTTTGTACTGAGGGTGGTGCTATATTTCAAGCAAGCGAAAAGTATTATACGGGGACTAGGCCATTGCTTCCGCAAAATCAGAAGTCCCGGGATAATACCCCAGATATCACTGAGTATAAAGACCTAGTATCTCAGAAAGAGGGACCTTTCAAACAAGATTTCGGGGGTTACCCATATATCTTAGAGATGTTCCCCACGATATAAGTAAGTTTGAAATTTAGGTTTATATCTCGTCACAATCTACTAAATGTGCAAAAACCTACTGGCACATCATCAGTGAGACCGTTTATCACTTTTGACTTTCCAATTCTTTAGCATGCTGTGATAGTCTACTGATGTACTATCATTTCCTCTATTTCACAACAAAACTCATTTTTTGTTTTTATCATGTTTTTGACTTTTTCAAATTTTCAAATGTTTTTGGATTTTCTGAAATTTCTTACTCCCCCTAAAATTCAAAACCATTTAAAAGTAATTTGAAAACAAACTGTACAAATAAAGTGACAACTGTTATCGAATCACTTCAAATCGCCATCCACTTGGCATAAACAATCAGAACTCCCCTTGACAATAAACTATTTTCCCATTATGATTTCAAAACACTTAAGTTTGTTTTAATCAAATGGTTTTTCCGAAAAATTAGTTTTTGAATTTTATAAAACCATTTGTAGGTTAGGGGATCAATTCATCACCTTGTTCTTTCGTCTTCATCCTTTTGAAAAATATAACAATTTTAAGAACAATCAACAAATACCATTTGTAGGAAATCAAGTACAACTTAATGTCCCTGATTTATCACTTGTAAGGTGAAATATCACCAATGTGAATTTATAAAGAAAGATGCCGATACCTGCTTCACACTTACCAACCTGGAAGCTCCGGCAATTCCACGATCTGTAGAATTTTAACAATTTTAAAGGTTTCACAAAAACAATTTTTCAAGAATGATGCCGATTCATGCTCCATGATTACCCATTTGGGAGCTCCTACAATTCCACAATCTTACTTATGAAAAACAGACATCCAAGCCTGACTAAACTTGGATGTTTCCTCATCAACTTCACTTGGGTTATAAGTTGCCTTTTTAGTTTCATAAAACTCTTTAACCCCTTTAACCTTTCCCTCTACCGTTTTTCCAAAAATCTTTTTTACATTTCCATTAAAAGCTTTATCGACATCAAATTCTTTCTTCTTAGAATAGAATTGATTCGAAATCTCAAGTTTTCCAACTTTTGATTTAAAATTTTCAACCCTCAATGATGGAAAATTTACATCATCCATTGGAGGAACTGAATTTTCATCTTTTACCTCAACTTGTGGCTCCTATAATTTTGTGGAATTAGATTCATCGCCAAATTTCACATCTGATTTCTTAACAACCCATTTTTTGTTGTCAAGATTCACAACTATTTAGAACATTCACCGACTTCATATGTTGAATTTTTAAACACTTTGAATTTTTCAGTTGGTGGTTTGGTTTTATCAACAATCTTTTCTTTGAGTTTAGAAACAACTTCCTGTTTTGTGTTGGTTGCCTTAGGACAATTCCAAGCAATGTGATCAACTTCTTGACATCTGTAACAGGTTCTTGTTTCTTTTCTCTGATAGACTCCAATCTTTTCAAACTTTTGTTTTTCTGCAAAGAACTCTTTGTTTGTTTGTTTCCAGAATGAGCTCTTTTCTTCTTCTTCTGAACTTGCTCCTGCAACAAATATAGTTTTTGTTTTAGAAAATTTTCGGTTTTTATAATTTTTCGGTGGAATAAAACCGAGACCTTTCTTTTTGTAATTACCGTTGTGGTTTGGTTTCTTTCGTTAACCTGAACCAGAACTGTAACCCTTTTTCTTGTTTAATCTATGTTGAACTCTTGAGGTGTAAGGTTTAGCTTTTCCAGAAAGATTTACATCTTTTATTTCAAAAATATTAATTTCTGTTACTTTGAAAACCTTTTTTATCATATCTGGTTTAACACCTCTTATTGGAAATTCCTCATCAGAATATAATTTGTCTGAATCATTCAAAGTATATGCTACTTTGAATATTTCGTCATTCAAATTAGATTTTGATAACATGAATTCTTTATTGTAAACCCTTTTAACCGATGGTTTTGAACTGTTGACCAACGAACTCGAACTTTCTGACTCAGACTTTGACTCTGACTCTTCATCCTTATCCAACACCTGATCGACCAATTTCTTTATTAACTCAGACTCATGATCAGTGTCAGACGATGTAAATGTGACATCAATGTTTTCTGGTAAATCGTCGGTTTTTTCGGACTTTAACTTTATATTGACTGCCTTTTTGACTTGCTCCTCATTTGGTTTTCTGAGAGAATAACCTTCCCAGATCGGAGGCGGACACTTGTTATAACCAACACTTTGTTTCTTACCAGTATCCTTTTCTTCTGTTTTCTTGTCTTGAAAAACTTCCATACCTGCAACAGTTGGATAAATTCTATCAATCAAGTAATCAGAACTAGAATAACTTTGCAATAATCTTCTAATTCTTTCATTCTCTATCTTTTCTGTCTCCAACTCTTGCTTCAACTTGGCACATTCTTCAATGTAATGATTAATGGCCTTCTGCTTAGTCATCATCATAGCATTCATCATAGTCAACGCATCTTCTCTTTCTGAGTTAGTCTTTTGTAAACCAGTTACTGTTCTGTTCAGCACATCATACGATTCTTTTACATAGTTGAGATTGAACAATAAATTTTCTTTCATCTTGTCTTGCTCACTCAACTTTTCATCTTTCTCTTCACATTTCTTGCATGACTCCAAACACTTTAGGCAAGGTTTGACAACTTCAACAATCTTTTCCACTTCAATAATCTTTTCAACTTCAACTATCTTCTCAACTTCAAACACTTTCTCAGCTTCTGCTAACTTCTCTTTATCAACTACCTTTTCAATTTCAACCTCCTGCTCAGTAACTTTAACTTCTTCACTTTGTTTAGAAATATTTTCCTGAGCAACATTTGTACTCTTCATCTTTTTCTGTTCCTTTGCTGCTTGTTTCTCCTTTAGCTTCTCCAATCTATCTGCAAAATAAAATTGAAAACTTCCAGGAGATAAATGAGTTTTTGCAATATTAATATGCTTTTCTTCCTCATCATCACTGTCATCAATTAATGATTGATCAAACACAGGTTGTTGACTGATTTGTGCAGTAAGAGCTGCCAATTTGGAATCAGATGGAATGTATTCGTCCCAACTGAAACCTTCAGCCACTTTCTCATCATCTTGATCAATTATACCATAATAAGCTTTCTTATTTGCTTCTACGATCATTTTAGCATGAGCAGTTTGTGGTTCTTTTTGTTGATACGGTTGATGAACAACTTGTTGATAAATGGCTTTTCGATAGTAATCATCTTTTCCAAACGGATTTTGTGCTCCACCTGCTTCTCGATTGGTACATTCCCTCTTGAAATGTCCTTTCTCCCTGCATCGAAAACAAGTAATTTTAGATTTATCAAAACCCAAAGTAGAAACTTTTGCATCCAAGAAATCATCTCTTCCTGTAATCATTTTAAACTTTTCAGCTCTCCTCAACACACTCGCTAAACACCACTTTATATCCATCAGCTCCATTTCTTCAGCATCTATCTGATCATAATCCTCTTTCTTCAACATAGGATTTCCGATCCTTCCTGTAACCAATCCTTCATATGATTCCAATACTGTAACAAGTAATGCCATATGACTTTTGACAACTTCTTCAGAAAAATTTTGTCCATTCTGAAGATGCAATGCGATGGAATTTAAGACATGACCATTGTTGCTGTTTGAGCTTTGAAATTGATGACTTGAGCTTGAAGCTTTCGGATTAATACTTGGATATAAGGAAAATCCACTGCTGCTGTTTGAACTTTGATTGATTGATTCAGGTGAATTTTCTGCACTGAAAGCAGTTTGGATTTTAGGACTTGCTTCGACATTCTGAACACTCCCTTTGAAGTACATCTTAACATCTTGTTGTGCACTTGGATTGTTCATTCTTGCAATCTTCTGTTGCTGAAGATCTTGTCCTTCAATCTTTTCAATGAACTGGGAAATTGTCAAACCCTCATATTCTCCAGTATTCTTTAACATCATAAAAAATGTACCCCTATTCTTTCTAAGGTAAAGCATCAGCCAATTTGTTAACCCATTCCTCACGATCTTTGTTGATGTTTAACAATGACATTGATCGTACTAAGTGACAATATCTTTCAATCAATTTCTTTGTATCTTCTCCCGGCAAACTTGAAAATAAATCAAATTCTTTCTTTAACAATGCCTTTTTACTCTTGATCATTTTCTCACTTCCCTCAAACTTAATTCGAAGTGCTTCCCAAATTGAACGTGAAGTCTTATCATGTTGAAGCAATACGAATATGTCTTCTTTAATAGCTTGCTGAAGTAAACTGATCATCATCTTTTCTGCTTTGTACATGTCTCTTTCTTTATCCGTAAATTCATAAATCTTCTTTTCAATTCCCAAATCTGTACGTGGTAAAACATATTTTTTTCTCTACACACTCACAAGTTCTCAAATGATTAGCTTGAACCCAGTTTTCAAACCGATCTTTCCAACCATAATACTCCTCAATTCCCATTAGCTTCGGGGGTTTTTGTAAAGTTCCAGTTTTATTTTCCATGTTCATGTTTTGAGCAATGGCAGTAGGAGTAGTTGGGGTTGTAGCAAACGCGTTATAGAATTCCTCTTCCATGATTCGGTAACAATTTTCAAAATCAGACACTTTCAAACGAAATAACCTGCACAACAGTTTCAAGCGAAATAACAACACAAACGAAATTAGAATCTTCAAACGAAATTTGGGATTTCGTTTGAAACGACCAAACGAAATTTAATTTCGTACGGAATTACAAACAAATTCAAACGAAATCACAACTTTGAAATGAAATGTAATTTCATATGGAATATCTCAAGCGAAATTATAATTCCGTGCGAAATTAGGTGAAATTTCAAACGAAATTATGCTGATGTCATCATTTCGAACTGATTTTTGTCAAATTAAACAGGTTTTAGCTTGTTTTTAGGTCCAATTTTCTCAAAGGTTTGTTAAAACACAATTTCGCTTATAATGTGAAAAACTCAATCCATTTTAACCATGAAACCTTGTTCAATTTTAAAAAGAAGGTGTAGAAGTCAGAAATTCAATGAAATCAAGCTGAATTTGGTAAGAACTCCTCCTCCTGAGCTCTGATACCACATGTAGGATCGTTTGCACGACCAAATGAGTCGTTCAGAATAGTTTTTGCTCAATACGAAAGGCGGAAACAGACGTATTGAGTTGATTCAGCTTGCAAATCATTTTAAACTATCTTTAGATTGAAATAACAACTTTTTTACAGCGAGTAGACACTTCGGCTCTCAAACCGGAATATCTAGAACTCTCTCAAACAAAATCATAATGCACCTATATATAGGCAGACTAATTTCTCATGAACTTACTCAAGCGAAATCACTTCACACGAAATTACAATTTCGTGCGGAATTACCTAGTGTTAATTTCGTGCGAAATTGCACTATGTAATTTCCTGCGAAATTACCTTCTAACCTATTTTCTCGATTTCCGTGCCATGATCTATCTAATCTAATACAAGACTCGATACAAGATGAAGTCGACAGACGTATGCACCAACAACCTCTGGGACGATTTTGACAATTTACTTAAATTCTTTTTAATTTCTTTTATTTAATTAACTTTGTCACACACACACACATATATATATATGTAGGTAGAGGTTCCTGTAAAAAAGGGTCTTTTGTGAGAAAGGTAAGAAAGAATCTACACCGTTTGAGATCATAATGGCAAATTTGTAAATAATGTTTACTATTAAACTTATTAATTTTCTAGATTAAGGGTATACCTGTAAATTTAACATTTTTAAATTAAGAAACTAACATTAATGCACATGCAACTTCCCCCCGTCTTTTTTAAACAACAATAACTTTTTATACGAAACTTTAAAAAAAATTACACCATAATAACAAGCGTTTTTTTTATCTTTAATATGAGTACCATATTGCTATACTTATATAGAGAAAAAAATATGTTTCGATCAGATGTTTAGTCCATGATATTTTGTCTATGTTCATACAATGGTGTTTTAATTATACTGTGATTCAAAGCGTGATGTTTTAAACACATACTGGAATGCATGTGTAAAACAATATACGGTGAACATGCGAAGAACATCTACTGGAATGTAGATTTTAAAACACTATGGTGTTTTAACATATGGAATCTGGAAACATCTACTAGCATGCAGATGTAAAACACCATGCATGCAGGTTTAAAACACTATGTACAATAACCATACTATGAACATTATACTAAGAACACATTCTACAAATGGAGGTAGTGTCTATAACAGTGTTATATACTTATTGAATGGTGTTATAAATTATTGAATGGTGTTATATAAGTGCTGAATGGTGATTTTGCAGTGTTATTTGTAGTGTTTTTATAGAGATCCTTAAAATGGTGTAATATACTAATTGAATGGTATTATATATTTATTGAATGGTGTTATAAATGTGCTGAATGGTGGTTGCAGTGTTATTTGTAGTGTTTTTATAGAGATCTTTTAAAAAATCATATTCCTATAAATAAGGTGGCGGTTATGGAAGGTTTTGAATTAATTGAATCAATGATAAAATTAATTGTTTACCCTTTTGAATTAATTTAGATTGATGACACATGTCATCTCCACAATATTTATCACACTTCTCACACTTTTAACTTTTTTTTACAATAACCTTACCCTATATATATACATACATATATATATATATATATATATATATAACAGAATATACATGCAGTTCTTATAAAAAAATTAATAGTTTTGCCATATAATTTTTATAAATTTTCATCCAACCACTAACTCAGTTATTTTTTTCTATTAAGGTGAAGGATCTTTTAAATTTTATAAAGTAAGACAAAAATTAATTTCAAATTTTTTATATACATCACTTTTATAAAAATAAAATCTACTTCAACCTCTAAATTTTATAAAACTAAAATGCTAGTACCTTATAGAAAAAGGTCAAATAAATAAATCTTATCATATGTACCAAGTTTGTAATTAAGATGAATTACAAACTTGGTACATATGATAAGATTTTTTTATTTGACCTTTTCAATAAGGTCACCAGAATTTTAGTTTTATAAAATTTAGATGTTTAAGTAATTTTTATTTTTATAAAACCGATCTATATAAAAAATTAGAATTTAATTTCTGTCTTAGTTTATAAATATCCTTCGCCTTAATAGAAAAATTAACTTAGTTAGTGGTTGGATGAAAATTTATAAAAATTATGTGGCAAATCTATTATTGTTTTCATATAAAAATTGCATGTGTATTTTTTATTATATATGTAACAAAATTAATTAAATAAAAGAAATTTAAAAGAGTTTGAGTAAATTACCAAAATCGTCCCTTTGGTTTTATATTTGCCAGTTTCATCCAAATATACTCAACTTAACAGAAAAAATAAACTAAGTTAGTGGTTTGGATGAAAATGACAAAAAAGTTACAAACGTTGGGGGAATTTGGTACAAAAGTGTTATTTTAGACGAAAATGGCAAACGTGCCCAAAGGTTTATATATATGTGACAAAATTTTGTTTTATATATATGTGACATATATATATATATATATATATATATATATATATATATATGATAAAGATCCGTTAGGAACCACCTCTTATTGCGAGAACCAATGTGAACACATGGCAAAATTGTAATTAATGATATTTTATAAAAAAACACGCGCTCCATTCCTTTTGTTCACTGTCGTCTTCTTCAGACATTCGCTGTTTCAACCTAGGGTTTCGTTGGAGATTCTGCTCATTCGGCGACTCGATCAACGGCGGCGACTGGTTCTACAGTTTCACGGCGTGCTCTTATCCTCTTGTTCACTGCCGTCTTTTTTTCAAACCTAAGGTATATCTTCACTGTTGTCTTTTTCAAACTAGGGTTTCATTTGTGATTTTGCTTAATCGACTACGCGGTCTACGACGGCGACGGATTTCTGCAGGTTCCCGGCGGCGTGGACATTCACATTTTTCGGGGGGGTTCAATTTTGATACTGATTTCGTCGTTGGTATACTGATTGCGGACACTCATGGCTTCTTCTGACTCGTCTCGTGTTGGAGTTGAACCTACGGCATCTGATGATCATCATACAACATCTTCTTCATATCATCCACATCACGATACTGGTTTTTGTGGCCCATCTGATATCAATGTAAATCCTATTTCTGTTGTGGGTCCGTCTGATGTTGATGTTGATGTCAATACCTTACCTGCTGTTAATCCAAATGAAAGTTGCAATCCTGTATTTACAACAGTTACAAACCCAGCTGCATCTCGACACACCCTTCATGGGTTTGAAATACAAACGCTTGATTCAATGTTTACATCAGGCAATGTAGGTCCTGGTACTGCTAATTTACCTGATCAATCGTTATCAGTTGACACCACATCTACTGGTAACACAACATCTACTGGTACAGCACATACAAGCACAGAACATCAACACTTACAATTCATTCGGTTTGAAACAAAAGGTATTTTGTGTCCATTTTATGTAAAACGTGACTTATTCAATTATATACTTCTTTGTATCAGGTTCACAACTGTTTTATGTTGTACATTATGATTACTCAATATTATATGCACATGTGCATTTTGTTAACTGCGTGTTTATAATTTTTTCATGTTGTACATTATGATATGCACGCGTGCATTGTGTTAATATGCACGCGTGCATTGTGTTAAGAGCCTCATATTACAACTTATGCATCATATCAAATTATGTTACAATGCATCTCAAAATATGTTACAATGCAAATTTATGCACATGTGCATTATGATTGAAAAAAACAAAATAACTTTCTCGTACATTAACTGCCAATGCACATGTGCATATTAATTACAATTATACTATTCGTCCCTATATCATGTTGACAAGTTTTTTTTTTAATTTATTAATTATTTATCACTATCATTTAATTTATTAATTATCTCTTACAGGAACGATTACGGCTGCCATACATGCTACACCTAATGGAACCCCGTATTGGATACCCCAAGTTGATGTTAGATACTTCCTGTGGTAAATAGTACATTTACCCATTGGGAAGATGTTGTCATGATGTACAATACGTATGCTACACAATCCGGGTTTTTTACTCGTATCGGTACATCGAAGAACAAAAAGTATCATGACAATCCTAATATGAAAATCTCCACTCATAGGTATATATTATGTTCAAGAGAAGGACAACCACAGGTCACAGAATCTGACCCCAATGCTCCATCAAAAAATGCTCCAACCATATATGATAAATCCAAGAAACAACACAGACGAAGCCGATTCACAGTTTCCGGGTGTCGTGCGCGTATCAAAGTGAGTTTTGATCGTGTTACCGAACAATACAAAATATATGATTTCATCGCCGCGCACAACCATTGCATGATTGGTAGCGATCACGCCAACATGTTAAAACAAAGCAGAAAACTTGGATTTGAGGAGCAACAATTCATCCACAAAGCTAGTCTTAACAAAATCGGCCCAACTGTTGCACATAACATTCAAGCATCACTTAAAGGAGGACCTCAAAATGTTCGTGGCACAACAGTAGATTTCAAAAATTGCTCTAGAGACATACGCGCATTCATCGGTGAACGCGATGCAGACATCCTCTTACATACCATGAGATCTCGAGTTACCAATCTTAATGATTTCTATTTTGATTGTGTCATAGTTGATAATGAGTTGCGATCTTTCTTTTGGGCTGATTTCGTATCATTGGGAAATTACGAGGCTTTTGGTGATGTGTGTGCATTCGACGCTACATATGACACCAACAAGTAAGATACTGTACTTTTTCACCATGTGGAATTATTAATATTTTTTTTAATATCATATGTTTTATTTACAGATACAAATTGATTTTTGTGCCATTCACCGGAGTTGATCACCATAAAAAATGTGTTATCTTTGGCGCTGGCATGTTATACGACGAGACTATAGAGTCGTATACATGGTTACTAAATACCTTTCTGGCTGCACATAAGAAACAACCAATCTTTGTTCTCACTGACCAAGACGTATCAATGAAACAAGCTGTGTCAACCGTTTTCACAAACTCTATCCATCGTTTGTGCATGTGGCACATAATGAGAAAACTTCCATCCAAGGTAAACACTCTATTTTTAATATTAACACGGTTCCAGTTACATCATATATTATTATTAAATAACTCCTTTTTATTATCCATTTTTCTTAATTTGCAGATTTTCAAATGATATCCTTGATAATACCACTCTTCGTTCGTCAATACATAAGCTGGTGTGGAATTTATTCATCACACCACAAACATTTGAAGAAAGATGGCATGTGTTAATGGATGAATATCACCTAGACAATCATCCGTGGCTTTGTGAGATGTTTACTATACGTCATGAATGGGTCCCGTGTTATTTCAGAGAGATACCGATGTGTTGTTTGATGAAGACTACATCCAGATGCGAGAGCTCAAACGCGCGTTTTAAAGTCAACTCGTCAGAAACTAACACATTAGTTCAATTTTTAATGTGTTTTGAAACCAGTATTGATGCTCAACGGCATACACAACGAGATCTAGAGTTTAAAAGCGATATGTCGACCCCTCGTTTATCTACCGGTCTTCGCATAGAGGCACACGCGTCTCAAACATACACATGGTCCATGTTTCTTGAAGTTTGAAAAGAAATATACATGGGCATGTTCCATTGCATGCCAATTGAACGTCCCGGAACGACTGACATAAAAATTACACTGTTCGTCACTACAAATCAAACATGTCTTATGTCAAAGAATTCGAGGTATGTCCTTACTATCCAATATGTTTTAATGTTCAATATACACATGTTCAATATGCACATGTGCATGTATCAAATTTTGTCATGTTATGTCTACTGTCTGTCTAATTAATTTTTTGTTATGCACATGTGCATGTATCACAAATTTGATTAATTTTTGTTATGCACATGTGCATATATCACAATTTTGTCTTCTGTATATATTTGTTATGCACATGTATCACAAATTTGATAAATTTTTGTTATGCAAATGTGCATATATCACAATTTTGTCTTTTGTATATATTTATTTTAACCTTCTGTTTGATTAATTTTTTGTTATGCACATGTGCATGTATCACAATTTTGTCTTATGTGTATACCTATTATAACCTTCTGTTTGATTAATTTTTTTTTGTTATTCACATGTGCATGTATCAAAATTTGTCTTATGCTATTCACTTGTTCATATATCAAACAGTGCATTTATTTTATTAACTTATTCACTTGTTCATATTACCTTTCATGTATTCATTCTATTTATAATATATGTTATGCACATGTGCAGGTGTCGCTCAATTTACCTGCACAAACAGCAAGCTGTACATGTCTTGGGTTCACTCGTGTTGGATATCTATGCCGACATATATTTTGTATATTCCGTTACCACGAAATTAAACGGATACCGTCCCATTACATCACTCCACGTTGGACAAGAGATGCGCTCCCATCAGCTGTTCACAGCATATCTAACATATACTCATCTAACAACAGCGAGTTTGCTATCTTCCACAATGAAATAATGGATTTAGTCAGTCAATGCACAAACCGACTGAGACGCAATCCTGAATAGCTACGTTCCTTATCTTCTGAGATCAAACACATCAGAAACTGCGTATTCGAATCGTTTCTGTGTGAGCCTCAGCCTCGTTCCGTTCAAAAAACTGCAAACATCAGTGACATCTTAAACATACCTTCAAATCTAAGCAGAAGTGTCCATCCTCCGCAAGGTATTAGAAACAAAGGTTGTGGGACCAAAAAACAACGGATCGGCCCCGGTGGTCAAAACATTAAAGATAAACGAAAGAAAGCCGGTAAACGACAAAAAGCCGCCCGCTTATGCAACAAATGCAACAAGTATGTATTTGACCATGATTCTCGCAATTGTGAAAAAATCAAAGCTGCCAAACTTGCTACACGAGCAGCTAAACGTGCTGCTGCTATAGCCGCTGGACTACCCGACCCGTCTGATTCCGATTCTGATGATACTGATGTTGATCTCGATGACACCGACGATGATACCAATGATGAAATCGATGAGTATAATTCTTCTGATTACGATGCATCTGAATACCCTGCCTCCATGCAAAAACCTTTCGTACCCGAGCGAACAAATGTTAGGCGTGAACCTGAACAGTCTTTTGAGCCTGATCAAAGCCTTAGGCGTTCAACCAGACGTCGCAAACCATCCAACATAGCTCGTGATTCTTGATTGATTTATTATGTATTACAACTTATGACTACCGAACTTATCTAATTATGACTACCAATGTTTGTTTTGTTTATTTTTTATTATTACCCATTTAACTTACAGTATTGATATTGATATTGATATTGATATTGATATTGATGATTAACTTGTCATATGCACATGTGCATATGTATTTATAAGTTTTATTTTACGTTTTTCAAAACCACCTGTTTATCAGTATAATATTTTTTAACATTATACATGTTACTAGTATGATTATACATGTCACTATTATGAATTTAAAACCATTTGTTAGTTATACCCAATTGTAATACATATACTAGTATGATTATACATGTCACTAGTATGAATTTAAAACCATTTGTTAGTTATACCCAATTGTAATACATATACAAACTTAATCTTTAATCTGTGTGTTTTATCACTTCATGCACATACTGTATGCACGTGTGCATACGAGTCATTTAATTTACTAATCAACTGTGTGTTTTATCACTTCATGCACATACTGTATGCACTTGTGCATACGGGTCATTTAACTTACTAATCAACGTAACATTCCATATTTTAACAAACATATACATTTATAATTAATAACACTGTATGTACATGTGCATACGAATCATTTAACTTATTAATCAACGTAACATACCATACTTTAACAAACATGTAAATTTTGTAACTAATAACGTGCATTTCTATCACTTTATGCACATGTGCATATGGTCATTTAACCATATTATTGCACATATGCATAAACAACAAACAACACTAACTTGTTACTGTAACCATAATAATTCACCATATTAGTTCACCTGTGCATAAACAACAAACTATATGAACTATAAATCCAAACATTTATCACCATATCACCTATTCAACATAACAATTTCTACAATACACATTACCAATTTGCTAAAATTCCAACTTCTCAATATATCAACCAACAAATATTAGTAACATGATTATCTAGTTCCAACCACAACTAACCAAAAATGTAACATTCATCATAACTGTACCAACTTGTTACCTTCCTAACACAACCATCTAACATGTCTTACCAAAGAAAACAATCCAACATAACAGTTTAATGTTCAAATATCACTAATTAACTAGATATACTACCTACGTGTCATGAATTGCTACCCTCAAACTTTATCCCCATTCTTCCATTTGCTAAGAGTGTTCCAGATTTTTTCTTGTTTTGCTCCCTCTTTTTCCAACAACCTCCGCATTCTTTCATCTTCCAAATTTTGTGTTGCTTTTCTTGCGAGGTACATAACCGTTGCTTTGTACACGTTCGCCTCTGATAGTAACAGTTTTGTTGCTATATTCATCCTCAGGTTTTGCAATTGCATGTCTTGAATATTTTTTTGCGTACTAAAACCGCATTCAAACTCGACATCACTCCCTTTATACATCTCCATGTGCCTCATAGCAAACACGCCACAATCGTTGAAATTATCGCTCGTCGCCCATTCCAATTTTTTCTTCGTCAACGGTGCGGCTGCCATGCGTGCCGCGCTTGGATGTTTAACATTCTTCAAATAGCCAACAATGTAATTTTTCTACAAAAAAATAATAATATTTAGTGTTAATACATGTCATATTCATATATCCTTATTTTCAAATATAACATTTAATATAAAAAAATCTATACTTACCACTTTAGATGGCGTTCCATTTTCTTTAAAACTTCTTCCTGCTGACAGTCTATAAAACCCGCGGCTACTCACCATATTATCAATTACTTCGACCTTTGCGTTCTCTAAATCAAAGCATATTATATAGAAATGCTTTCTTTCTATCATTGGTATTATTATGATGTTAAATTCCTGTAACTCCAACATTTTATTGTTACACTCAACAACCTCCTTTAAGTGTGAATTTAATATTTTAAACGCCTGTTGTTCTGTCTGTTTCGTTTTCAACACATAATCCGGCTGCACATTACATAAATACATGTCACACACAAGTATAAATATCCTAAATATGATTGTTAAACATGAATTATAACACACTTACGATAGTTGTCGTATAACACCATAATCTCCTTTTCCCTGATGTTTTGTTTTTTTTCTCTTCGTAATTCAAAATAGCCGCCCAACAATCTATCACGTTTTGTGAGATCCTTTGCCCAACCTCCAATGTGTTTATCAAAAATGCGCGTGTTGTCATTCCATGTGATGTTTCAAAAATAGTTGAGCTGTAATCGTCACAATAAATTACATCAGTTATGTTCCGTATGCACATGTGCATAGAATACATTACATATACTATACACCATATTTTTTATGCCAAAATTCATCAGCCCATATACCTACACTACATTTTTTAACTACCCTCCAAATCACAATCAGTTATGTTCTGTATGCACATGTGCATAAAATACATTACATATACTATACACCATATTTTTATGCCAACATTCATCAGCCCATATACCTACACTATATTTTTTAACTACCCTTCAAATCACAACAGCCGCTAACCTAATCAATCGCAACCAACCAGAACCTTATAACATGCGAACAATATAAACAACCCACCTAATTATTCTGAATTTATTGATTAAATGCTTTATATGTCAAAAGTTTATGTCATTACTAAACAAATTGCTTCCTATACTACAATATGTAACATATTTTTAAATAAAAATTAATGCATATTTAATCTTACTTGAATGTCAGGGTGATCTCTTTCTTCTCCTTTTCAACATCTATTTCTTTATCGTCCACATTACATTTTTTGCTCTCCGCCCTACAATATTAATTTGTACATCAGATTGAAATTCTAAATTATTATGTCACAACAAATAATAACATAACATTATAATACACGTCCATACCTTCGTTTGTTGTCGATTGTTGTCAGCAAATATTGCCATAACGTTTTTTCATCATCATTTAATGGCTCATTCATGTCAACCACATTTGTATCTCTACCACTCACATGTACGTTTACCTTTGTATCTTTAACACTTGCATGCACTTTTGTTCCAATGTCTGCTTCTGGTGAGCTTTGTGAGCTTTGCGAGCTTTGTGACAACAACTCAAAACTCGGTACAGTGTTATCTACTTCTTTCCTCCTGCGTGTTTGCCTCTTCATAACACTCTTTTCCGTTTCAGCCCACTTGATAGTCTCACCGACAACTTTGTCTAACTTTATATCCCCATCGTTTTGTGTCACTCCATCCACCTTCGTTGCACCACATTCGTCATTTTTTGATACACCGTCCAACACATCACCTTCATCTTTTAAACTTCTTTTTTTTTTGACCTTGTAAACACCTTCATTCCACCTTTGATTTTAACATTAACTTTTTTGTCTTTTTCACGCTCCATCACTTTGTTTTCTTTGCTGTCAACCATCTCCTTTGTGCTTAGCAAAACCTTTATTCCACCTTTGACCCTAAAAACTAATAAAAAGCTGAACAAAAAAGAGTAAAAAATAAACACAGAAACTGAAAAGACGGCTACTTTATTAATATCATTTATTATGAATAAAATTCTCGCCTAAAGTACGCGCCAAAAACATCCTATAAAAGAGACGTCTCTGCACAATCAACTTATCACAAAAAACCAAAAAATATAAACGCCAACTTTCCAAAAACCATTCAACTTAAAACACCAAAAAAGATACTTAAAAAAGTCACAGATGCAGAACCTCATTTATTCTATATTGAGTATTTCTCTGAATGAAGTTTCACTGAATGGATTCTACTCTGAGGTGGGTATCTCTATAAGTTTTTTATGAATGAGATGGACAAATATTCATGAAAAAAAGATTGATGATCATCATGGCACTTTGTTCTTGGTGGATTTATTGATGCCATGAAGAGATGATTACATTCGAGCAGACGTTGGTGTTTAACATGTCACCAAACAAGTATATATATCAAACCACAATAAAAAAAAGGTCTTCATAAGGTATTAAAAAAAGGATCAAAACGCCAAAATGATTAAAGTAGAAGAGGCTGATGACAATAAAGATTTAGATGAGAAATTAGATTATAATTTTTTTTCCATTTTTCTATTGTTTGTTATCTAATTCTCTGTTGTTTAATATCTACTAATAAAAAAGGCCAACATGCCTGATAGTGTGAAAACAGTGAGAACGGATGCTAGCAAAGCACGATGTTGGTATATAAAAACGCCAAAAACGCGAAAAAAGGATTACTGAAAAAATCAGCACTATAGGCCTGGATCCTAAATGGCACAACAATTGATAGAAAAAAATAAAAAAACAAATAAACATAAGAAAAAAATAACTCATGCTTTTTACATTATGGTCCAGCATCCTGATCTAAAAACAATAAAAAACGCCAAAATTTGCTTAAAACGCCAAAATGTTTAATATGAAACTGATGTAAAAACAATAAAAAATGCTGCATATTTATTAAACGCCAAAAAATGGAAATGTGATGTAACACGCGTTTAAAAAAAGAAAATATGAAAGGACAAAAAAGCCCCTCCGCCCTTCTCTATGTCGCATGACACGTATTGGGCCAGAAAGCGTGCTCACCATTCTCACACTTTCTACCGTTTTCTCCTGAGAACGCTTTCGCCACCCACAAAATTCTTCATTACAATCATGCTAGCTTATGTACCAGGACTAACTATCTTGACGTTGATCTTGTACAAACAGTTTTGGTCCTTGTCATCTTCATAATAAGCTTACATGTATCATCATGAATGGTTACAAATCGCGTTTCATATGAATTTTTCATCCACCTTCTTTGCTTGACCAAGGCTTATGATATTGCTTTGTACACTCAGTATGTAGTAAACATCGGTCAACAAGCGCGTCTCCCCCATTTTTCCTTCAAGAAATACCAATCCCTTTTTCCGTATATATCAATACAATATCCATCTCCAAATTTCACATTTCCCGTGACATGTTCATTCAGCTGAAAGAAGTAACCTCGATAACCAAGCATGTGACTCAATGCTCCCTTGTCGAGATACCAAGTATCTTTCTCCATTGACTCAGTCTTGATACACTTTGGAATCACCCGGTCTTTATACGATCCGGGCACCGTGACGCAAAGTGACCAAATTTATCACAATAGTCACACTAAACTTGTGATATATCCTTTCTTCCCCTTTGACAATCATTGGTTCGTTTTTGACCCATGATCTTAACCATATCGGCTTTGACTTGCATTTAGGTCCTCATCATCCCAATCTTGGCCTTTGCCTCAGTAAGTTGAACTGCCTCGCTCCCACCCCCGCGTATTGTCACAGGGTTGTGATTTGAGGACGATTGACCATTGGCGAACATTAGTTTACTTTGATTTTTTGCTAAAGTATCAATACCCTTAATCATGTCTTCAGACGTCTTCGGTCTACCAATTGCTTCCTAAAATGTCATAGACTTCAAACATGCGAATTGTTCAATTGAAGAAAAAACTAGAACATATTTTCCTGTAATGGAGCCTAACAATTTTCTGGTAAGTATTTTGTCTTCGTAGGTGGTTCCCAAACTAGCTGATTTGGTAACCAAGTAATGTATCTTACATGAGGAAGAATCAATCATCTTTGTTCTTTCATCATTGAATCTAGATTCAAACTCTATCTCCAGTTGTTCAAACTTTGCCTCTCAAACCCGTTCAACCCCAACATACCGGTATTATTCAAACACTTGCTAGATTTCCTTTGTATCCTGAATCTAAGCTACTGGAAACAAGATCTTTTTTGGTATTGCCTGAAGTAGAAATACAACTACCATGTCATCCTCTTTGGCGTCTGCCTCCTGTTCCTAAAGCTTGCAATATTCCGTAAACCTTGAATACCGCCTTGATACGAATCGCCGAGATGTTGTAGTTAGTTTCTATTTACATAGGACACTATAAAATTATGGAGTTGTTTTCTCTTGCCATAATTCATGAACCACAAATGCTACCATCATTCAAAGCCATATACTTTTTCTTTCTCCGGCTATATGTTAGTGGTGTACTACCTTGTTCAGGTCCTTCCTTTGAAACAAACACAGATTATTCAGAGCTAACAACTTTTCAAAACTGTATTGTCTACTTGCAAATCCCTTTTAACCAAATAAAAAAAACCTAAATCAAAATCAAACCTTGAATTGAACCCTCTTATCCAACCCATATAGATATCAACAATTTGTGATCATACCAACTTATTTAACCAGCAAAAAAATAAAACTCGAAAGACTTTTACTTCTTCCTTCTTGAATTGTGGTCCAACAAAATAAATCCAAACTTCGTTCAATAAAAAAGTAGTAACCAAACACAATAAAAGAATTAAATCACCATGTTTATCTCTTTTAGTAGCTTCAAAACAAGGAAAATTCGTAATCTTCGATGAACAACAAAGTTAAGAAAATTCGTAATCTTGACTTATGTTGAAGACCAGCCAAGAACTAATGGTAACTTGCTGATTAGTAGTGACTTATAATTGATATTAAGTTACTGTTACTGATGGCTCACACTATATCGAACATTGATATATAGTTTAGATGGCTAGAAGATTAGTATCAATCGTTATTGTACCAGTGAATTACATTGATGCTTTGTAAAGATGCTTTATATGTGTTGGTGGTAATGATCTGAACAAACGAAGTACACAATGGAATACGATAGAAACAAAGGAGATTTATTTGTGAAATTGAAGCAATGAATGGACGATAAGAACATAAGTGTAAAGAATAAATATTGCGGTTAAGGAAACTTAGTAATTTATTGGTAAGAACATTGTTGTAGAACATCGAATACATACATTTGTGAAACGGTTTCTTGGCGCCAGTTGTAACCGACATAACCAATCGCAGGGTTCAACTATAACTATCAATCATAACTGTCATTATCTTAATAGTACGAAATATAAGTATAATTTTATGTTACATATGTTATATACGATAATAATAACAATAATTAGAGTTTAGGGTGGGGTTCTAGAGTGAACACTATTGTATTGGTGAACTGAGTGAAAAAATCCTGACAAATTGATTTACATAATAAAATCGTAAAAGACACTAGTGTAGTTTCATCATCAACTCCTGGCCATTGATTTACATATTTGTGTATAGACTTGTGTATTGATCTTCAAATGCTAGGATTATTTCACTAGTGTTCACCATTCAGGTGGTTGTTTACTAATAAACCTAACCCTTACAGTTTATATAATAACAATATGTTATAATAACTAGTTTGTAAACGCAATCCCTTATGAAGTGATAATAAATTTTTGTATTAACAAAATGAAGACTAAAAAGTGAGGAACACAATATTTTCAGGTTGGTGTACTCTAGTGGTGTTGCTATAGCAAATCTTATTGTTGGCTTTACATATCAATTTCGAACAAATTTCATGAAACATGACTACTTTAACAACCTCATTTGTCACCTAGTTATAGTTTTGTGGTTTAACATGGACATTTTTGTTCTTGAAATGTGAACAATTCACTTCATAAAAGTGGTACAAAGCCAATTACTTAACACCCTAATTATTAAAATCGAGGAAGACAATGGATCCAACCATTGCGAGCTACATTGTAGATAACCTTGATTAAAGATGATCGTTGATGTGTTGGGTTTCCATGGTGATCAATTAAAATTTTATTTATCAAAACCCGGTTCAATAAATAATAGTCAGTTAATTAAGCGAGTTAATTAATAAATGCAGCGGAAAAATAAACAAGTGATCAACAATAAACGAAACCCGAGAGGATCCGGTTACATGAAAATACAAGCACAGTTATAAGTATATTTAACTACCGATGAGAAAAAATACATCGGTTAATGACTAACCGGATGAGACACTGAGGTTCAACGAACACGTCCTTGTGTTACGAACTAATGAAACATGGCGAAGGTGGCAGCGGCAGCGGGCGACATCCGGCAGTGGCTGGTGGGTGGCGAGCGGCAAAGCGGCGGTGGCGTGCTCACGGCTCACGGAGGTGGAGGGGACCAGCAGCTGATGATTTATTTTTAGAGCATTTTTTTGTTCTTCATCATCCAACAAATGCAAGACCAAAAAACATAAATAGAATGGAGGCTTATGCATGTGCGACAAGTGGCAAGAAGGCTACACATGCGTGACAAGTCGCAAGAAGACTATGCATGCGTGACAAGTGGCGATGTAAGGGTGCATGAGCGACAAGTGGCAAGAAGAGTGTACTTGTCTCACCCGGTCCACGTAGTCGTCTCTCGGTTAATATCCACAGAAAGTTTAGTAATTAACATAAACCCGCTCAAGATCATAAATATAATTATGATCCGTTTCGCATGTCCTTCGTGATTATCAGTTAAATAAGTTAAGTGGATTTTAGTTCGTTGCCCACGGTGTAACTCTTACGGGTCAAGACTCGGTCGGTAGCGTTGACCTATCAAACTGGACATAAATATCCAACAGCTCCCACTTGGACGTTCTCCGATAAGATCTCAAGGCAGATAGCCCGCGGTGCTCTAGCTACACATAGTTGCCCCCAACAGGTCATGACACTTTAAAGTCATTAACCAATGTATCTTCTTTTTAGCAACGGCTTGCTACTTGAATACAACAGATTTATGGCAATCTTCGTTATCAATCCTTTCTGTAAAAGACATTAATTGAACAATGAGACATGGATTAGATTCAATCTCACATGGCGTTCAATCATTATTGTTCTCGTTCAAAAAATCAAAGTGGTCCAATCAAACACACAGTAAGTTTGGGTAAGGCCTTACACTTCACCAGTTTGAATCAACGAGGCCGCCTTGATGTCTAACTATTACATATAATGTAAGAGTACATAATCCCATCTTGACTACCTACAACTCCCTGTTAGTGCAGTTTGTCTGTCAACTTCGTCTGGTATCAAGTCTTGCATTGTTCAGGGCACGAAGATAGGAAAGAGACAAAGACTAAAGACTCGACGCCGAAGACTTCGTCAACATCCAAGGGGGAGTCTGTTGGTGCATCTACTGTCTGTTAACTTCGTCTTAATCGAGTCTTATGTCTAGATTAGATAAACGAGTTCACAACAGGGATCAAATTAGGGTTTGTTCTTGTTAAAGTATGTAATTTCGTTTGAAAGTAACATGTACATGTTCAAATGAAATTAACCAAAGTAATTTTGTTTGAACATGGACATGTCACCTACAAACGAAATCACAAGGTCTATAAATAAGGGTTGTGCTTTGTCATTTTCATAGGAAATTATGTGTGTGTGAGCTGAGGTGCAGCCGGATTTTTGTCAGATTTCAACTTGTAAAAGCTCGGAAAATCATCAATAGATAAAGATTGAAAGGAAACAAGCTGTTTGACGTCATTTACATTGATTCCGCCTTTGCAAATGATGATGAACTTCTCATTTTGACTGTTTAGGGTCACCGGACGATCCAACAAGTGGCATCAGAGCTCAGGACGAGGAGTTTATACCAAATTCAGCTTGATTTCATCGGATTCTCTCACTTCTACCTTTCTTTTCTAATTTGAACAAGTTTTCACGGTTGAAATGGCCTAAAACTTTCACATATCAAGCGAAAAATAGTGTTAACTAATCCTTGAAAGTTTTGGACTCAAATTCGACTTAAAACTGATAAAAACCTTTAATTCCGTTTGAAACTGTTCGTAAAATGATGACATCATAGATAATTTCGTTTAAAATATCATCCTAATCTCGTTTGAAATGCACAATTTACCTGATTTTGTTTGAAAATTCAGGTTAATTTCGTTTGAATCAGGTATCTCGTTTGAAATACTTGACTGATTTCGTTTGAGAGGTAACTTAGATGTATTTTCGTTTGAAGTTCATATAAGTTCAGTAATTTCATTTAAATGAGGTGTTGTCTCAAACGAAATTAGAGATTTAGTTTGAAAGTGGTCAGTAGTTCACGTGATAAGTATTATCGGCCCAATCAAGTTCCACTTGTTGGATCGTCCGGTGACCCTAAACAGTCAAAATGAGTAGTTCATCATCATTTGCAAAGGCGGAATCAATGTAAATGACGTCAAAAAACTTGTTTCCTTTCAATCTTTATCTATTGATGATTTTCTGAGCTTTTACAAGTTGAAATCTGACAAAAATCCGGCAGCACCTCAGCTCACACACACATAATTTCCTATGAAAATGACAAAGCACAACCCCTATTTATAGAGCTTGTGATTTTGTTTGAAGGTGACATGTCCCTGTTCAAACGAAATTACTTTGGTTAATTTCGTTTGAACATGTACATGTTACTTTCAAATGAAATTACATACTTTAATAAGAACAAACCCTAATTTGATCCATGTTGTGCACTCGTTTATCTAATCTAGACATAAGACTCGATTAAGACGAAGTTAACAGACAGTAGATGCACCAACAGACTCCCCCTTGGATGTTGACGAAGTCTTCGGCGTCGAGTCTTTAGTCTTTGTCTCTTTCTTATCTTCGTGCCCTGAACAATGCAAGACTTGATACCAGACGAAGTTGACAGACAAACTGCACTAACAGACTCCCCCTTGGATGTCGACGAATTCTGTAGTGTCGAGTCTTCAGTCTTCATCAGTCTTTGCGTTAACACTGTAAAGCTCCCTTAAACTTCTATCAATCTCATTCTTCAAACTTCAATTTGATTGTTGATCCAGAATGTAAACTCCCCCTTTCGATAAGCTGGAATTTATTTTTCTGGTTCAAACTTTTCACAATCTGTGCCATGAAGTTCTAGATTGTCACCTGCACATCCTCTACCACAACAAAAGTTTCACAAATTTATAACATTTAGATTTAAGAAACTTACTGTTAGAGATAATTCATTTAACAATCTGTTATAGTTACATCAAGTTCAAGTAAATGACCTTGATTAACTAATCATACAATCTTTCAAAAACATTTGTATATAACATTCAAAGTTTTCAACAAACTCTCCCAACCCAATGTAATTCATCATGTTTAGCAGTTGGAATTTTGAAAATCAGCTTTCTAACATCAGTTGTCGAAAATCTTTTTGTATTTTTCAAAATTTTATGCTAAAACACACTAAAATCTTTTTGGATTTTGAGTTTAAAGAAATGCAGTAAAGAAATATATACAAACAATATTTTTTGTGAGTTTGTGTGAGAGGATCATATCAGTTTATTAGACAAATCACTAGCACCATTAAGCTTTAATCATTTTAAGTTCTAAACGATTCACATAGATTGACGATATAGTTGTCCTCTTAAACTCAATCTAAAAACTTTCGAAATTCTTACCGATACGTTAAGGTATATTAATTTTGCACTAAATTCTTATGGACCCCACGATCTCAGCATATCCCCTTATCATGCAGTACACTGACTCAAGTAATGCTTTTAAACTTTCATCAACTGTGATATGTGCAAAAATAAAGCAGAATGTTTAAACATTAACAATCAGGTCGATCTTTCGATACGCAGAGAACGTCCAATGTTTAAACAAAATAAGAAAATAAAACAAATTGAAGTTGTTTAGGCTTTAACCACCAGGTCGATACTCCCGTATACGCAGAGGTGATCCAAAGCTTAAACGGAACACCAAAGAAAATAAAGCAGAACGTCTAGGCACTAACATCCAGGTCGATACTCACGTATACGCAGAGGTTGTCCAATTCTTAAACAAAATAAAGAAATAAAACAAGTTTAAATCTTTGTAAAATGAAATACACAATCACAACGACTTTTTCAGCAAGTTGTGAAAGTTCACAAACTGACCGGTTTTTATGCTCTTTTAGCATTCAGCGATTACTGAGTAGGTACACAATCACAAAGGACAAAACTAAGTACTATGCTTTCAACCATGTTTCCCACTAGAACTAGGCTTTTTCATTTAAGTTTGTATCGTTATCGCAAATCTACTAGTCTAGCTGAGCCTATAGTCACATCTTTAGTGAGACCGTTTATCACATTTGACATTTCATTTCTTTAGCATGCTGTGATAGTCCACTGATTTACTATCATTTCCTCTTATTCACAACAAAACTCATTTTTGCTTTTGCAATGTTTTTGGCATTTTCAATTTTTTTTAAAAATTTTTCTCCCCCTAAAATCAAAATATGTTTCAATTTTGATTTTCTAAGAAAATTTGAAAACAAACTATACAGATAAAGTGACAACATGATATCAAATCGCTTCAATTCGCTATTCACTTGGCATAAACAATCAGAACTCCCCCTGACAACAAACTATTTTCCCATTATGATTTCAAAACACTTAAGTTTGTTTTAATCAAAAATGTTTTTTTTGGAAAATTAGTTTTGTTTGTCTTTTCACAAACTTGGGGTTCTTTTCATCACATTGTTCTCCTTTAACCACTTGTCGGAAAAAATAAATCAAGTACAACTTAATGTCCTTGATTAATCTTTTGTAATTCGAAATATCACAGTTACCAACCTGTGAATTTCTCAAGAAAGATGCTGATACCTGCTCCACACTTACCAACCTGGGAAGTCTGGCAAGTTAGGATTTTATTTAAACAGATTCACCCAAGCCTGACCAGCCTTGGGTTTGACAGTTTTTACCTCAATACTTGGCTCCTCTGACTTTGTCGAGTCAGTTTCATTGCCTGATTGTGGCAATCTGATTTTGACGAATCAGAATCATTGCCAGGAAATAACTCTTTTGCTTCCGTAGAAACAAATTCTTTGTCAGAAGATGGCTCTTTTGTTTTCTCAGAAACAAGTTCATCGCCATTCTCTATTGGAACCCATTCTCTACAATGTTTAACCTTTCCAAATTTGTCAACTTGTGACATGCATGATCTTTCACAATCTTTGTTATATTTGAAAACTTTGATAAAGGCTTTATCTAAAAAATTAACTTTGTCTGACTTTTTATTGGTTTGTTTAGTTAATTTTTCTTTCTTTATCAACCCTTTTGTCCTCAGATTTGTATCTGATGGATTCGTTTGGCTTGACTGATCCTTGTTAGTGGAGCCAATAGATTCATCAGAACTTTTTCTCGGATTACCAGTTGTACCCGAGGACAAAATCTTTTCTAGGTACTCTCTTACTTTCTTCCTTTTCTTTCTCAGACGGTCTTTCTGCCCTTTTGATAACTTCACTTTTTGCTTTTTCGTTTTCTTTTCCTTGGGATTTTCTTCGAATTTGACTGATTCATACATTTGTCCATAAGATTCAGCCCTCGATCTTCTCCTTGATCTCATTGGGCAATCTCTGGCAATATGACCTTTGATTCCACAGTCATAGCATCTTCTTGAATCAAATCTTTGAGTTTGGCAGTTAACAGCAATATGTCCCTGATAACCACATGTGTAACACACTCTATTATCATACCTTTCCTCATTTTCATACCACACACCATTTTCATACCACACACTTAGATCAAAACATTGATTTGCCTTGTGGTAATCATGTCTCCTCTTGTGTCCTTGATTTGGCTTTTGAGCACTGTGGTCAAACCTGCACCACTTATTACCAACTTTTTGTGAGTTTTTATTTTCAGATTTTTGTGATTTTTCATAATGATTGGATGACTGAACTGATGAGCTTTTATTTTCATTTTGAAAAATTTTCAAAATTTTAACTTTTTGTTTTTGTTCTACATTCTTCTTAACAGGTTTTTGCTTTGAGCATTCACCTATTTCAGTAGAATGTAAAACAGTATTTTTAAAATTTTCTTTTAATTCTAAAAATATTTTTCTTTTCTCTTCTTTTTCTTTTTCATCATCAGTTTTATCATCACAATCTTCAATTTTGACTTTGTCAAAATTTGTGACATTTTCACTTATTCGAACAGAATTGATCGGTTTTGGACATTCAAGATCTGGTGTTGATGACGAAGTCTCAAAGCCGTTCAATTTATTTTCTAACTCTTCAATTTTATTTCTAGCACATTCAGCTTCTTTTTCAAGCTGAATGATTTTCTCAAGATGAGAATTTATTTCCTTTTGTTTTTCAAGATTATTTTTGAAAATAACAGATTTTTCATCTTCTAAAATCTTTATTTGATTTTGAAAATCTTTTTCACTTTTTAATTTTTCATTTTCAAAAACTGTTATTTTATTTTGAAACTCTTTTTCATTTTCTTTTAAATTTTTGATTTCCAATGTCAATCTCTCTACATCCTTCAAGAGTTTAACATTGTCTGCTTCAGATTTTTCACATTTCAAGCACACTACTTCACATTTTGAAGTTTCATCTTTCTTTTAATCTTTCTCTTCTCCATCTCCCCACCATAATCTCTGTCTGGCATCTTCTTCTGCTTTGAATTCCTCAATGAAAGCTTCTATACCAATAGTTTTCGCATCAATAGCAATGTTTCCTTGAGGATCAAGGTAACATTCTCTATTAGCATCCCATATCTTTGCTCTCTTGGCTTCGTTGAACACCTTAGATAATCTGATCATCTTGTATTCTGCTTTCTGCTTTCTTGCTTGCTATTTTTGTTCTTCAGTTCTGGTGTCTTTAGGGACAGGAATTTCTTTTTCCATAATTTTATATCCTTGAATTACCTTGGAATCACCTGCAAACAAACAAACAAACGATCAGTTTAAACAAACTGAATACGTAACAGTGTGTGTTGATGAAATCAATCTAAGACTCGTGTCAAGGATTTGCGGATTCGTTTCAATGTTGTTCGGGTGAAATCACTGAATGAATGGGCTTGATCGGAACGGAAAGGATTCAATTGGGCCTTAGAATGATTTAGGCCGTGCACCTATTACACATGCAAATGGACAATTAAAACAACTAGCCGACAACTTTAAATGTATATCGAATTCTATTGGGCCGATTGTTATACTAGACTGACAACTCAATTAATATCACATTCACATGCAAACTCTTTGATTGGGCCGCAAATATTCAGCAAAAGGGTCTTTAATATGTATCACATGCAGCCGACAATATTAAGTATGCATTAAATCTGATTGGGCCGAAAATGTTTAGTGAACCACTAGTCCGACAACATCAATTTCTAAATGAATATGATTGCGCCGATAATACTTATCACGTGAACTACTGACCACTTTCAAACTAAATCTCTAATTTCGTTTGAGACAACACCTCATTTAAATGAAATTACTAAACTTATATGAACTTCAAACGAAAATACATCTAAGTTCCCTCTCAAACGAAATCAGTCTAGTGTTTCAAACGAGATACCTGATTCAAACTAAATTAACCTGAATTTTCAAACGAAATCAGGTAAATTGTGCTTTTCAAATGAGATTAGCATGATATTTCAAACGAAATTATCTATGATGTGATCATTTTACGAACAGTTTCAAACGGAATTAAAGATTTTTATCAGTTTTAAGTCGAATTTGAGTCCAAAACTTTCAAGGATTAGTTAACACTATGTTTCGCTTGATATGTGAAAGTTTTAGGCCATTTCAACCGTGAAAACTTGTTCAAATCAGAAAAGAAAGGTAGAAGTGAGAGAATCCGATGAAATCATGCTGAATTTGGTATGAACTCCTCATCCTGAGCTCTGATACCACTTGTTGGATCGTCCGGTGACCCTAAACAGTCAAAATGAGTAGTTCATCATCATTTGCAAAGGCGGAATCAATGTAAATGACGTCAAACAACTTGTTTCCTTTCAATCTTTATCTATTGATGATTTTCTGAGCTTTTACAAGTTGAAATCTGACAAAAATCCGGCAGCACCTCAGCTCACACACACATAATATCCATTGAAAATGATAAAGCACAACCCCTATTTATAGACCTTGTGATTTCGTTTGAAGGTGACATGTCCCTGTTCAAACGAAATTACTTTGGTTAATTTCGTTTGAACATGTACATGTTACTTTCAAACGAAATTACATACTTTAACAAGAAGAAACCCTAATTTGATCCCTGTTGTGCACTCGTTTATTTAATCTAGACATAAGACTCGATTAAGACGAAGTTAACAGACAGTAGATGCACCAACACTCCCACTGAACTTCAGAACCATTCCCAACCAATGCCTTTATGACTGGCAGTTACACGACAGCGGTTGACACTGATCAAATAATAGTGTTCAGTAAACAAAATTTCTAGTATGTATCTCAGGTCAGAGGATACTAAATGAGTATACCTAAATCAAATACATCTTATGACCAAGATCCATGAAGATGATCCGATGCGAGTTATATCCAACGTCATTCATAATGAGGTTTGTGAGTTTGGAAGTCAACTCCTTGAGTCCGAAATCAGAATAGTCTTAATTCAGAGTCGTTCCCACGATTCTGACTGACTACGGATAATTTAGAATACAAGATTCATGGATTAAACGTATCAAAATCGAACACATGTGTAAGATTCAAACTTTGCATTTAGCCAGTAAATAAAAGGTGAATTCAAAAGGTACAACTGATTGAATGTTCGTAAATCCAAATACTAAATCAAAACAAATGGATGGCCAATCTAAGACCGATAGCATTCCCATGTTGGTCATGCTTGTCCTGAGTCATCGGTTTAGTGAACGGGTCTGCTAGGTTTTGATTTGTGTCTACTTTGCTTATTAAGATGTCTCCTCGTTCCCATATTTCCCACATATAGTGGAACTTTCTTAGAATGTGCTTGACCTTGTGATGAGATCTGGGCTCCTTGGTTTTAGCAATGGCTCCTGTGTTACCACAGAACTCCTCGATTGGTTTATGAATACTTGAAACCACATCGAGGTCGTTGATGAACTACTTCATCCAAGCAGATTTTTTGTAGCATCTGATGCAGCTATACATTCGGATTCGTGGTTGAATCTGCCACTACACTCTGTTTGGAGCTTTTCCAATAGACAACTCCTCCATTGAGAGTGAATACGAATCCTGATTATGAGCGAGAATCATCTCGGTCACTTTGGAAGCTAGTATCAGTGTAACACCTTATAGTGAGCTCTTTTTCCACTCCTCCAAACACCAAGAACATATCTTTAGTTCTTCTCAAGTACCTCTGAAAGTTCTTTACTAAAGTCGAATGGGTAATGCCAGGACTATGCTGAAAACGACTGGTCATGCTTAAAGTATACGGGATGTCAAGTCTTGTACATAGCATAGCATACATGATTGAACCAATCACTGAAACATATGGAACTGCTTCCATTTGCTTAATTTCAATGTCCGTCGAAGGAGATTGCGATTTGTTCAACACGATTCCTTTAGTCATAGGAACACATCCTTTCTTGGAGTTTTCCATCTTGAAGCGTGTCATCATTTTGTCTATGTACATACTTTAACTTAGCTCTAGAAGCCGCTTAGATCTACCCTTATAGATCTTGATTCCTAGAATGTAAGCAACTTTTCCAAGATCTTTCATTGCGAAGAAAGATCCCAAAACAATGTTAAACTTTGTTAAGCATATGGATGTTATTTTCCAATGATTAGTATATCATCCACATACATGATGAGGAATGATATGGTGCTCCCACTAGCCTTTCTGTAAACACAAGGCTTATCTTCATTCTTGACAAAACCAAACTATTTGATCTTCTGGTTAAAACAAAGATTCCAGCTACGAGATGCTTGCTTGAGTCCATAAATGGACTTATTTAGTTTGCACACCTTAGTTGGATATTTAGGATCGACGAAACCTTTAGGCCAAACCATATAGACATCTTCATAGAGATGTCCATTAAGAAAGGCGGTTTTGACATCCATTTGCCATATTTTGTAATCATAGTACGTAGCAATGATAAGCAATATCCTGCTTGATTCAGTCATAGCAACGGGCGAGAAAGTCTCATCATAGTCAATACCTTGAGTTTGAATGAAACCCTTCGCAACTAGTCGTGTTTTATAGGTGTGTACATTTCCATACATATAGGTTTTTCTCTTGAAAACCCATTTGCTCCCTACTGCCCGAGATTCGGGGGGTAGCTCAGCCAAGTCCCATACTTGATTATCACGCATAGATTGCATCTTGATGTTCATGGCTTCTTGCCATTTCTCAGATTTCAAATCTAAGATTGCAGATTTGTAGTTAGCAGGTTCGTCATTAGACTTAGCTACTAATAAGACTTCGGGACCTTTTAGATACCATAGATATCTATCAAATTCTTTGCGAATTCTGCTACTTCTTCGAATGCTTGTGTTTATGTCTGATTCATTGGCAACAACTACTTATTGATTAGACGGTCCAACTACATTAGCGGTTGTTTGTGGTTCTCGAAGTTCTTCAAGATCAACCACATTATTTCCAGTTCCTCGATTAAGAAGTTCTTCCTCGAGAAAGTGTCCCTTCCGTTTGTTGGAAATCACATTTGCATCAGGATGGTAGAAATAATATCCGCTTCCTTTTTTTATAGTATCCGACGAAAACAACCTTTTCACCTCGAGGATCGAGCTTATCATCAAAATCACTTGTGATGCATGCATCGCATCCCCATACTCTAAGGTATTCCAAATCGGCTTTACGCCCATGCCATATCTCATATGGCGGTTTATGTATCCCTTTTTTGGTCGGAGCCAAATTGACAATGCGGGCAGCGGTCATAAAAGCATGACCCAAAAGGAGTGAGGCAAGTTAGTTCTACACATCATCGATCGAACCATATTAAGTAGAGTTCGATTTCTCCTTTCACCTACACCATTAAGTTGGGGTGTGCAAGGTAGTGGGTTCTGAAATTATTCCACACTCTTTCAGATGAGTGAGAGACTCAAAGTTGAGGTATTCGCCACCTTGATGTGATCGAAGTACTTTTATCTTTCTATCTGGTTTTCTAGTCATGGTTTCTAGTCATGGTTCTGAAAGGGCTATATATATTAGTGTGAATGAGTCCTAGAAGACAATTGGCCCATTCACCGTCATCGGTAAAGGGGTGAATTGTGAGTTTGCCAGCTAAGCAAGATTCACAATCATCAAAGGAGTCCTGTCCAGTGGATTCAAGAATCCCCTCAGACTGAAGCTATTTAATACGTGCCTTACTTATGTGGTCAAGTCTACTATGCCATAAATATGTTTCATTCATGCCAGCTTTGTTACGCTTTGTTGTTACTTGTTTGAACATCAATCTCATAAATACTATTTCGAGGTTTAGCCTCAAAACAAAAGACATCATTCAAGTAGGCTAAAATAGAAAAAAAAAAACATTAAAAAATAATGTTTATGGTCAAATAAGGCGCATACAAACAATTATTTAAAGTAACTATAAGGCCAAAGGGACATGAAAAACAAAAATGTTCCACTTACAAGAACTGGAACTCTCTTTCCATTACCAACTATGAGTTCCATGTGGCCTTATTTCAATTTCTTCCATGTTTTAGGCTCCTGCAAGACATTAACGATGTGGTAACCACATCCGGTATCAAACACCCATGTGTTGCTAGAAACAGTGAAAAGTTTGATAACATAAATGAGAATACTAGAAGAAGTGACAATGTTATTGGCCTTGTTCGTCTTCAGTTTGGATAGATACTGTGGGCAGTTTCCCTTCCAGTGCCCCATTTAGTTGCATTCAAAGCATTGACGCTCCTTAGGAGGGTGTGGTTTTGCAACATGCTTGTTGTTGGTGGCGTTTCTAGCAGCAACAACAACTTTTCTCTTGCCTTTGCTTTTATGATTCCTTTTCTTGTTATTGGACTTCTTAACACCACCAGACTTGACTATTAGAACTTGGTTGGTTTTTTGTTGAATAACCAAGTTTGTTCATCTGGTCAATGTATCCTTTCATCTTAAGCACATGAGTACTGAAACATAGTCTTTTAGCATTTTACAGCTTATGAGCTTTTTCAGGGTGTCATATCGTTCTTGTCGGGCTTGAATCTGGAACATGCCTTTCAGTTGCCGGATCATGTCATAAGCATCATTTTCTTCCATGTTCTTCTGATGTTCAAGAGACATGGTGGCTTTTATAAGGCAGGCTACTTCAAAGGCGTCCTCGTTATGCTTTTCCAGTACCTTGCGAGCAGTAGTAGTGTTACTTTCAGGCTCGGTAGGGACTGGGCCATCAAAGACATACAACTTTTTCTCCATCTTGAGAACTATTTACAGACTGTGGTGCCATTCAAGAAAGTTGGTGTTATTCAATTTTTTTCTTTTTCAAGTATAGACTTGAGAATGAAGGAGTTGTTTTCATTATACATCTGGTATATAAGCAAGGTGATTTTAATTAGTATTTTCGATGTATATCTCCTTATTTCGTGAGTTGAGACGATAGGGAATGAGAATCCGGTTAGAAGCTCATTTCTAAAGGCAGTTGTAGTATGCAACATTAGCAACAGGTTCAAGTGGACTGACAACAATTGTCAATTGTGAGAAAAGCACAGCTCCCGAGGTTTATGAGGTTACGATGATAACCTATTGTCCTTGCATTGATACGTATGGCCTAATCTCTGCCACTTTTTTTCTCGAGACAACTGGGGCACGTAACCCGAGAAAAAAGTAATAGTCGTCTTAAAACGGTCAAATGTGGAAGGGTCGGGTGTGTCGACGAAGCCCTTGCACCTTGAAAGGATAAGCTAGACACCAAGTGTCGTGATGTGGCTCCAACACTGATGGTTCGCATTATGCCCTAAGTTTACAAGTAGTAGGATGGCATAGACCATTGATTTTAATTTTTACCAAATAGGGTCGTTATATTTGGTTTTAATTTAGATATTAAATTTGCGACATAACCAAAAGGACCCTTTTTACAAAATACAATAAAGGACAGAACCCTATCTATTACAACTTTGAACCATCTAGGTGGCCAAAAAACCATAATGACAAAACCGAATAAAATATACAACTACAAAACAAGGTCGGGCCAGATTTATATATTGCACAACAATCACAAAATAAACCGGGCAGTGTTTTGGTCAAGCAAAACAAATAAAATATTGACCAAGATTAAAGTGCCCTTAAAAAAATATTTAGATCAGAAACTTTGAATAAGTAAAGTTTGTGTTCAAATTCCGGTTAAAAGAACAGTACCGACTTGTATATTGTAACCAAGGCTCAAGATACCGCTGTTGGTTTTCCATGGTGATTAGCTAAAATTTTATCTATCAACACCCGGTTTAATAAATAATAGTCAGTTAATTAAGCGAGTTAATTAATAAAACGCAACGAAAAAATAAACAAGTGATCAGCAATAAACGAAACCTGACATGATCCGGTTAAATGCGAATACGAGCACAGTGATAAGTATATTTAACTACTGATGAGAAAGATATACCTCGGTTAATGACTAATCGGTTGAGACACCGAGGTTCAACGAACATGTGCCAGTGTTACGGACCAACGAAACATGGCCAATGGGGCAGCGGCAGCCGACAGCGGCTGGTGGGCGGCGAGCGGCAAGGCGGCGGCGGCGGGGTCACGGGTCACAGAGGGGAGGGGACCGACAGCCGATGATGTATTTTGAGAGAATTTTTTTGTTCTTCATCATCCAACAAATGCAAGACCAAAAAACATAACTAGAATGGAGGCTCATGCATGTTTTCCAAGTGGCGAACATGCATATGCATGTGCGACAAGTGGCAATAAGGCTATGCATGCGTGACAAGTGGCAAGAAAACTATGTATGCGCGAGGCGATGAAAGGGTGCACGCGCGATAAGTGGCAAAAAGAGTGTACTTGTCTCATCCGATCCAATCCATGTACCTGTCTCTCAGTTAATACCCGCAACAAGTTTAGTAATTAACATAAACCCGCTCATGATCATAAATATAATTATGATCCGTTTCACATGTCGTTCGTAATTACCAGTTAAACAGGTTAAGTGGGATTTTTTTTCGTTGCCCACGGTGTAACTCTTACCGGTCATGACCCGGTCGTAACGTTGACTTATTGAACCAGACGTAAACATCCAACATGATGTTACTATGTACTCAAATAGTACAAAATAATAAATGGGAAGTCTTATATTTGCCAACTACGGTATGACATATGAGTCTTATGACATTTAAGTGTTTGAGATGCACAAACTAGGAAAGATTTTTTAGTTGATGCACTCAAACAAGATTTCATTGGATTATCTAACTATGTGGGAATGGTAGCATTCTGATACATCGTGAAGGGAAGACTCTTAGGGAAAAAAACTACATATTACTACTACTGTTTGAAAGGAAGTATAGGGTGTACGTCACATGGCCAAAACATGAAAACAAGATCTAGCATCAAATACTTGAATAGCTCAATTAGAAAGGTCCTCAAAATCTATCCACATATAGATGAAAGTTCCCTTCTTAAGAAAACATTCACAGTTATCACACTATGCAATACGATCTTTGAAAGGTAAAGAAATAACTGAAAAACTATATGTGTTTATTTTAGTAATTCCCTTTTTAAATAGTTTTACAGTAATAAAAAGAATTATAAAGAAAAAATATATATTAAAATTAAACTAAAGTAGAGATGTAAACCCACAAAGTTTTAACCATATGTCCGAATACTAAAAAGATAAGAATGAAACTGATAGCCTGCTGTTTAAGAAATAACTACCTCACAATAAAAACAAGGTTAAAAACTTGTACTAGACTATTCAATTCTTCAGATCAACTAAATGCCATCAAAAATTTGAAAGAGATAATCGCAAGCACTTTAAGAGATCCCTGGCTGTCACGGCGAAGTCTTCACTCATCTACAAAAAAATCATGAAAGAAGTAGCCCAAACTTTTAGCCAAAAATAATGAGCTATAAAAAATTGACAAAATCTATTCATGATAAGCATACTTTGTAATGGACAGGTTTCCTATTAATTGACTATTAACTCACATACCTGAGCTATAATGGTTATTAGAGAAGCAGTAGCAGATATTGGAAGAACACTATTACACATGACAGTGAAATGAAGTCTCTCCATTTCAGTGAGGGCTTTCAATGCAAGCGACGGATTTCCATGGCAGTAAATTCTTACTAGTACGTTGCTTCCTAATGTTCTTACTTTTATCCCAGGATTAAAGGCAGCATCACTAGGTAAAGAGTTTGTCTCGGGATCAAAAGAAGCCACCTCTAGTTCATGACCACCCTGCGACTTGGATTTGCTCATTGAAGATGTAGTTGATTCCTGGATGACATTTTTCCCAATAATTGATGTTTCTTCGAGTTCCTTCACTCGGTTTTGAAGATCTATTATGTATTTACTTGCATCTTCAAGCACTGTGGCCTTGTCCATCTACAATAACAGATTATCAATTGTAGATGGTCATTCTAAAGCTCTACTTTTATTGCATATTATTGTTGAGACTAGTATTCACAGGCGTAAATGATTCATGCATAATTAATTGGTTCTCATTTTGATGTTTAAAGGTCACATCTTTTTCAAGGTAACAAACCATTTACTTTGAATATGCCACATATCTCCAGTTTAATGAACAATATACTTGTCTAGTGAATCATAGGAACGGGTCCAAAGGGGGGGTAATAGAAGTTTCAACACCTACTAAATTATTTTTTCTTACTGCATATTAGATTAAAAACAAATCAATAGCAATGCGCTAAAGGAAATGAAGAACATATTACAAAGTATTTGAACTACCAGATGTTACGTTACAACATTCAAGACCTACCGACATTCCTTTGAAGTTAAGGAGGTCTTGGGGCAAATCCTTCAGATTTTATAGTTATTTGATCATTTATTATTATAACATATGGGGAATAGCTCTTGGGATAATGTATATACACTTTACATTTATTTGGATCTAAAAACAGGAATATGAAAATAAAGATCAACTAGACCGAGTGAGAGATAATAAAGTTCTTGGGTATCAACTAATTAAGTTTAATCTGAGTGTTCTTTTTTAATTTTCATATGAGATGTATTGAACATGGTATTTAATTTGTAATGTTACAGGTTTTATATGTAATAAAGCTGTACCATATCAACTAATGATTAAAGACTATTAAATTGAAACAAGAAAATATGATGGTCTGCAACTAAGTACCTTTTTAACTTCAGGTAGGAGAGCAGCCAAAGAAATGAAGCGCTGAGTTAACTTCTCCCTTCTCTTCCTTTCAGCCAAGATATGATCTTGGGCTTGTCTATGGTTTCTTCTTGTGCTGGAAACTCTTTTAGGGACTTCTATGGTTCCAAGAAGTTCATTGAGACTCATCTCGTCTTTACGTTTAATTGCATCATGATATTTCAATGTGTACCCTCCGTAGAGTTGATTTTGGTTTATAGTTGCTTGTGAGGCGGAGTCTCCAAAAGATATAGTGAATGTGCTCGATAGAGATCGACCAATAGGAGCAAAAGAGCTAGTTGTATTAGCCTTGTAACTGTCTTGTTTGTCTAAATCTCTGCTAATGGTGGCTACATTGATGGTTTGGTCTTTTGTGACAAGATTCTGGTAACCATCAAAGCTTGGTGAAGAAGATGAATCCACAAACTCACTATAAGGGCATGTTTGTTGTTGTTGGTTCAAAAACTCATGAAGATCTCCGCTATCCTATCATTGGCAAGTTAAAGTTAGTCATGAAATAGTTTAAATCAAGAAAAGTGTCAAGTAATAACAACCATTGTTATTTCTAAATAATAGATGCTCTTACCAGCTCAGGAAACCATGTCCCGTATGGGATATCCATTACGAGTGTGTGCTATGCTTGATCAACTAAAAACACGTAAGGATGCGATTAGTAAAACCTTTTCATTAGTTCTTTTATTCCTATAAAATAAATTGTTAGATGTAACAGCCTTCCTGAAAATGAAGCGACTAGACTTGTCCAAACACCTAAATCATGCCTCTCAAAACCACAACTTTTTAAAAACAAATATCCACTGCCTACATGGTCCTCAAGATTATGTGGTCAAAACAATGATATCCACAAACATTTTCTTTGCTCAACAATACTTTAATATGTCTAAATTCTTTTCAAAACCAGGGCATACAAACTAGTTTCAATTCTAATTTTTATTACAAACTCCACACTTTCGGTATATATCTAATATTTTATCCACAACTATATGAAGTATATTATCAAAACTTTTTTATGTGGCAAAGAATTGGGAATTGCAATCATGGAGTTCCAAGCCTTTAAGATCCACTAACATATGTTTCTGGCTTGGGATTAATGTACAAAATGGGCAGACTAATTCTAGACTTCTAAGAAATTAGAATCTATGAAAGCAAGATAAAAAACTGGCAATGCTGAGGAATTTCAAAATTTCAAAAAAAAAAAAAAAAAAAAAAAACCCTTGCCCGTATCAACATTATCATGACAAGCACCTCTATAATGATCAAATTACTGCATAGTTCGTAAAATAATCATTTTCTAAGCCATAAATGTCTTTTAACATTTTATCCGAGCAATCTTTACATGGAGGATAGAAAATTAATTGTTGATATAGGTTCTGGGATAATACCTTTTCACTGAAAAATTGGAAAGATGTACAGTATTTTGTTCTATGCACTGTTTTAGATTGGAGAGAGTGTAAGAACCGTGTGGTTTATTTGATAGGAATGATAAGCAAAATTATAAAATATTTGAGTAACAAAGTATAAGAAGAGTCATTCACTAATAATTGCAGTAACTATACTAGAACCAAAAGACATGAATTTCTGGAGAGTGGAGAGAATATTTGATCAGATCTTGCTCCCAAAACCGAATTAAAAGGGAAAAAAATTGAATCTAGAATTTGGATACAACCAACTTACAGAGGTTTATAACAGATGACTCGATCAATAATTTTGTGTTCATACCTAGATGTGCTTTATGCATTTTTTAATAACTGATGATTTGATTTTTTAAGCAAACTTCACCCTACAGCACCAGAATGATCTTTTTATCAATATTAAAATTTTCAGGCGAATAAAAAAGTACGGAAAGATATTAGATTACCTTTTAAATCTGTTTACTGGCTTCCCCAATTTCGTCTCTCGTATGAGATAATAATATTGCGATCTTATCTACTTATAGATGACAAAGAAGACTTCATGTATCAGTTTTATCTTTTTATATATTTAAGGTTTTTTATATAAATATCTCTAACACACGCTTTTCTTGTATCCTTTCCTTTCCACTGGAAAGTTTATTATTATTATTATTATTATTATTATTATTATTATTATTATTATTATTATTATTATTATTATTATTATTATTATTATTATTATTATTATTATTACTACTACTACTACTATTACTACTACTACTTCTATTACTATTACTATTACTAATTTTAAGCATATTTTGTAAATTACGAATACATTGTTATAACGTGCTTATTTTTTTCTACATTGAAACGCCTTAAAACTCGGTGGTCTCGTTCATTGAATTATTGAATTTACTCTTTGGAAAATAGTTTGAAAATAAAATTTCATTCAATTTAAAACATTCGCAGCAGAAATATTTTAAGTATTAACAAATTGTTGAATTAAGCGTTTAAAAGATCCGAAATCATAACAATGGGATGCAAGTCCTCAACCGGGATGCGTGCCACAAGCCAGTCAACCATCACTACTTCCAACTACCTGATGTGCATGCTAAAAGTCATCTATATTGAGCGGCTTCTAGTTTAAAAAAGAAACTATAACTTTAAAAATTACGTATCAATAAACATTCTACAATACAACTACACATTATTCTATAAACATTGTATATAACGCATCTGCAATTAATTACCATGTCTATGATGTACACACAATAACACATTTGAAATTAACTTTTTTTAGAAAGGTAAACTTCATTAAACACCAAAAAGAACGGATATCTCCAAGAAAGAGATGACCCGCGTAAAAAACCGTTACATCAAGGAAAAAGAAAAGTTACACCAACTTGTCCATTCTACCGTACCCTCCTTGTGTCTACTCCTATACCAAAGAAACCCCAACGATTTTATATCGGAAACGATTTTGTAACATTCGCTACCTTCCCATTAAACACCAGATCGTTCCTAGCCTTCCATAACCGCCATCATGTCAAAATAAAAATGCCATATAGAATCCTTTTCTTAGTCTCCGAGCCGCCCAAGTAATCAACCAAATAAAGCACGTCTGTTGTCGAAAAAAAAAAAAGGCGTTATCTTGCACCAATTAGCAATAGCATTCCAAACTCCACCCACCAAACTACAAGCCGAGAACAAGTGATCCGATGTTTCATCTGTTTCGCCACAAAATACACACAACCCATCACCCACATAAATGTTCCTCTTTCGAAGCGCACAATACGTCAGAATCCTATCCATGGTCGCCCTCCACATGAATATATTACATTTATTCGGTATCCACTTACACCAAGTAAATGTAAAATTATGATCATTCACATCATCGCCTTTTAACCATTTTCGTGTTTCCTTCAACCGACCTTGGTTCCAAGCCCAATAATCACTTTTATCTTCTAGTTGCACCCTCGACAATCGCCTGTGACACTCCACAAGTTGTTCGACCTCTTGTGGCAAGTGAGGATAAACCTTCCATTGCCATTGGATCACATTTTGATTACCGCCTCTAATAATTCTAAAAGCTACCTTACAACCTTTTTCTTTCTCGAGCCGAAATAAAGTCAGATACAACACCTTTAAAGGTTCGGTTATTAACCAAGGATCAATCCAAAACCTCATCGTCTTCCCATTGCCCAAAATACCCCGAATCATATTAACAAAGCTATTACCTTGTTTCTTCAAACAATAACCAAACATCGGCAACATTGTGCAAGTACCTGTGAACCGTTTGTTGCAAGGAAATATATCCCATGTTCTTTTAGACCCATGAATCGCATCAATAATCTTCGTCCAAAAAGCACCATATTCTAAACGATATCTCCATAACCATTTTAAAACTAGCGCATTGTTGATCTCCTCAAGGTTGCAAAGGCCCAAGCCACCATCTTTCTTTGACTCCGTAAGTATCTCCCAAGCAACTCAATGGACCTTATTTTTTTTCATCATTGCCACCCCAAAGGAATCTCTTAACGATTGTTTCCAGTTTATTAATCACCGCCACCAGAGCTTTATATAATGAAAAATAATAAGAAGGAAGACTCTCAAGCACTAACTTAATCAGTATAACCCTTCCCCCCATAGATGATACACTAGCCTTCCATCTCGAAATCCTTTTATTAAAAACTTCCACAACCGGGTCCTAATTTGTAATGCGACTCATATTAGCACCCACCTGGATTCCCAAATACTGAAAGGGAATATCTCCTTGTTTACAACTCAACACATTCGCACACACAATAACCTCTTCCATACTTTTACCAACTCCGAATAAACTCGATTTATGTAATTTAATTTGGAGACCAGAGCATAAATGAAAAATGCGCAGGATCCTCTTCAATGCCTGAAAATTAAATCGAGACCACTCCCCCATGACCATAGCATCGTCAGCATAAAGGAGATGAGACAAAACCGGCCCACCATTTGAAAACCGAACTCCATCAAATGAACCACTATCAATTGCCTTCCGAACCATGCATGAAAAAGCCTCCATGACTATTATAAATAAAAAAGGGGAAATCGGATCCCCTTGTCGAATACCTTTACCACATCCAAACTCAAACGTAGGTGACCCATTAACAAGAATGGAAGACCGAGCCGAGGATAACACCCCTTTAATCCATCTACACCACACTTCAGGAAAATTCATTTGCAGCATAACTGATATCTAAAAGTCCCAATGGACGTTATCATAAGCTTTCTCGAAATCTATTTTGAACAAGAATAACTCTTTTCCCATCCTCTTCGCCCACGACAATATCTCATTAATTATTAAAGGCCCGTCTAGAATTTATTTCCCTGATAAAAATGCCGATTGTGTTTCATACGTAATTTTCCCAATCACCTTTTTAATACGATTAGCAAGGACCTTTGAGATCACTTTACTAATAACACCAATGAGATTAATCGGCCGGTACTCACCAAGATCAACCGGATCATTAACCTTTGGTACCAAAGTAATAAACGACCAACCAACTCCCTGATTAATAGTACCTGTGTGTTCGAAATTCTACATAATCTGAAAGAAGTCGGTCGCAAAAAATGACCAGAAAGTTAAAGCCGTCCGGCCCCGGAGCTTTGTCACTTCCACACTCGAAAACTGCTTCTTTAATTTCTATTTCTGTGAAAGGCTCTATTAAAAGTAAAGCATCGTCCACGTCCAAACGTTTAATGTTGTAACACTCCAGAGATGGCCGACTAGGCATTTGTTCTTCAAATCTTTTTTTAAAGAAACCGAACGCCTCTTTTTTCACCTCTGATAGTTTAAAAACCCAAGTCCCGTTAATCATCAAACCCGGTATACTATTTGAAATTCTTCGTTTGTTAACCACACCATGGAAAAAACTTGTATTCTCGTCTTCGTCTTTTGCCCACCGAACCCGAGCTTTTTGTCTTAGATCTCTCACTTTCGCCACTTCAAACTCTCTAAGCTTTTTCTTTGCTTCCACATAGACCCACTCTTCGGCTTCTGTGAAGTCCCTATCCTCGACAATTGCATCCAACTCCATCAATTCTTGTTTCACATTCGCCTCCACCTCGGCTTCATCAATCGCACATTTCTTTCTCCATTGAACAATCGCATATCGAATCATCTTAAACTTGTTCATAAGCACAATATCCGGTGGCCCCTTCCAATTAAACTCCCTTAAAGCCTTAGAAACAATATCTTCCAATTCCGATATTTGTAACCAAGAATTAAAAAAAGCGAAAAGGTTTAGCACCGAAATTTCTCGACTCCACCTTCAAAACCAATGGACTATGATCGGATTCTTCATTAGTAAGTGTCTGGTACTCCGCGTTTGGCCAATCATTTAAAAAATTCCAAGACACAAAGATGCGATCTAGGCGACTACACTTGTTCCCGGTCACAAAAGTATATTTCCTACCCCTCAAGAGATATTCGTGAAGTCCCAAGTTATCTATAACATCATTAAACTAGGTCGTCACCGACGGATAAAATTTAGAATTCCCCCTCTCCAGTCGATCTCGCACACAATTAAAGTCGCCTCCAATAATCCAATATCTTTGAGTATGCACTACAATACGTTCAAGTTCGGCCCAAAGAACCCTCTAATCCTCCAATTTTTGCGGCGCATACGCATTTATAAATGTAATTTCTTTCCCATTCTCTTTAATAGTACCATGAAGACACATATAATACCGATGTTTCTCTACACTTGTCACACAAAAGTGCTTCGGATCCCATAAGCAAAGAAGGCCACCAGATCGACCTGTCGCCCCCACCCAATCGTACAAATAGTCACCATTACCCCAAAATCTCCCTACATCAATAGCATCTAATGAATAGAATTGAGTCTCTTGAATCATAACAATCCTTACCTCATTTGCATGATGCAACCTTCGAATCCACGTACCTTTTCCTTCACCTCCCAACCCACGAATATTTATCGATAATGTATTCAATGATCGACCACTTAAAAGCCTTCATCAATTATCACCTTCTTAATTTCAGTACCAAATCGATCAATATTAGATGCTCCTAATACCTTAGCCAAATGGATCGTATTGTTAGTTTCCTCCTTCAAACCATCATTCGAATTCTGATCGTCCACCTGCTGATTTAAATTACCACCAACATCATCTTTAACTACCATACCCATATTGTAGACATAACATACACTACATAGTTGATGAACCACTAGCGAACCACAAAGGCATGGACACTGTACTACGGCCCAGTAGGTAACCGTCATTGTTTGCAACCCTGCAGGTAACTACCTTAGTTTGTAGCCGCCCTTCTAGTAGCCCTGCAGCTAACGACACAGTCTCAACAGCACTGAAGGTAACCGCATAGTCACAACGACCCCGAAGGTAACCGTAGTGTTTCAATGGCCCCGTAGGTACCACACAGTCACACGCAACATGCATACCTTAACCCTTTACATTCAGTTACATTAACCTTATATTACTTTAAAAGTGTATATTTTACTTGTTACCAAAACCGTTCCATCATCTATCATTTTTAAGAAAAACATAGTTTTTTACTTTGAAAACATCCTGATTGTTATGGGTGGTTTTCTACTCATATATCCTGGATTATATTCTGACTATACTACTTTTGATTGTGATCAGGATACCGGATCAGGATATTGGTAACATCCTGATGCAGTATCCTGATGCAGTATCCTGATAGTAACTAATTACTTCACGTACAGATTAACAAGGAAAGCTTATAACGTTCGAGTGGACTAGTTCTCCTGAAGACTCGGACTAATCGGTTGAAAAAGGGACGTTAAAGCCGGAAGAAGTGGTCTACAACGTTTAAGAAGGGAATATTCGCAGCATCCCGGTTTTATAGGCTAGTTTGTTATTTCTTTTTGCTATATATAGGAATGATCGGATCAGATAGAACACACACAATTTTTTACACACTCTTGTTCTCTACTAGCTGCAATCACTCACAAACACTTACACTTACACTTGTACTCGAATCTCATTGTAACACTTAGTTGATCTGTATCATATCCGGCACTGTATCCTGATATTTGAAGCAATAAGAAGAACAAGGCAGCTGCGATTGTTAGCTCCCAAGGTTTTGTCCCGGCGATCTAGATTGATCAAGGGCTTTCCTCGTACATCCCGTGTCACCCCTTACCTTTTTTGCTCTTTGTTTGATTGTAGATATAGCTCGATATCCTGAGCTATATCCTGGAAACTATTTTTTGTTAACAACTTGATCAGCATATTTTCCACGAATACTTAGAGCACACTACCTTACTTAACTAATTTGATCACTTAATTACTTAGGTAATTTTTAACCAAACTAATTTGGCGCCCACCGTGGGGCAAGTGGTGCTATTTCTACTAAAAGCTTTCGTAAAATCATTACTTGGTTTTCTGTTTTCAAAACCTTTTGCCACACTATTTTAAATGGCCTCAGAATCAAACATGAGCTCTTCTACCATGTCTGCTACAACCTCTGCAACTATTGGTTCGGTGCTTCCACCACCTCCGAGGACGCAAGCCTCTTCACAGCCTTAGGATCTTCCAAGAAGGACTGAAACTCATGTGGCTCGGGATATTATCCCCACTCAGAATGTTCAAGGATCTGCTGCCTCAGGGAGAACTCCTATTATGGCTTCTAATAATGAAATTCTAACTTTGTTTGGTAGTATACATGATCAGATGAAGCAACAGCAGGAAACCAACCAAATGCTGATAAGAGAAATACAACTCTTGAAATCCAGCTCGAGTAGGCCTGCTGAGGATACTTTCACTCCCTTGCAGCCCAGAGCTTTGAACTTCAGTTCAGTAGTATATACTGAGGACAACAGGGGTAATATTGTGCCTAGTCATTCCCAGAGTCATACTCCTGAGATACCCTCTTCAGTTAGGGTGTCCACTGTGAGAAGTTTAGGATATGCTCTAGAATATGGCCAGAATCCTCAGGCTAGTAATGTGTCTAATAATACTAATACTCTTGCTACTAATGGTATTGGATCTTTGTAGGATGCAGGTATGACATCAAGATTCTCAAGAGAGCTTCAGAAGTTGAAGGATATGACATCCAGTGTACCTGGGGTGGTCCAGCCAATTCCAGAACTGTCGCAGGATAGCCATAGGATATCCCGCTTTGCATATCCTATTTGTGATCCTGAAATCCCGAAACGATTTCAAACCCCAACATGAAGCTCTCTGATGGAACCACGGATCTTGAAGAGCATATTGCTCAGTATAGGGAGAGGATGGAAATTAACCCTATCCCTTCGAATCTCAAGGAAGCTTGCCTCTTCAAGGGTTTTGGCTATACTCTGACATGATCAGCCTTAAAATGGCTCCTTAACTTTCCACCTCATTCAATTACATTATTTGCTCACTTAGTTAATTTATTTAACAGTAAATTTTCTTGTAGTCGAAGTTTTGAGAAACTAACCAGTGATCTCTTCAGGATAACTCCAGGGCCTCAGGAATCCGTAAGGGATTATGTGAACAAGTTCAACAGGGAATCTTTGGATATCCCACATCTTGATGTTGCAACAGCTGTGCAGGCATTCAAAATGGGGTTGCAAAAGGATTCCCAATTTTATCAGGATCTTGTAATGAATCCTTGCAGGCAAGGATTCTGGATGAGGCTCGAAACAGGGCCTTGAGATACATTCGACTGGAAGATGATAAAAAGATGCAAGAAAGGATGAATTCATCCTCAACTTATGAATCAACTAACAGGAAGTCAGAGTCCTCATACAAACCATATCGCTCTAAGCCATATGGCAGGAATGACAGCAAGAAAGTGAATGCTCTTGAAGACGAGGATCCTGAGGAGTATCCTGAATTGTCAGAATACTGTTTTTCTGTTAATATACCTGAACTGATGTATGCTATGCAGGGTTTAGGAGACAAAGCGATGAGGCCTAGGAAGAACCAACAAAAAGCTGATTGGAAGGATAAATCTAAGTGGTGTGCCTTCCATGAGTATTTTGGACATGTTACGGAAGATTGCATAGCCCTGAGGAAGGAAATAAGCTATCTTCTAAGCAAAGGATATCTGAAGGATCTTCTAGGAAGAAAGAAGAATAAGGGTCAGGATACTAAGAAGGATCCTGAATGAGCAGCATCACCTCCTGCGGATGCCAAGATAATTAACTTTATTTCAGGAGGATCCGACATCTGTGGAACCTCTTATTCTGCAGCAAAAAGACATGCAAAGGAGGCTAAGGCAGAACACGGAGATAAGCCAACCAAGATGACATCCCTCACAACTGATAAAGTGATCACGTTCGACAGTGATGGCAGGGATACTGTCAAGGATCCCCCCCATGATGGTTTGGTAATAACTTTATATATTGCTAATCATTTTGTGCGCAAGATACTGATGGACAATGGTAGCTCCGTCAACATTATTCAGTTAGAAACGCTGAAAAGAATGAACGTTTCCCCGATATACATTACTTCAAAATCCACTGTACTTGTTGGGTTCAGTGGAGAGGCTAAGAATACTGTGGGAGAAATAAAGCTACCAGTGTATGTCAAAGGAGTCAACACAATGCAACGCTTCTGTGCCATGGACTCCTTATCCTGCTACAATATTATATTGGGTAGGCCATGGATCCATGATATGAAAGTTGTGCCATCAACCTATCAACAATGTACCAATATCCCTACACCTTGGGGGGTTGTCAAGGTGGAAAGTGATCAACAAGAGGCAAAAGAATGTTATTCTTCCTCGATGAAATCCTCAACAAAGCCAAAAGCAGGATAGCAATTAAAGATGCGAGCCCAGGATATCGCGGAGGTTTCAGAGCAGGATGTTAAGAAAATTATTCTGGACCAGGATAATCCGGATATCTTGGTGCTCGTAGGAACCAATATCCCTCAGGATATTGAAAATCAGTTAACTAACTTTTTGAAATGCAGGATGTCAACATTCGCATGGAAACATAAGGATATGAAAGGTATTTCAAAGGATATTATAACTCACAAGCTTGGAATTGACAGGTCTTTCAAGCCGATCCAACAAAAGCGAAGGAAGTTTGCCCCTGAACGAAACGCAACCATTCAGGAAGAGGTGGAAAGACTATTGAAGTCCAAGATGATTAGGGAGGTTAAATTTACCAAATGGCTAGCAAATGTAGTCATGGTTCAAAAGAAAAATGGGAAATGGAGAGTTTGTGTAGATTACACAGACTTGAACAAAGCATGTCCTAAAGACCCATTCCCACTGCCTCATATAGACTCAATGGTGCATGCCACAACCGGTCATGAAATGTTAACCTTCATGGATGCATCCTCAGGATTCCAGCAGATACAAATGGAACCTTCGGACCAGGAGGATACTGCTTTTATGACACCAATAGGTATTTATTGTTATACTGCTATGCCTTTTGGTCTTAAGAATGCAGGTGCAACATATCAAAGATTGGTGGACATGATGTTTAAAGACAAACTGGGGGACACCATGGAGGTGTACATCGATGATATGGTGGTAAAATCCAAGAAGGCTGAGGATCATCTCCGGGATATTGAAGGAGCATTTGATATCCTGGACCAGTACAACACAAAAGTAAATCCTACTAAATGCTATCTTGGAGTGGGGGCAGGAAATTTTTTGGTATATATGGTGACTAAAAGGGGGATCGAAGCAAGCCCAGAACAGATCAAAGCTATCCTGAATATCAAGTCACCTTCAAACATGAAAGATGTACAAAGATTAACAGGCCGAGTAGCAGCATTAAACAGATTTATATCTAGATCCTCGTAGAAATGCAAGGAATTCTACGATATCCTGAAGAAGAATAAGAAATTCGAATGGTGAGAGAAGCATGAGGCAGCCTTGCAGGAATTGAAGCAGTATCTTTCAACTGCACCACTATTGATGAAGGCAGAGGATGGTGAAAAATTATCCCTGTATCTTGCAGTATCAGGGAATGCAGTAAGTACTGTTTTGGTAAAAGTCTATTAGATGCTGAAACTAGATATTCTCATTTAGAAAAATTGATACTGGCCCTAGTTATGGCATCGACGAAGCTTAGACATTATTTTGAGACACATAGGATACATGTTAAAACTAATTATCCTGTTAAGAATGTGCTTAGGAAACCTGAGATGTCGGGTAGGATGGCTAAGTGGTCAGTAAAATTAAGTGCCTATGATCTAGTATATGAACCTAGAAATGCTATAAAGTCTCAGGCTCTAGCAGACTTTGTGGCTGATTTCAGTAGTGATATCCAAAATGAAGTAGACCTAGAAGTACAGCAACTAGGAGAAACTTTAGAATCCTGGACATTATATACTGATGGTGCATCTAATGTAAGAGGTGTAGGATTGGGTATACTACTAAAATCGCCACAGGGGGACATATTACCCCAGGCTATTAGGTGTGAATCTCCTGCCACTAATAGTGAAGCAGAATATGAAGCTTTGATTGCGGGAATAGAATTAGCCAGGAATATAAATATTAAAAGTTTGCAAGTATATGTTGATTCCTTGTTAATTACTAACCATTTTAATGGATCCTATGCAGTCAAAGGTGAAAGGTTAATCGAGTATCTTGAAATTCTCAAAAAATTAGGAGGATATTTCGATGTTTTTACACTTGAACAGGTACCAAGAGAGGATAATGCTGAAGCAGCTGCCTTGGCAAACTTATGATCTTTAGTCAGAATACCAAAAGGAACTTAGATACCAATACTACATATCCTATATCCTGCAGTGGATCTTTTTAAATCTCAGGATAAGGAAGTAGCAAGTATTCAGGATCCTGATCATGATGAGTATCCTAAGGAGGATCCTAAGTCCTGGACGGCCCCAATCATGAAATATCTCAGAGAAGGACACATCCCAAAGGATGAGAATCCTAAGGCTTTTAGAATGAAGGTATCTCGATTCACTATTATAAATGATGTTCTATATAAGAAATCTCTTACAGGACAGTACCTGAGGTGCTTGGAGGATCCCAAAACTAAGGAAGTACTTCAGGATATACACGAAGGGGATTATGGCAACCATATTAGGGGCAGATCGTTGTTCTCAAAGGTATTAAGGACAGGATATTATTGGCCGACGATGAGGAAGGATGCTGCAGAATATGCTCGAAGATGTGATGTGTGTCAAAGGCACATCAATATACTACACCAACCTACTGAACCACTATATCCTATTGCTTCCCATTGGCCATTCATGAAATGGGTTATGGACATAGTGGGAAAATTGTCGAAAGTTCCGGGAGGAAAGGTTTTTATGCTGGTAATGACATATTATTTTTCCAAGTGGGTTGAAGCTGAGGCATTTGTTCAAGTCATAGACCAAGAAGTAGTATCCTTCGTAAAAAAGGATATCCTAACTAGATTTGGGATACCAGCTGAGATAATGTGTGACAATGGTTCTCAGTTTATCAGTAAAAGGACTACTAATTTTTGCAAAAGTTGGGGAATTAAGATGATTACATCCACTCCGGTACATCCTCAAGCAAACGGACAAGCAGAATCCTCGAACAAGATAATTGTCAACAATTTGAAGAAAAGACTAGGAGCCAAGAAAGGAAGATGGGCAGAAGAATTACCCTTTGTCTTATGGGCTGATAGGACAACAGTAAAAATATGCAACTGGACAAACCCCATTTTCCTTAGTATTTGGAGCAGAAGTAGTAACCCCAACAGAGATGGTGATACCTACAGCAAGATCCAGCCTCTAGGATCCTGAAAAGAATCCTGAAGCCCTATGCCAAGAATTGAATACTATCGATGCGGCAAAGTTGCGAATGACAGCATACCAACAGAGGATATCCAGAGTATATAACATGAACCTAAGAACTAGAAGGTTTCAAGTTGGAGATTGGGTATTAAGGAAGGCTTTTCATAACACTATTAATCCTACTGATGGAAAATTAGCCCCAAAGTGGGAAGGACCTTATGAGATCGAATCGGAGTCTGGGAAAGGAGCATACCGGCTTAAGATAATGGAGGGGGGCATATTGCCAAGATCCTGGAATGCTATACACCTCAAAGCCTACTTCAAGTGAGTTTAGAATTTAATTTCTAACTCAGGATGGTATGAATTTTATCTCTTTTAAATTTATTTTATTTACACTTTTGAACCCAATACTGACTTAAGCATCAGAGGGGTGTTAGGTAAGCTAACACCCACCTTAGTTTAACAGTGTTTTGCAGAATATGCTTTGGGATGTTACTCCGGGATATAAACTCAAGATAAATCGAAATATTAGAGGATTGGCCCCCTCTCTCACGTTTAAGGGATCCTGATCCCTTCAAAGGTTTAAAGGTATTCACCTTTCTCTCGAATTGGGTTTAAACACCCCGCCTGGAGCGCAAGTTATCTAGGAATAGTTCAAGATAGCGAGACCAGTCCATGTAAAAGTGGCTGACAATTTCGTTATTATTGGCTATATCCTGGATCCTAAAGGTATGTGAGGATTGATCACCCTCTCTCACGGTAGGGTATTTTCATACTCTCTAAGGTTTAAAGGTTTTCACCTTTCAAAGTCACTCACCCCTGTAGCGCACAAAAAATTGGGATTTTCCCCAGAATACTTAAGGGTTTATCCCCAGAATACTTAAGGGTTTATCCCCAGAATATTAAGGATCTATCTCCAGGATATTTTAGGGTTTATCCCCTGTAGTACTAAAGTTATACATAAGTGTAAAATCAGTTGCGATTGATACATAAAAGTTCCTGAGTGTTTAACAGTAACATATACAGGGGACATTCCTCTTAAGGCACTGTGAAAAGCTTAAAAGATCAAGTTTAGACTTGGTTCACTAAGTTTCCCGGACCGAGGACATTTTCGATGGAAAGATTGCAAGAGGATTGAAGTTCAAGGATTGAGATATCTTCTATTTTTTGCTATGATTTTTCCTTTTTTGTTCTTTAAAAGGCTTATCTAAATTGTCTAAGTTTTAAAACTCTGTTTGACAAAAGTCTTGGTAGGATATTTATGAGTATCCAGACCAAGATATATTCTGAGGATATTTGGTCAGAATGTTTGAGTTATAATACTTAGAATGAAAATTGAAACTACATTCGAGTCAAACAACAGATATCAAAATCTGCAAAGTAAGAATAAAGAACCATAAATAAGGTCAAAAAAGGTTAGTTTATTAACATTGAAAACGGTTGTGCTTTTGGTTTCATCTCAAACCGAGACCCATCCACCAAAAGCATAAATAGTTTTTAACCATAACTACTTAACAGTTGAAGGTTTCATCTTGAAAACCAAGACCGATCCGCCTCCAACTGTTATATTGTACAAAATAAAGCATACTAATTGATGACCAAGGGCTTCATCCTGAAACTCAGGATCCCTCCACCTTTGGCCATCATATTGTTTTAGTGCAGGAAAGTAAATTTTTTAACAGACATGAAATTAAAATTGTTCAACAACGACAAACCATCAAATTTAAAAAGTGGGCTCCAGCCTAGGCATGAATATCCATCATCGCCCACTTCGCTGCTTTTAAGGAGCAGCACCTTCTTCAACAGCAGCACCTCCTCCAACATCCGCACCAACATCGCCTTCAGGATTCTTTTTAGCATCGCCACCAGCATCAGCCGCCTTCTCCGCTGCCTTGGAAGGCTCCTCACCCGCAGGCTTAGCAGGATGCTCAACAGGATTACCCCTGAGATCTTTCAGTTTCACCTCCCAAGCACTAACATTCCAGGAGGGGCATTCAAAGCCAATAGCTTTGGCTTCATAGTCCATCTTTAGCCTGGCTTGAAGGAGGGAAATTACGACGGACCCTTTAAGGCCCTCTCGGTAGGTAGTCATATCCTGCTCAAATTGAAGATGGGCGGCGTCCAACTTGGCTTGGGCATCCTCGTTGGCCTTGTTGATGGCGGCTTTAGCTTCCTAGGTTATAGCTTTGAATTTATCCTCATAGTGTCGTGACTGGGCGGCGACTATCATCCCCTGATCAGCTATGGTGGTCTCTGCTTTCTTCAACTTCACTTCCAGCATCTTGTTCAGACCACAACTTTCTTCATAAAGGCTTGTCAGTCGTTCAAGACCCTACAAACCAAAGCAAAAGGTATTAACATATATAACCAGCATATGGTGCAGGATGTAGGTTAAGGATATGTACCTGGTTAAGAAAGCTGGTCATAAATCCACTAGATTCGAGGAACCCATGGCTTTCATAGGGGAAGGTCTCAGATGATGCTGGAGAGTCAGTTTCCTTTCTTTTACGAGAGCTTGAGGCACGTGGCTTGGTAGCAGGAGAGGGCTTAGGAACGGCTGCTGCTTTGGAGCTGGGTACTGGCTTGGAAGAGGAAGTAGGTTTGCTAGGTTCCTTCTTCACCTGGACAGGAATAGGATAGCTGTCCAACTCGTCAAGATCGAAGACTTCTGGAACTTTGGCCGGTTCTACAAAACAGGGAAAAAATCTAAATCTCTACTCTTATCTATTATTTTGTTAATTAAATATATGGAAAAATTGTGTAATCCTTACCAAACATATCAGATGAAGAATATTGGCTTGAACTTGGAATATGCAGTGTAAAGGTTCTGTCACAGCCAGGAAACTGATAGATCATGTTGATTCTTTCTTGGGATTTTTTAGTAGGAGGAGCCAACTCTTTGAAGATTGCTGCATAAAAACGAAAGGATGTTAGTGCAGGATATTTTAAAACCCTAAACCCTACCGGAGGTCAACCATTTCACCGGAAGGCTATTGCCTTTGGGAATGGAGTCCCGTTTAACAAAGAAAAACTTTCTTTGCCATCCGTCCTCGTTTTTGGTCACCTTGAGGACGAGAGGTTTACTGGATGTGGAAAACCATAAAAATCGGCTAGAACCGTGAGATCGAAGACGATAAGCGATTGGGATATCTTCAATGCAAAGGTCAGGAACATGAAGGGCCTTGATCTGATTAAGAACAATTAACACCCTCCAAACCATAGGCATCGTTTGAGAGAAGATAAGACTGGTTTTTCGAAAAACCTGCATCATAAATTCAGGAAAGGGATACCGAAGGCCTAGAGAAAAGGGGTATGCCGGAAAACAGATCCATTCCCTGGACGATACGTCTGATCGGACCATCCGGTCAAATGGCTTGATGATTGCCATATCAGGAAAGGCACCGGAGGCTCTTAATGCTGCAATGTCTGCGTTATTAAAGGCACATATCTCCTTCTCGGGATTCTTGAGAAGATTCTGTTGGGTAAAGGTCTCTGTAACACCCTTATTATTATTTAACGGTTTCCGTATAGTTTACGAAGATAAACGGGTAATTAGAATTTCAAATACATTGAAAATACGGGTTCATTAAACTTTTTACAGAATTTAAACTATAGAACATATCATGTGTGAGTTCATCATTTATCGTAACAACGAAACATAGTGCGGAAGCTTATTTCTTGATCGTGTTCGGTTCTTCGCCGGTGCTAAAATTATACCTGAAACTCATAAAACATGAGTTGGATTAGTCATACGTAACTTAGAACGTATTTAAACAAGTCCGGAAATGAAACTGATTAAAATAAAAAAAATTTCGCCAAAACAGGGCCCCGTCGCGCCACGCGACAGAGCCACGTTGCTCCCTCGCGCCACGCGGGGGTGACCAGTTTCTAGCAGGTTTGGAGCTGGGTCCTGCAGTTTTCAGCAATACCGGTTTTTACGGAAACGGCCATAACTTCTTCTTTATTGGTCCGTTTTACGCGATTCTTTTTCCTACGCGCTCGTAATTTAATTATCCATCTTGTGGAGTTAAAATTCAACATTCAAGCTAATAAAATTCTAAATTTTTAAGCATTCGGCTTGTTATTTAAAATCAATATTTTGACCCGTTTGTGGCTTTACCAAACAAAACATGTTTGTTTGATCCCTATTTTCATGAAATTCATAAATTCAATATTGATTATCATATTGGGTTCAAATCACGGGTTTCTTACGCATTCTTAACCTGTTTTCGCTCATGTGCTTATTTTGACCCGTTAAGGGTAATTAAGCCTATTTTAAGCATGAATCGCTTTCACTCGCATCAAGCATTACATTACCACCTTTCTTATCAACTAATCTACCTTCACAACTATATTTGTGTTGTATTAAGTGTGGAGATTCCTAAATTCTGAGTTTTACCCCTTGAACCATTATTTTTGCGGCAAAGACTCTTATAGAGTCAAATGACCAAAGAATATCATCTTTTGCTTTTTATACTTATTCTAAGCGTTTATTTAAGCATACTACTCATTTCCAATTATCCTTTATGATCGTTCACTCGATTTGGCTTGCAAGGGCATTTTGGTCCATTTTATCCCTTTATTAATATAAAGGACTTTTAAAAGCATTTTCAACCCAAAAGCCCTGTTTTAAACTATGCATTTTATTTGAAAAGTCATTATGTTTTCAAAACACAACGATCATTATGTGAATCATCCGGTTTACTTATTAAGGTGACCAAATGCTAATATGACTGCATTTAGCTATCAAGGAACCTCTAGTTCCTATTGAGTAGTTAACCTATTATACATACCTGGCTCGGATCAATATATTGACCCATTTCGATACCTTGCCTTAGTAACCGGTAAGTAATAGCGCTATGAGTATCCATTTGATATTTATTTCTGAATTCATAAAACTCGACAAACCATTAGTCGATATTGTCAAAGGGTGATATTTTCACCTTTTGACCCGTTTGGTCTAAATGACCGATTATATTGGCGAGATGAAGCTTGTTGCCATCTCGTCTACACGACTCGCTCCGGTTTACACCGTGCGGTCATTTTAATTATAAATCGCCTCTTAACGCTTTTTGGCCAATTAAGGCTTTCGAAATAAGTATCTTTCAAAACCAACAATTATTGTCAACGAGTGCCCAAATTACAATTTTATCCTTATTAGTTATTATGATTTACCTTATATGGTAAACCTTAAAAGTACCCGTTTCATTCGTCGTAATATGACCGAATTACCAATTTAACTCATTTTTAACCATCAATATGGTTTCTTATCATATTTGATTATCTTGTTCCGTACGACTACACGTCGGAACACTATATCTCAATTAGGTATTTGTCCTATTCGTAAGTAATATGACAAAGAATATTCTAAAATATATGACTAGTGTAAGCTATACTTACCTTGCATCTGAATTATGATTTTCCTTCGTTCTTGATTCGTTTGACCCGCTTCCTTCCCCAAGCTTTCACCTAGCTTGCCAAGCGTCAAACTATCATTGTAATTTTAAGACTGTTAGGTTAGTCATAATCATTTACGACTATTCCTTCCTACGCTTCTTATATCGAATTTATCATTCGATCATATACTTGGTCGGTTTGACTTTTTAAAGTCAATCGACTTATCAACTTATTCAATGCACATTTGGTTTATTGGATTTCACTTAGGCATTTCATCCGAACTCTTAACGAAATGAAATTTTACACACTAACTACTAGGTAACATGATTTCAAGCATCTATATCACAATCTTAACATCAATTCTATTATATCATAAAAAAACCCATTTAGTGAGAAGTATGATCTTGTACCCAATTTCATGGTTTAATCAAACACCTTCTATTCATTATCATGCATGTTGATTCTAAGCATATCTATATCATCTATTTCATCATAACATCAAAACCCACTTATCTAAGTGTGTTGATTCACCAAATCCATCAATCCATAGCATGTTATGTATGATTTTCACTTAGGGTTTCGTTCCTAAGCAAGTATACATCACTAATCTAGCCATAGCTTCTCTAATACATGCCTAATTCACGATTAGGATGATTATCAAATTCTTACAACTTCACCAAACATCAAGATTTTACATACCTTTTGATCCTCTTGTTTGGGTGATCATTAATTCACGTTCGGTTGTGAATTTGGGCTTCATTTGATCCTTCAAATTGATGATTATATGTGGATTAGGGTTTTTGGCTCCATGGGAGCCCCCTGAGCTCGATCTAGAACACACACTGTGTGTGTGTGTGTTTGTGTTTGATTTAATTAAATAACTTTTCTAGTTATCCCGCTTTAACCCCTTGTGTTTGGTTCGTTATTAAGTAGGCCACAACCTACTTATTTTTAACAATATTCTCACTTATTAACTAGGTTAAATATTCCTAGTTAACTTGGTGGGTTCGGGGAAGTTATGACCAAGTTTATTTTAAGTCCCGTTAACTCCGGCCTTCTATAAACTTTATTTCCCAAAAGCATTCTTTTTTTTCTTTTTATTAAATATTAGATTTAGTTATATAAATCCTAATATTTTCCAGCTTAATTTTACCACTAACGGTACTTTACCCGTCTTTTAGTATTAACGTGGTTTGATTACCAAACCCGTTTTTGGGGTGTTACAGTCTCGCTCGATTCGCCGGTGTGGGAACGAGTTCTGGTAGCTATTGAGAGACAAACAAAGAAAATCACAAGTGAAAAGGAAGAGATAAATGATTACCTGGAAGTTCTGTTGAAGATGGTTGAATTGCAAACGAAAATAAAGAAGATATAGCGGCCTCATAGATAGCCATCGAGTAATAAGCGCGTTGGAAGTTGCATGCTGTCACCTCAATCGTCACTTCGATTTAATTGCCTCGATCTAAGAGATAAGATTTAAAATATATCCGTTGGAAATTAGTATCCCAACAGATATATTTTGGGGACAATTGTTATGGGTGGTTTTCTGCTCATATATCCTGGATTATATTCTTACTATACTACTTTTGATTGTGATCAGGATACCGGATCAGGATATTGGTAACATCCTGATGCAGTATCCTGATAGTAACTAAGTAGTTCACGTACAGATTAACAAGGAAAGCTTATAACGTTCGAGTGGACTAGTTCTCCTAAAGACTCGGACTAATCGGCTGAAAAAGGGACGTTGAAGCCGGAAGAAGTGGTCTACAACGTTCAAGAAGGGAATATTCGCAGCATCCCGGTTTTATAGGCTAGTTTGTTATTTCTTTTTGCTATATATAGGAATGATCGGATCAGATAGAACACACGCATTTTTTACACACTCTTGCTCTCTACTAGCTGCAATCACTCACAAACACTTACACTTGTACTCGAATCTCATTGTAACACTTAGTTGATCCGTATCATATCATGCACTGTATCCGGATATTTGAAGCAATAAGAAGAACAAGGCAGCTACGATTGTCAGCTCTCGAGGTTTTGTGCCGGTGATCTAGATTGATCAAGGGCTTTCCTCGTACATCCCGTGTCACTCTTTACCTTTTTTGCTCGTTGTTTGATTGTAGATGTAGCTCGATATCCTGAGCTAAATCTTGAAAACTGTTTTTTATTAACAACTTGATCAACATATTTTCCACGAATACTTCTAGCACACTACCTCACTTAACTAATTTGATCACTTAATTACTTAGGTAATTTTTTTACCAAAACAGTGATTATACTCCCTGTCCCAAAATAGTATATAATAGGGGTCTAGAAACTCAGTTGTTTAAATTAACAACCGTCTACTATCATGCCCAAGATAACCAAATCATCACTTAATCTGCATGAGAAACAAGCACACGAAAACTCATCACTTTCTAATGCAAACACACGAGGGTCTATCAAGAGTGTCATCGAGAGTGTCGTAAGTCAGGGTCGGTAGTGACAATGTTATGGCCACGCTATCTAGGCGTTTAGTATGTGGCACAACCACTGTCGCTAGTCAAGTAAAACCAACGAGCGTCACTAGGGACAAGGCTGGTCAGCACATTGTTGCCTTACCTACGTTAGGCCTTGAAACCATCGTTATCTTCTTCTTCCCTGGTGACACAAAGAGTGTCACAAACACTGGCGTCACTAAGAGTGTCTCTAGTGCCACAAATCACCCATGACACGTGTCAAAATCATTGTCATATCTCTGGATCCACACCATCATCTTCAATACTCCCTCGCTAGTGTAACATGATTCATGAAATTGTCTACAGATTCATGTTATGTGTCGCTAAATTCATAACTTTATACAACCAGATTCGTTTCATCCCAAATTCACAACTTTGAATGTCAAAACCTCTCCTTTTACTTCCATGCAATGTATTCCAGGATCCATTACCCTTAGCAATTAAAAATCTAATCTTTTTTATTAAAACCTAAGTTTCACCATAAAAACTCAAAAACCCACAAAACATCAAATCTGGAATGATTCATACCTAGTTTCTCAATCCAATCGATGCTATGACAATCTATGAGTAGGGAGAAACAAATTCCAAGCTTTATATCTTGAATTCCTTAAACCTTGATTCTTTATCTCCACTTTCTCTCTCTAACTTCTATCCAGATTTTGTGCAAATAAAGAACAAATAAGGATTAGCATTTCACCCTTTCCTTATATAGTAAGGGTTTCCGATTTGGGCCTAATTCCTTCCATGAAGATAAAACCCGCTTCCTTGAACATACTTCATTTATCATTACACGCTTAAAAATATGTAACATGATTTTTGGATGTTACATATGATAAGGGTCAAATGTAGTTGGTTATTTTGTTCTTTGTCGTTAGATACAAACTGATACCATCCGAAGAACATCAACACCACTATCATATTTCCTTTTACGGTGTTTATGTCAATATAATGTTGCAAATGTGCTTATTTTTTCTACAATATGAAAGTTGTTGATTTTTTTTAACGTGAGAACCGAACCACCATATTGATATTGTATATATTTTTATAGTTGTCTCGAAGTAACGGTATATAAGCTACACTTATTCTCTTACGGTAACGCTAAGTAACGAACTGAGTTGATATCGGCCAAATAAATTTGGTGTTGATAGTGATATTGGTTGTTGTAGTTCGATTGATGTAAAATATGTGCTGGTATCTTGTGAGGTATATGTCTTTCGGTTGGTATATCGAGCTTCAGTATCATACCGGTAGTATAACAAACTGAAACGTAATGATCCGAACTGATATCGGTCGAAAACAAGCTGCGAAGCATGAGAAATCCAACCGTTTCAGTATTAAAATAAAACTAGCAAACGGCAGCTTCAAATATAAACCAAACCACCGTTGGAATAAAGAGCAATGTAGATCCTAAACACTACGAAACACAGTGATATTGATTGATGAACACACAAACACCAATTAATTTGGTGTTTGAGTGTGTAGACTAAGAAAAACAAGATGAATGTGATGAATCTTAGAAAATTAGTGTGAATCAACCAAAAAAAGTAAGTAATCGCATATGATATAATAATGATATAACAATAATAAGATCCTAGATTTCGGTTTTAGCATAAGAATTAAAGACACAAATGATTGAAAAATACACCAAAGAAACACACACTAGTCCAAGAAGCTTGGAACCCTAGTGCGCATCATTCATATATATAGTTGCGGCCTATTTGCGTAATTATAATCATGCATGTAGTTAATTATGCCTCCATATCTTTACAAAGCCCTAATTAATGTTACAAATACACCCTGGCTCTCAAACCATATATAAAAGGTCCTAACATGTTACTCTTATATATCCATGGTCTCATATGCTCTAACAACATTCCCCCTCGACCTTTGCGTATATAGGAGTCTTCATTCTTGATTCTAAATGTCGGGGTTTAACGTCAGCATCCTCGGTTGCAGCTTGATTAATGATAACTTCATTGATTGGTTCTGGGTTTCCTTCTTTAGCGACTTCATTTGTGGATGAAGTTGGATTTGGGATATCTTGAACTTGGGATTCTGTTGGAAAAGCTTATTCTACTGGAAATGGAATCATGGATGGTGAAACATCAACATGCTCAGCTTCTTTCTACCAACAACTTTCTCAAGTTCCTTTCTCTTTTCGATTTGGTGAACGAGCTCCGACATCTTCTTCTTTCTTTCTCTCACTCTTTCCACAGCATGTTGAAACAACATCCATTCTTCTTCATATTCATTGCCAGCTATGAAAGCATTGGAATGATGACGAACATCAACATTGCAGTTGAACAGGACGCGAAACAACATAAACATAGAAGATGGAGAAGAAGATGTAGGAGCAACTCATTTATTTCATTACAATCAACACATAATACATACCGAACGAGTATACATCATCTTCTATATGTTGGTTTAGATAACAAAGATCTAAACCCTAGCTTTCTCTCACTAACACATAGTGTCTCTCTCTCTCTCTAGAACACACAGAGCTCACCAAGGAGGCTCTCGAGAAAGATTACTCAAGAGTTTCCCTAATCTCCCCTATACACGCATATATATATGCTAGACTAGCGGCTAAATCCGGACAAAACACATGTCCAACGAAACTATCTGTTCTGAATTTATACTAAATTCGGATTATATAAACATAAAACTAACAAACTCAGACAGTCTACGTTATTCCGATTTTAACTAACAAATTCGGAAAAACCTATACATAACAAATTCGGACAAACCTAAATTACACCTTCCTATCCGAATTTACAAATTCGGATTGACCAAAGAACAGTATTCCGAGTTTATATTGGCCTCACAAACTCGGAATCATAAACTCATGTCTTCATAAATTCTGAACTTATTGATTTGGCTTTGACTTTGTTGACAAGAACTGATAAAGCTAAGTTACCTGGGAGGAACTACACTTACAGACTCCCCCTTAACTGTTGCTATTAGTTCTGTCTGACACTGATATCTTCAGTCACCGGATACTACGCTTACACACTCCCACTTGACTGATGATATCATGCCTACTTTATACTTTGGTTGAGACTTGATCTTTTCGGCAGAGCATAACGATCTTCAACCATTCTAATAAAAGACTTGTTGATGATCACTTAAATGGCCGCTCTTTAAAACCCGAAGAATCCAGCATCAAGCATTTTCGATCCTTCCCCTTAAACGAATCCCGAATCCAGTTAACGCGAACCGACCTATAACCACATGTAAGAACATCGCTCGATCCTTGATCTTTAAACTTAACCGACAGAAGAACGAAACGTAAGATTTCCAATGCCTAACATCGAACACTTCAAATTCCACAAAGATATGAAATTTGGTTCGATAAGTTAATAAGAAACCAAACTCTGAAAATGTACTTCCGCCATCTTGATCAAAGTCTTCAACCGAGTGTCTAAAATCATTTCATCTCGAATCTTCAGAATCCAATCTCGTATCTTCACAATTCCACCAATTACCCGATGACTTTTGACGTGTATGCGGGTGTGTATAAAATTTTTAGATATATTTTAAGCTCTTTTTACTCGCGAATCAAGTTTTAAATTTATAAAACACGATATAATACTATCACTCTACACACGTTAGGGCAAGTGCACCCATAGCGGACGTAGTATAGTGATGGCAAGATACCGAGGTCGTCCAAGGACACAAGAGATTTGGTTCCAACTCCTCCTTTATGTATCCTTTAATGATTTTCGTACTTTGGTCATTTTAAGAGATTATCTTTAAGTTATAGTAGTAGACCCCCCTTCCAGGCAGTGTTACCCTCAACCTATTGGTCCGAGTCAGCAAGGATACAGTCCCGTAAGTTCGGATTATTGAAAGATATTTAAGTAAGTTATTAATGGGAAACGTGGTAGGCCCCCTTCCAGGCAGCGTTACCCACAACCTATTGGTCCGAGTCAGCAAGGATACAGTCCGGCAAGGTTGGTTTAAAGTTTTAATAGTAGTTTATAGATAAGGGATTCAAGTGGTTCTTACTTCTCCCGAGGCAGATTGGACCGCCCACTCGTGAAGTCTTACTAAGCTTGAACCAGGTTCTCGTAGGATCTACACACTTAACGAGACAAGAATTTACCCAACCACCCTTCTAACACCTTCCAGGAAGTTAACGTGCTTTATATGGACCGCAAAGACAAGAATGAGTGAATCAACAAAATATGAAGAATGATTAAGTAAAATCCGCCATCAATATAGAAAAGTAGTTATTAAAGTCATTAATACATACCCAAATAAAAATGAGCCAAAGGTTGGAAATCAAAAAGTAATACATAAAAGATTTGTCTTCACCAAGTGATGTAAGAGTTTAGCCAAGTATGGCCTTTGTTTGATAAGAACTCTTACGATCGATCTTTGATCCCAAGACTACTACACACTCTAAAAGATGGAAAATGGATGATGGTGGTGTGTGTTGGTGTTGTAGCGGTGGAGCAATGTGGCAAGTGTGAGAGATGTTGTTTGCCAAGGGATGGATTGGAAAGAAACCAAGCACCCCTATTTATAGCTGAAGTCAGACAATTCACACGGCCCTGTGCCCACCTAGCACGGCCCTGTGGCCTTTCTTCTTTCTCCTCTTTATTAACTATAGTGTCAGACCTTGTACTAGCATGATCCCGTGTGTCAACGGCACGGCTTGTGGCACTTGTACTTGCTGTACTATCTCAGATTCTATGAATCTTAGAGTTGACCACGCCCCGTGACCAGTTAGCATAGCCCCATGTTGGTTTGTCTGGTTTGTCTTTTACTATTGTCTTTTCTTCCGCAGAGAATCTTGACTGGGCACGACCCATGCCTGGTGGGCACGGCCCTATGCCAGAGCTTATGTTCTTGTTAATTTTTGTTGGTTTGGATGTGGATGGGGGCTTGGCGAGTCGTGTGAATCCTTCTTCTTTGTATTTATGTTGGTTTCTACTGTTAATTTGCTTCTTTTATGCGTTTAAGCTCGTTTGACCCTGTAAAGTAAAAAGGAACAAAGAAAGATGCTTTTTCAACATTAGTACCGAAAAGTGGTTGATTTTACGTCGTATTTGTTATAATTTATATGTTATATTTTATGCACATCAAATACTCCCACACTTGAATCTTTGCTTGTCCTCAAGCAAAACTCTATATCGTGGCTTACACACCCAAACAGAATAAGTAGAAGAGAAGTTTTGGGCTTATCTTAAGATTGTCGGGAATACAAGTTCTAAATTTATTTTGTTTTTATTTTATTTACAATCTTATTGGTCATGATTTATTTAAAACACAAATTAAGAAAAAATATTTGTTTTGGGCATAACATGCCTTTATAAAATTCTATTTGCTTATATACAAATTTACACACCTCACAAGTGGTCACTCAACACTCGGCCGAAGTTGTTTAAGTGGAAATGCTCGTGCTCGGGTTGGAACTTACTCCTACTATAGGCATGACAAGTAATCAAACCTCCTCCTTTTTAACATTTTAATCCTTGTAATATCAAGAGGGCTTTGAGAGGGTAGGATGTGCCTCGAGTAGGTGTGTTTTACTAAAAGTTTCTTAAATGTAAAATGTCAGTTTTTCTTTTAAAAATTTATTTATTTGTGACTTAGCTAAAAGCTACATTTTTATAAGCAATAATTTCTGCATATTTATTTATGCTAGCTAGATTTTTTTTAACTACGTCACCTTTTTTATATGATTTTCAAAAGAACCGAATTTACTAAAAACAAGAGGAATGAAATAAAAAGAATTGGTTTTGGGGTGATGGGTGGTTGTTTTTACAAAAGTATATTTTTGCGGCTTTAGAAATGAAGGTTTTAAGGCTCAAAGGGGTTTATCTAAGGGGATGTTTTTGGTAAAGAAGGAAAAATAAAGGTTTTAAACGAAAAACGTGTTTCGGTCCTAATGCCTCTATCATTTACTTACGTGGATTTAAGTTGGTAAGGATTTGGAACGTATTGCTTTGGCAAGTTCTAGATTTGTAGGAACCAAACGGGCTATTCACACAAAAAAACAAAAATTAAGCAATTAGTTTAGATGTGTATTTATATGCTCGGTAAAGCCTCAAAACTCACTTTTGTGGGAAAAGGGGTTATAGTGTAAAAATGTATGTATAATCAAATTTTACAAAGATTTGTTATGCCCGTTTTTATAATTTTCTTAATTGGTTCTTTTTATCACGACGCTATCAGGTGTAAATTAGTAAAAACATAATTTTTAGAACTTATTTTACGCAACTAAACCAAGATAAGTAAAAAAATGAAAGATTTTTACAAAAAAAAGTTTGGGGTGATTAGCGGTTTTCCAAGGAGAGCCTTGTGTAAGTGTAACATCCCGAAAATACGAATTCTTATATTACAATAACATTGCGAATAAATAAGAATTATAAACTAACTAGGAATAATGTTAACCTAGTTAGAGAATGAGTTGTGAGTAGTTTAGAAGTGAAAATAAATAAAGGGTGAAAATTGAGGGACCAATTGTGTTTAAACTAAAACTAATATTAATAAACAAGTAAATTAGAAACTCAAACACATTGGTGTGTGTTTGAGGTCGAACCAGACAAGGAAAAAAGGGCGACCAGGACTCCTCATCCAACCCTAACTCCACAAAATTGATCAATTGAAGGCTAATTTATGTCCCAAATCAAAATCTGAACATAGATTAGTGATCCTCATCACAAGGGGATTACAAGGTATGTAAAATTTAGTGTTAATTCTCTGTTTGAAATTCTCATGAAATTGGGAAATCTGAAAATTGATGTTGCATGTTTGCTATTTGGGTAGAATAGGGTTTATATAGTGTCTAGGAGTAAAACCTAGACAATAACATGCGAAATCATAGCTAATTCCTGAAAATCTCATGAACACATTGAAGGTGATTCATGGGTTTTGTGGGAAACTAGTAAACACTAGGGTTTAGAATGATTATTATAGTGTAATATGGGTCATAGAAAGTGATTTCTGAAATGATGATGTTAAAATACGTGCATATAGTCTAATTGAAGTTAATTAGGGTGATAAACTCAAGTCATGAGCTTGGTTTAGATCATGTAGAAATCTGACCCACTAGGTGTTTGATAAAACGCCTAAATGAGGGTTAAAATGTTAAAAGTTGAGTGAAAACGCAGACTTGATCATTGTAAAGAATTATGCGTTAAAGCTTGTGAAAGAGTTCTAAACTTATTGTGAATTGAACTCTTTAGGCAAAGAATCCAGAACGTCAAGCGGACAAGCCGGAGGTGATACATGCTTGAAAGGTGTGCTTTAAAGGTACGTAACTTCGGTTTCGTTACATTGTGTATAAACAATAGTCTTAGAAAAGTTAATGAGAATGTAGTGTCAATTGCAGGTTGGTATGTCATACAAGTGACGAAGTTCACTCGACAAACAAACGGGTCAAAATAGTTAATTAGAATTGTTGGTTGATAATGTTGTTTAGTTATGCAAGTATGTAACTTGACCGTTACTTAAGTGAAATTTTCTTAAATTACGAATGGTCGTATTGTATAATAGAAGTTGTGTAAATTTTAAAAGCGATGGTGTTCGCTAAATGGAATAATGAGTCAAGGATGGATAAGATCTCGTTGGTAGTCATCGTATTGGAAGATTCCGTAGATGAGCCAAACGGGTCGAATAATCAAATAAAGCATAGATATTGCTTCATAATACGATTGATTGGTCTTTTTTTATCAATTAATAATTGATATATCAAAATACAAGAATTTAGTGAGTTTAGTTAAAACGAAAGATCCAAGAAGTTGGATTTGGCTGAAATAAATAAAGAAGAAAAAACATAACCTTTCAGGGACTACCGTAAATTACGGTGGTACCGTAATTTTCGGTAGAGGCCAAAAGGTTACGGTAGGATACTACTGATTTACGGTAGACCATTATTTCCTGGATCTACCGTAACTTACGGTGTCTACCGTAAGTTACGGTAGAGTCCTGTATCAATAGTTGAATTTGGTATATTCTCGTTAATTGAATTCGTTTTTGAGCATAATTTCGATTATGTAATATTTCTAAAAACTTTAACACTAAGATTTGTTAAAAATCTTTAGTTTTCAGGTTTTGCAAGGATGTGGACGACAATCAAGCATGTTAAAGAACCGAACAAAACTTTTGAAGCTTCCGCGTTATCTAAATAGATAATGTTTTTTCGAAATGTAATCTTTTTTGCTAATTAATTTTTGTTGGTTTGGATGTGGATGGTGGCTTGGCGAGTCGTGTGAATCCTTCTTCTTTGTATTTATGTTGGTTTCTACTGTTAATTTGCTTCTTTTATGCGTTTAAGCTCGTTTGACCCTGTAAAGTAAAAAGGAACAAAGAAACATGCTTTTGCAACATTAGTACCGAAAAGTGGTTGATTTTACGTCGTATTTGTTATAATTTATATGTTATATTTTATGCACATCAAATACTCCCACACTTGAATCTTTGCTTGTCCTCAAGCAAAACTCTATATCGTAGCTTACACACCCAAACAGAATAAATAGAAGAGAAGTTTTGGGCTTATCTTAAGATTGTCGGGAATACAAGTTCTAAATTTATTTTGTTTTTATTTTATTTACAATCTTATTCGTAATGATTTATTTAAAACACAAATTAAGAAAAAATATTTGTTTTGGGCATAACATGCCTTTATAAAATTCTATTTGCTTATATACAAATTTACACACCTCACAAGTGGTCACTCAACACTCGGCCGAAGTTGTTTAAGTGGAAATGCTCGTGCTCGGGTTGGAACTTACTCCTACTATAGGCATGACAAGTAATCAAACCTCCTCCTTTTTAACATTTTAATCCTTGTAATATCAAGAGGGCTTTGAGAGGGTAGGATGTGGCTCGAGTAGGTGTGTTTTACTAAAAGTCTCTTAAATGTAAAATGTCAGTTTTTCTTTTAAAAATTTATTTATTTGTGACTTAGCTAAAAGCTACATTTTTATAAGCAATAATTTCTGCATATTTATTTATGCTAGCTAGAATTTTTTTTAACTACGTCACCTTTTTTATATGATTTTCAAAAGAACCGAATTTACTAAAAACAAGAGGAATGAAATAAAAAGAATTGGTTTTGGGGTGATGGGTGGTTGTTTTTACAAAAGTATATTTTTGCGGCTTTAGAAATGAAGGTTTTAAGGCTCAAAGGGGTTTATCTAATGGGATGTTTTTGGTAAAGAAGGAAAAATAAAGGTTTTAAACGAAAAACGTGTTTTGGTCCTAATGCCTCTATCATTTACTTACGTGGATTTAAGTTGGTAAGGATTTGGAACGTATTGCTTTGGCAAGTTCTAGATTTGTTGGAACCAAACGGGCTATTCACACAAAAAAACAAAAATTAAGCAATTAGTTTAGATGTGTATTTATATGCTCGGTAAAGCCTCAAAACTCACTTTTGTGGGAAAAGGGGTTATAGTGTAAAAATGTATGTATAATCAAATTTTACAAAGATTTGTTATGCCCGTTTTTATAATTTTCTTAATTGGTTCTTTTTATCACGACGCTATCAGGTGTAAATTAGTAAAAACATAATTTTTAGAACTTATTTTACGCAACTAAACCAAGATAAGTAAAAAAATGAAAGATTTTTACAAAAAAAAGTTTGGGGTGATTAGCGGTTTTCCAAGGAGAGCCTTGTGTAAGTGTAACATCCCGAAAATACGAATTCTTATATTACAATAACATTGCGAATAAATAAGAATTATAAACTAACTAGGAATAATGTTAACCTAGATAGAGAATGAGTTGTGAGTAGTTTAGAAGTGAAAATAAATAAAGGGTGAAAATTGAGGGACCAATTGTGTTTAAACTAAAACTAATATTAATAAACAAGTAAATTAGAAACTCAAACACATTGGTGTGTGTTTGAGGTCGAACCAGACAAGGAAAAAAGGGCGACCAGGACTCCTCATCCAACCCTAACTCCACAAAATTGATCAATTGAAGGCTAATTTATGTCCCAAATCAAAATCTGAACATAGATTAGTGATCCTCATCACAAGGGGATTACAAGGTATGTAAAATTTAGTGTTAATTCTCTGTTTGAAATTCTCATGAAATTGGGAAATCTGAAAATTGATGTTGCATGTTTGCTATTTGGGTAGAATAGGGTTTATATAGTGTCTAGGAGTAAAACCTAGACAATAACATGCGAAATCATAGCTAATTCCTGAAAATCTCATGAACACATTGAAGGTGATTCATGGGTTTTGTGGGAAACTAGTAAACACTAGGGTTTAGAATGATTATTCTAGTGTAATATGGGTCATAGAAAGTGATTTCTGAAATGATGATGTTAAAATACGTGCATATAGTCTAGTTGAAGTTAATTAGGGTGATAAACTCAAGTCATGAGCTTGGTTTAGATCATGTAGAAATCTGACCCGCTAGGTGTTTGATAAAACGCCTAAATGAGGGTTAAAATGTTAAAAGTTGAGTGAAAACGCAGACTTGATCATTGTAAAGAATTATGCGGTAAAGCTTGTGAAAGAGTTCTAAACTTATTGTGAATTGAACTCTTTAGGCAAAGAATCCAGAACGTCAAGCGGACAAGCCGGAGGTGATACATGCTTGAAAGGTGTGCTTTAAAGGTACGTAACTTCGGTTTCGTTACATTGTGTATAAACAATAGTCTTAGAAAAGTTAATGAGAATGTAGTGTCAATTGCAGGTTGGTATGTCATACAAGTGACGAAGTTCACTCGACAAACAAACGGGTCAAAATAGTTAATTAGAATTGTTGGTTGATAATGTTGTTTAGTTATGCAAGTATGTAACTTGACCGTTACTTAAGTGAAATTTTCTTAAATTACGAATGGTCGTATTGTATAATAGAAGTTGTGTAAATTTTAAAAGCGATGGTGTTCGCTAAATGGAATAATGAGTCAAGGATGGATAAGATCTCGTTGGTAGTCATCGTATTGGAAGATTCCGTAGATGAGCCAAACGGGTCGAATAATCAAATAAAGCATAGATATTGCTTCATAATACGATTGATTGGTCTTTTTTTATCAATTAATAATTGATATATCAAAATACAAGAATTTAGTGAGTTTAGTTAAAACGAAAGATCCAAGAAGTTGGATTTGGCTGAAATAAATAAAGAAGAAAAAACATAACCTTTCAGGGACTACCGTAAATTACGGTGGTACCGTAATTTACGGTAGAGGCCAAAAGGTTACGGTAGGATACTACTGATTTATGATAGACCATTATTTCCTGGATCTACCGTAACTTACGGTGTCTACCGTAAGTTACGGTAGAGTCCTGTATCAATAGTTGAATTTGGTATATTCTCGTTAATTGAATTCGTTTTTGAGCATAATTTCGATTATGTAATATTTCTAAAAACTTTAACACTAAGATTTGTTAAAAATCTTTAGTTTTCAGGTTTTGCAAGGATGTGGACGACAATCAAGCATGTTAAAGAACCGAACAAAACTTTTGAAGCTTCCGCGTTATCTAAATAGACAATGTTTTTTCGAAATGTAATCTTTTTGCTAATTAACTATGAATGTTTGAATTAGTTGTTAGTTGACTAATGTTTTGCTACCTATGAACTTTATCTATGAAACTTATGATATAGTTTGGACATCTTTTACATAAAATTGTATGATTTATTACTAAATTCAAGTAAAATTAGACGGGTGTTACAAGTTGGTAATCAGAGCTCAAGGTTGTTAACAAAGTGTTCGGTTCAAGCTTGATCGATCGTCCGGTAAGAATTAATTGCTTTAGTAGATTTACTAGAATACTAGAAAAAGGAAATTTGAATTGAGATGCACGGGAAGTGCGTGTTTACACACTCAAACCCGGAAAAGTGCCCTAAGCACAAATGGTTTAAGCAAGTGATGAACTTGGCTAGATCAAAATGAATGACGCATATGTCATAAATGAAATGTTTAACAATTAGTGTAAACATTTTGTTGATGCACAAGAATGTCTGTTGACTGCATCTTCATCAAGTCTTAAATCAAGAAAGTCAAGATTGGAACGTAAAAGTCAAATTAGGGTTTAGTGTAGATTTAGGAAGTAATTAAAGAGGGTTCCGTTTGAAATAGAAGGGTTCCGTTTGAAATATGAGGGTTCCGTTTGAACAGGTCGTTTGAGATATAGGGTTCCGTTTGAACCATTATGTTAAGATTCAAACGGAAGGGTCTTGTGTCTATATATAGGGGTATGTTAGTCACATTTCAAACGGAACGGTACGGAACGGGTGAAACGATTGTGTGTGTGAGCGAAGGTGCTGCCAAATTTTTGTTAGAAAACAGTGTAAAAGCTCACGGTTGATAATAGAAAGAAAGATTAAAGGATACAAGTTGTTTTGGACGTTGTTTACTTTGATTCCGCCTTAGTAATCGATGTTGAACTACCTTAACTGACTTTCAGGGTCACGCAAACGATCCAACACATTTCAACTTCAAGATGACGGAAAGATGGGAGGAGTGTATGAATACGCTCGAACCCGGGAAAATACACTAAGTAAGAAAGGTAAGGCAAGATATATACTTGACCAAACCGAAAAAGAATAACACATTATTTATGACTGAGTGAGAATGATATAAATTTCCGTATAATAAGACGGAAATGAATTAAATAATTATTGATAAATCGTGATGGATGTTTCAGTTGAAGAAATGTCTGGAGTAACCGGAGATGATTCGACATCTTAATTGACTGAACAAATGAAAGCTAAGATTTCCGAGGAGGTCGGAAAAGCTCTAGAAAATAGTCTATCACAGTATATTGATAGATTACAAACCACAATCGTGCCGGTGGTGAACGATATGATGGCTGAATTGAAAGACAGCATACTACAAGAAATAGAAGAAAGGTGGGTGTTGGATATGAATCAAAGATCCGTAAAGAAGTCCAAGTCTAATAAAGCTCCCAAGAAGGGAGTTACAAAAAGTGTGTTACATCAGTGTAGATTTTGTGGAAAAATTCATAAGGGCACATGTGGTAAGCCAAGACATAAAAAGTCTAAATGTCCAGAGAGGTTTGGAACCAAGGACACAACCGACATAAAGTCTGATGCCCAAAAATCAAGGACAAAGTTGTTTTATATAACAGCCACGGAGGCTAAAGCTGAACCTGATGTCGTTTCAGGTATACTCTTGTAAATTAAATTTCAGCATAATTTTTAATTATTACGAGTGCAAATAAATCGTTTGTTTTATATCGATTTATTTAACATTCTACATTAGTGTTAACGAAATTACCAAGGCTTTGAAAAATAGAAAGAGGTAATAATAAAAGTTCTATAGTTTATAAGAGGTGCTGAAACTGTACGTTGAGCATCGAGGTAAAAATAATCATGACAAATATTGCCTTGGGTAGGGGTGCACGCACACTCGAACCCGAGAACGTAATGAAAGATAAGCGTCATAATAGGGAGGAGTGTAATAACACCTGAACCTTGGGAGTTTACAATAGTAATAGATGACAAGGACATGGTTATAGACTAAGCCAAGCTAAATGAAACAGATAGAAACATCGTTTATGTCAACAAACGATGTGGATAAATTCTGTACAACGATATGAAACGATAACATGAAATGAATTGATTTTGTTATTGTAACAATGGGTTAAAGTTAGAAATCAAGAGATTAAGATTTGGATAGGAATATCCTCGAAAAAGAAACTAAATGGACAATATGTATTATTTGTTGCTGTATATAATGAAATACCAATAAATTTGGATTTAAAAGCTCGGGTATGGGTAGATACCCAAGTAACATGTTATTAACAAATTCCTCCTGAGGAAGAATGATAATCACCTTGATGAGGGTGAATATGTAAAAGAATTAGTAAGACAAACATTATGAAAGCGTTAGAAAAGAATCAAGTAAACAAAAATATGAATCGACAATTTAGAATGTCAAAGCATAAGGATAAAGTTGACTGTCATAGGAGATGGAACTCACACGAACAAGTCAAACCAGACGAGTGAAAGAATAAAAGACTTAGTTGAGTAAAAGCGGTGGGTTTTGCAGATACGACCAAATAAATCGAGAAACAAAGCCTTAAGGAATGACAGAAGGGTTGCTATGAAAATAATATCGATAAAATACTCAATTAATAGGTATGTTTTCAGAAAAAAGCGTAACCAACAGTCAAGATCGCGAATTAAAAGTCAAGAGACTCGGATTAAGAGTTATGACTGAGAAAACGATAAAATTTTTGCAAAAACAGAAATTTCAATAGTCATGTTCAACTACTTTAATGTTGGGCGGGTTGAATAAAGTATAGTAGTTGATATCCCAAGTAAGCGCAACCTGGATAATGAAAGCGTGAAGTATTATTGAATCTATGGGATAGGTCATAAAAGAGTATGAAAGGGAAAATGCAAACCAATGAAACCAGAGTGTTAAAAATATCAAGATCAAGAACCCGGGTAACGGGTTGAAAGGAAATAGGGGCATAAACCAAATAACGGTATGAATAAAATAACCGACGCGAAGGACACATAAGAAGTCATAGAGTCGGAAAGATAATCCGAAAGAAAATGAGTGTAGCCTTAGACGACGGTCAAGGTCAAACGAATAGAAGGTGATCCATGGGATCACCATAACCTCCAGATTATAAACAATGTAAAGGTCTACGGAACAAAATGACCATTGGGTCGCAAATACAAAGGAACATACTAGGAGGGGGGTCTCACCCTAAAAAGGTGAAGACCTAATAGAATACTCTACAAGGCTAAGTAAAGGAATCTACGGGTGGATATATAAAGCGTGGAGAACCAATTATGATTTCTCGCGTAAAATGATAATCCCGAAGAATAATCCTGGTCGTCAATTCCTCGATATGATTAATCGACATGGTTAAAGAGAGGAACATCAAACTAAAATTCAGTTTTAGAAAAGTAACGATGTTCTAACACCTATGAATACCGAGAGAGAAATTAGAAAATGGTTAGTACTAAAGAATATAGGTCTAACGCCGAATGCTGTAAGAAGATGCATTCGGAGGAAAGATTCTTAAGAATGAAAAGTCGATGTAAAACTAAACATGGCGTGATGTGATCACGGACACAAAAGTAATAGAGAATGTAATCATGTTATAGTGTGAATGACTAGATATGAAATTATAAGCACGCAAAGGGCCGATGACGGCAATATTGCATACTCGAATGACGAGGTATAAGGTAAGATGGTGACCAATTAGTTTAGGTAAGAAAACAAGTTGTAGCCTAAATAACACTATGACCTATGTAGAGCACTTGTTAATATAAAACTAGCGTCAAGTAAGTATGCTGACGGCCTTAGTGACTGAATGGTCAAAAGACAACCCGATCAAAAAGGGGGACAAAGGATAGGAAATAGGTGATATAGTTATGCTAAAAGTTTTCCCCAAGGAAGGGTGTCATTCGATTCAGGAAAAGAGAGAAACTAAGCCCGAGGTTTATCGGGCCATTTAAAATCATCGAACGGGGTTGGCAAGGTGGCTTATCGCCTCAAGCTACCGGAAGAGTTGAGTGGAATACATGGCACGTTTCACGTGTCGCAATTGCGGAAATGTCTAACGGAGTAAACAACTTATATCCATTACGATGATATCGAGGTGGATAATAGCCTGAATTATGCGGTGAGACCATTGGAGATTTTTGATCGGAAGGTCAAGTAATTGCGAAAACAAACAAATTGATCAAGTCAAGATCAAGTGGGAGCATAAGAAAGGCTCGGACACTACGTGGGAGTCCGAAGAGGAGATGCGACGTCTCTACCCTACATTATTTGGTATGTACCTTGGTTTCGGGGACGAAACCCTTTTTAAGGGGGGTGGACTTGTAACATCCCGAAAATACGAATTCTTATATTACAATAACATTGCGAAAAAATAAGAATTATAAACTAACTAGGAATAATGTTAACCTAGTTAGAAAATGAGTTGTGAGTAGTTTAGAAGTGAAAATAAATAAAGGGTGAAAATTGAGGGACCAATTGTGTTTAAACTAAAACTAATATTAATAAACAAGTAAATTAGAAACTCAAACACACTGGTGTGTGTTTGAGGTCGAACCAGACAAGGAAAAAAGGGCGACCAGGACTCCTCATCCAACCCTAACTCCACAAAATTGATCAATTGAAGGCTAATTTCTGTCCCAAATCAAAATCTGAACATAGATTAGTGATCCTCATCACAAGGGGATTACAAGGTATGTAAAATTTGGTGTTAATTCTTTGTTTGAAATTCTCATGAAATTGGGAAATCTGAAAATTGATGTTGCATGTTTGCTATTTGGGTAGAATAGGGTTGATATAGTGTCTAGGAGTAAAACCTAGACAATAACATGCGAAATCATGGCTAATTCCTGAAAATCTCATGAACACATTGAAGGTGATTCATGGGTTTTATGGGAAACTAGTAAACACTAGGGTTTAGAATGATTATTCTAGTGTAATATGGGTCATAGAAAGTGATTTCTGAAATGATGATGTTAAAACACATGTATATAGTCTAATTGAAGTTAATTAGGGTGATAAACTCAAGTCATGAGCTTGGTTTAGATCATGTAGAAATCTGACCCGCTAGGTGTTTGATAAAACGCCTAAATGAGGGTTAAAATGTTAAAAGTTGAGTGAAAACGCAGACTTAATCATTGTAAAGAATTATGCGTTAAAGCTTGTGAAAGAGTTCTAAACTTATTGTGAATTGAACTCTTTAGGCAAAGAATCCGGAACGTCAAGCGGACAAGCCAGAGGTGATACATGCTTGAAAGGTGTGCTTTAAAGGTACGTAACTTCGGTTTCGTTACATTGTGTATAAACAATAGTCTTAGAAAAGTTAATGAGAATGTAGTGTCAATTGCGAGTTGGTATGTCATAGAAGTGACGAAGTTCACTCGACAAACAAACGGGTCAAAATAGTTAATTAGAATTGTTGGTTGATAATGTTGTTTAGTTATGAAAGTATGTAACTTGACCGTTACTTAAGTGAAATTTTGTTAAATTACGAATAGTCATATTGTAGAATAGAAGTTGTGTAAATTTTAAAAGCGATGGTGTTCGCTAAATGGAATAATGGGTCAAGGATGGATAAGAACTCGTTGGTAGTCATCGTATTGGAAGATTCCGTAGATGAGCCAAACGGGTCGAATAATCAAATAAAGCATAGATATTGCTTCATAATACGATTGATTGGTCTTTTATTATCGATTAATAATTGATATATCAAAATACAGGAATTTAGTGTGTTGTTTAGTTAAAACGAAAGATCCAAGAAGTTGGATTTGGCTGAAATAAATAAAGAAGACAAAACATAACCTTTCAGGGACTACCGTAAATTACGGTGGTACCGTAATTTACGGTAGAGGCCAAAAGGTACGGTAGGATACTACTGATTTACGGTAGACCATTATTTCCAGGATCTACCGTAACTTACGGTGTCTACCGTAACTTACGGTAGAGTCCTGTATCAATAGTTGAATTTGGTTTATTCTCATTAATTGAATTCGTTTTTGAGCATAATTTCGATTATGTAATATTTCTAAAAACTTTAACACTAAGATTTGTTAAAAATCTTTAGTTTTCAGGTTTTGCAAGGATGTGGACGACAATCAAGCATGTTAAAGAACCGAACACAACTTTTGAAGCTTCCACGTTATCTAAATAGACAATGTTTTTTTTGAAATGTAATATTTTTGCTAATTAACTATGAATGTTTGAATTAGTTGTTAGTTGACTAATGTTTTGCTTCCAATGAACTTTATCTATGAAACTTATGATATAGTTTGGACATCTTTTACATAAAATTGTATGATTTATTACTAAATTCAACTAAAATTAGACGGGTGTTACAGTAAGGCTTGTTTTTAGGACAAACGATTCAAGGTTTAACATCCCTGTAACACCCCGAAAATATAAATTCTTATAATACAATAATGTTGTGAATAAATAAGAAAAATAAACTAACTACGAATGATATTAACCTAGTTAGATGATGAGTTGTGAGTAGTTAAAGAGTTAAAACAAATAAAGAACGAAAGTTGAGGGGCCAAAAGTGTTTAAATGAAAACTAATATTAATAAAACAAAAAAAAAATTAAACTCAAAACACACTTGTGTGTGTTGCTGAGATCGATCAGAAGCAGGGGCGATCCCAAGCTCCTCAAAACCCAAGTTCTTGTCAAAACCTCCAATTTGATGGTTCAATTCAAGTCCAAAACGAAAATCGAGCATAGATTAGTGATCCCCATTGCAAGGAGATCATAAGGTATGTAAAATTTGAAAAAAATTCTCTACTTGAAATTCTCATGAATTTAGGGAATTCGAATTCTATGGATGCATGAATGATATGTAGGTGAAATAGGAACATTGAAGTGTCTAGGAAGTTCATGAACACCATTGTAGGTGGTTAGTGGGTGGAGTAGAACTTGATAAACCCTAGGAAATTTGGGGTGGTTCTAATGAAATTTGACATGTATGAAGCAATTTCAGAACCCTAGAGGCTAATATTCATGTAAGGTAGTTGATTGATGACAATATAGGGTTATATGATAAGTTATGAACTTGCTAATACATCATGTAAATTGCTTGCCTTAAAGTGTTTGTATAATTGCCTCAAAGAAGGCTTAAAACTGAAATTTAAAGTAAAATCACATAATTGTTATGTTACGGCAAATTGTGCGACATATGATTTAAAAAGAGTTCTAAACATGTTATGATTGGACTCTATAGGGAAGGACACCGGAGCATCGAGTGGACAAGCCGGTGGCGACTTGCGTTTGAAGGGCGTTCTTTGAAGGTATGTAACTCGATTTGTTACATTAAGTAAGTTTTGATAATTAGCATATGTATAGTTGAGTTGTAGAATAAAGGTTGTGTTGATTGAAGCGAATATGTTCGCTATATGGAATAATAGGTCAAGAATTGGTTAGAACTCGTTTGGTAGTCATCATAATGGAGGATTCCGTAGATGAGCCAAACGGGTCGAATAATGGTGTATTGGTAGTGTCAAAGTTATTTAATAGTTAGCATAGGCAGTTTCAATCATACGAGCATGAAGCCATAAGATGGATAATGAAATGCTGGTGATAATAAGCCCCGAAAGTTGGGTAAAAAGCGCCTTATGTTTACTATTGAAAGATAGAAAAATAAGTGTAACTTTAACGGGTCGAATAAATGCATAGTGATTTTAGTCATTCGGTCCGTAAATCAAAATTTTCGGTAAGGTAATTATAATAGGCACGTCTGTAATGAGATTACAGACGTATAGGAAAAAGAATCACCTAAAACGGACTTACGAGTCAAAATTTATGATAGTTTAAAGTTTATAAGTGGAATTTAGTGATGCTGGACTGATATACAGCAATCAGCAACTACATTCTGTTAAAAACCTTGCTCCCGCCGCGCCACGGCCAAACAGGCTCACCGTCGCGCGACGCGACGGCCGTGGCGGGCCGTGAAGGATTAATGATAATCCGGTCGCGCGGCGCGACTGCCCCATCTCGTCCAATTTTTGTTATTTCTTCCGTATTAACCCAAGAAACTTGTTTATACTTAATTTTAAAGTGTCAAAACTAATCGTTTATGTGGTTTTGACCATAGGTGATGAAGGACCTAATCCGGATGGCGATCAAGCAAATTCCAAGAACCGAATACGATATTTTGAGGCCTCCGTGATTACTTAATATGTTCAAATCAATGTCTATGTAGTTGACTCTTGAATACTTGTTCTTTTGTCTTGGGATTCTTAAACTAGTAGTACCCGTCCTAGATGTTAAATTGGTTAAAACTTCTTTAAGTTTGATATAAAAATCAAGATTTTGGTATACTAAGACTTTGTTTATAATAAAATATTATGAAAACGAGTAGAGTGTTACAAGTTGGTAATCAGAGCTTAAGGTTGTCACCAAAGTGTTCGGTTCAAGCTTGATTGATCGTCCGGTAAGAATTAATTATTTATGTTAGGCCAATAAAGATGTTGTCCAAGCCACTAATGAGAAAATTGAAGTGGTACGAGCCCATTTGAAAGCAGCACAAGATAGGCAAAAGTCTTATGCTGATAAAAGACGAAGACCGATTGAATTTCAGATAGGCGACATGGTTATGTTAAAGGTTTCCCCATGCATGGGTTTTATCAGATTCAGAAAAAGATGGAAACTAAGCCCAAGATTTATCAGGCCATTTAAGATCGTTGAACGAATTGGCAAGGTAGCCTATCGCCTCGAGTTACCGGAAGAATTGAGTGGAATACAGAGCATGTTCCATGTATCACAACTGCGGAAATGTCTAGCGGAGGAAACAACTTATATCCATTACGACGATATCGAGGTGGATAATAGTCTGAATTATGCGGGAAGGCCATTAGAGATTCTTGATCCACACCATCATCTTCAACACTCCCTCGCTAGTGTCACATGATTCATGAAATTGTCTACAGATTCATGTTATGTGTCGCTAAATTCCTAACTTTATACAACCAGATTCGTTTCATCCCAAATTCACAACTTTGAATGTCAAAACCTCTCATTTTACTTCCATGCAATGTATTCTAGGATCCATTACCCTTGGCAATTAAAAATCTAATCTTTTTTATTAAAACCTAAGTTTCACCATAAAAACTCAAAAACCCACAAAACATCAAATCTGGAATGATTCATACCTAGTTTCTCAATCCAATCGATGCTATGACAATCTATGAGTAGAGAGAAATAAATTCCAAGCTTTATATCTTGAATTCCTTAAACCTTGATTCTTTATCTCCACTTTCTCTCTCTAACTTCTATCCAGATTTTTTGCAAATAAAGAACAAATAAGGATTAGCATTTCACCCTTTCCTTATATAGCAAGGGTTTCCGATTTGGGCCTAATTCCTTCCATGAAGATAAAACCCGCTTCCTTAAACATACTACATTTATCATTACATGCTTAAAAATATGTAACAGGATTTTTGGATGTTACATATGATAAGCGTCAAATGTAGTTGGTTATTTTGTTCTTTGCCGTTAGATATAAACTGATACCATCCGAAGAACATCAACACCACTATCATATTTCCATTTATGGTGTTTATGTCAATATAATGTTGCAAATGTGCTTATTTTTTCTACAATATGAAAGTTGTTGATTTTTTTAACGTGAGAACCGAACCACCATATTGATATTGTATTTATTTTTATAGTTGTCTCGAAGTAACGGTATATAAGCTACACTTATTCTCTTATGGTAACGCTAAGTAACGAACTGAGTTGATATCGGCCAAATAAAATTGATGTTGATAGTGATATTGGTTGTTGTAGTTCGATTGATGTAAAATATGTGCTGGTATCTTGTGATGTATATGTCTTTCAGTTGGTATATCGAGCTTCAGTATCATACCGGTAGTATAACAAACTGAAACGTAATGATCCGAACCGATATCGGTTGAAAACAAGCTGCGGAGCATGAGAAATCCAACCATTTCAATATTAAAATAAAACTAGCAAACGGCAGCTTCAAATATAAACCAAACCACCGTTGGAATAAAGAGCAATGTAGATCCTAAACACTACGAAACACAATGATATTGATTGATGAACACACAAACACCAAGCTGTAGGCGTTTTTCGAGACTTGGAGGGTTTCCTACATGATATTATATAAATTATAGAGGTAGGAAAATCTCCTCCGCCTTGGGATGAGGAGCCCGGAAATGATCCGGGGTGTGGAGGACGATTGCGGAGATCATCGATTACAAGGATTTCATCTGGGTCATTCGTGTTCCAAACCCAGCCGCGTGCATCCTTAAAGTGCATCAATCCTTATTGTAATCAACGATGAGGTTCAGATTTTAGGACAAAGCAAGATTCGCTCACGTCACACTTACACCCTTGTGAAATATAGTCGGAGTTCGCCTAATGTAATTCTTGAAGAGTTTGGCTATCCACCCTTGGTAAAAGATGGGTGTGAAAGTGTCTGCGGTGGCGTTGGTGGCCATGTTTCTCAGAAGCATGTGGGCGATGTCAATGGGCTGGTGGTTCATGAGGCAATAAAGGCAAGTGAGCTCGCGAAGGTTCACCACCCCACCGCTATCTTTCCGCTGGCACAAAGAACTGCTAAGGACCCGGTGGATGTAGCGGATAAGCGGGTCCCCAATCTTGGTGCTTTTCGTGGAGCTTGGGTTATAGGGGCCGTCTCCGATCCACTCCCATGCAGCCTGCCTCAGGTTATCCGGTAGTTCACGGATAGCTTCCGCGAATTCAGGTTCAGCAGTATCTTCCTCGATGTAAAGCCCAATATTAACACCGAATTGGGTGTCTGATATACTGTACCACTCACCCCCACACCTGGATTGCACTACATCAGACTCAAAGAGATCTGGCTCATTCTTGTTGAAAGTTAGTGTGCTCCGGAACTCCATCTTATACTCATGGATTGACTAGAGCCGAGTCTCTAAGAAGATGCAGAGAGGACCAGTGACGAGGGCATCATATCATTCCAGTTTTCCCACAGTGTCAAGCTTCTCATAGCAAATTTGTCTCGGAGGCTCTTTATGCCTAGCTTGCAACACCTCCAATCGATTTTGGTATTCAAGCTTAGAAGATTTGAACCTTAGGAACTTGTATGGCGCCAATTCTGCAAGAAAGAACCTGTAAGACAATTGGTATTTTGAAAATTATGCGAAAATGGAAATCAGATGGTCTGGACATGGCCCCATTTCATTCAGACACGACCCCGTGTCTTGGGTCTGGGTTGCCCATGGCCCCGTGTCAAATTGTTTGTAAACCTAAAAGTTAAGGTTTTCGAGCCGATTTCTAAAAATTTAAAATTTTTGGTTCTTTAGGTGCGGTTTATGCCATAAATAAAACCCTAACTGTCAATTTTGCATAAAACTCTTGTTTACCCTTTCGATTTTAGATTTTTCGGTCAAGAACAAGGGTTTTGGAATAACTGCATGAACAACCCAATTTTTCCAACAATGTTCAATGAGTTACTTCTCAAAACACTAAAGCTAACTACTACTAACAAGATCTAAACAAAAATTCGATATTGGCACGTGTCTAGTTCAAGAACCCTAGATTAACCCTGAATTTTTGATGTTATACCACATGCAAATCGTTAAACTAACTAACTATGATGTTAGAATCATACCTTGTAGTCGGATTTCGTCGGATGACCGTTGAAATTTGGCGGAAGAGGGTCAAGAATCGGTGCCTCTGGAGAAACGGGACATGGTTTGTGTTGAAAAATGAAGACATGCCTTTTATACCATGTCTGCAGGTCGGCAATGGCCCCATGCTGGTTCAGCATGACCCCCTGCCATGTTATTAATTTTTTTTGTAATGCTGGGCGTTTAGACACGGGGACGTACCAAGTGGGCACAGCCTCGTGGTCAAATAACCAGTAACATAATTTTAATTATGCATGTGTGTGTGACCGTTTTTCCGAGGGTTCCGTTTTTGTAGTTACCTATTTCTCGTCAAATGTTCAAGGATGATGCTTTCCAATTGTTCCTACAAGATGATTAAAAAAGAAAAACTTGTATATTTACAATTAATGTTTGATCGTTTTCCGATCATGTGTTTACCTCTTGAAGAGTCACTTCAACTTCCTCGTCCTCAATGAAGCCTCTATAAAGCTTAAGCCTTTGTCCGTTTAGATTGAAAGGTTCACCGTTTGGAGGCTTAATTTCTACGGCTCCATTTGGAAACATTTGGGTAATGGAAAAAGGTCCTGACCACCTTGACTTATGTTTTCCCAGAAATAACTGAAGTCTCTAGTTAAACAAGAGCAGTTGATCCCCCTCCTGAAATTCTTTAGGTTTGCTTATTTTATCGTTTATATTTTTCATTCATTCCTTATAAATTTCGGAGTTGGAGTATGCTTGCTTTCTCAATTTATCCAATTCATTTAACTGATAAAATCGATTTTTATTGGTAGTTTCTTGGTCTAGGTTTACGTTTTTAATGCCCAGTAGGCTTTGTGTGCAATTTCTACTATAAGGTGACAATTTGTTCCATAGACGAACTTATATGGGGTGGTGCCTATTGGTGTTTTATAGGCGGTTCGAAAGGCCCATAAAGTATCGTCTAGTTTATCTGCCCAATCGTTTTTATTTTGACCTACGGTTTTTTCTAAGATTCTTTTTAGCCCTCGATTTGTTACTTCAGCTTAACCGTTGGTTTGAGGATGGTAAGCGGTTGAAAGACGATGATAGACCCCATATTTTGTTAAAATTTTATTTAATTGATAATTGCAAAAATGAGTACCTCTATCAGTAATGAGTGCTTTTGGAATGCCGAAATGAGAGAATAATCGTTTTAGGAATTTTACCACAACTCTCCTATAGTTAGTTGGGAGAGCTTTAGCTTCGGTCCATTTGGACATGTCATCGACTGCCACAAGAATGTATTTGTTCCCTTTTGACCGTTGGAAAAGTCCCATAAAATCCATACACCAAACATCAAAAATTTCACAAATAAGAATGCCATTTTTGGGAATTCCATTTCTTGATGAGATATACCTGTTCGTTGGCATGCATCACATGTTTTAACTAAATTGTATGCATCCGTATGGATGGTTGGCCAATAAAATCCTAAATCGAGTACCTTTCATGCGGTGCTCGTGGCTCCGTGATGTCCTCCGTATGATCCTTCATGACAATGGCGAAGAATCTTTCTTGCTTCTTGACCATGGACGCACCTTCGGATGAGTTGGCCGGAACCTATTTTAAAAAGTTATGGGTTTTCCCAAAAATAGTGTTTTACATTGGCAAAGAATTTTTTTCTTTCTTGATGTGACCAACCTTTGACTAAAATGGCACTGGCGAGGTAGTTAACATAGTCGGCGTACCATGGTTCTTCTTGATATTTGACCATTTCCATGGATTCGATGGGAAACTTTTCATTGATGAGCTCTTCCCGAGTTAGCTCCAAAGCAGGATCTTCTAAGCGAGATAGGTGATCGGCGGCGGTGTTTTCGGCTCCTCATTTATCTTTTATTTCAATGTCGAATTCTTGGAGGAGAAGAATCCACCGGATCAAATGTGGTTTGGCATCTTGTTTTTTGAAATGGTATTGGCAGCGTGGTCGTATAGACTATTGTTTTAGAAAGAGCAAGATAGGAACGGAATTTATCAAAAGCAATTACTACGGCTAGTAACTCTTTTTCGGTTGTTGTATAATTTTCTTGAGCATCGCTAAGAGTTTTACTTGCATAGTATATTAGGTGAAAATGCTTTTCTTTTCGTTGTCCTAAGACGGCTCCAACTGCAAAGTCGCTTGCATCGCACATGATTTCAATAGGTAGTTTCCAATCGGGCGATATCATGATTGGTGTATTGACTAGCATTTCTTTAAGTGCAAGAAAAGCTTTATTGCATTCCTCGTCGAAGATAAATGGTGCATCTTTTTCAAGTAATTTTGTTAGAGGTCTATATATTTTTGAACAGTCTTTGATAAATTGCCTATAAAATCCGACATGAGGAAACTTCGAATGACTCGAACGGAGGATGGTGGAGGTAATCGGGAAATAATGTCTATTTTTTTCCCGATCAACTCTCATTCCTTCGCTTGAGATTTTATGACCGAGTACTATTCCTCCAGGTACCATGAAATGGCATTTTTCCTAGTTAAGGGCAATGTTAGTTTCCTCACATTGGGATAGAATTCGTTCAAGATTATCGACGCATTGGCCAAATGTATCTCCAAAGATAGAAAAGTCATATATTAAAACTTCCATGGTTTTTTTCTATCATGCCGTGGAAGATAGCCACCATGCGACATTGAAACGTAGCGGGGGGCATTGCATAGACCAAAAGGCATGCGTCAATAAGCAAAAGTTCCATAGGGATATGTAAAAGTTGTTTTTTCTTGGTCCTCCGGTGCTATGGGAATTTGAAAATACCCGGAGAAACCATTAAGAAAACAATAGAATTTATGATCGGATAGTTTTTCTAAAATTTTGTCGATGAATGGTAAAGGAAAGTGGTCTTTCTTGTTGCTTCGTTCAATTTGCGATAGTCGATACAAACTCTCCATCCGGTGACGGTTCTTGTTGGTATAAGTTCATTTTTATCATTAGTTACTACCGTCATACCTCCTTTTTTGGTACTACTTGGACGAGACTTACCCATGGGCTATTAGAGATAGGGTAGATAAGTCCGGCGTCTAGTAGCTTGATGACTTCATTTTTAACCACTTCTTGTACGTTTGGATTTACTCTTCTTTGTGGTTGTATTAACGTTTTATAGTAATCTTCCATTAAAATTTTGTGTGTGCAAATGGATGGATTAATGCCTTTGATATCCATAAGTTTCCATGCGAATGCGTTTTAATGTTTTTTCAAAAGTGTTATTAATTTTTCTTTTTCAAAAAGTGTTAGTTTAGAAGAAATGTTGATGGGGAGCTTACCATGTTTGTCCAATAATGCGTATTCTATACCTTTTGATAGGTCCTTGAGTTCAAGTGGCGGTGGGTTTTCAAGAGACTGGTTATTTTATTCTTTATCAAGATCGATGGCCGAAAAGGTTTGTTCGATGGCGTCTTCCTCTTCGACGAATTGTTCCTCTTTTTCTTCCGTTTCGGGTGGCTCTGCTTCAGCTTCAATTAGGGGGTCGTCATTACCAATTGGGTATTTCATCGATTGGTCAAGATTAACGTACTTTTTGTCGGTCCCTAATTGAAGTGGTAGGCTGTTTCGCTTCCGGCTGACTAAGGTTTGATGGCCCCGTGATTAGCGAGCCTCGAGATTAGAAAAACAGAAGATTAAAATTTAACAGAATGTTTACCATGGCCCCGTGATGAACTGGCACGGCCCCGCGGGCTACTCTGTATCTTGGCGTTTTGGAAAAGGTTTCTGGAAATTTGCAGCACGGGGGCGTGTCCAAGTGGCATGGCCCCATGTTAAACCTACTATAAAAAGAAAAAAAGTTTTGAAAACGGGCACTCAGTTTTGGAAAATGTTTAGAATTTGATTAGGCCGCTAATTTTAAGCTTTATAAAAATCCTCGTCTCCCCGGAAACGGTGCCAAAAACTTGCGTGTGTGCGATTGTGTATATAATTTTTAGATATATTTTAAGCTCTTTTTACACGTGAATCAAGTTTTAAATTTATAAAACATGATAGAATACTATCACTCTACACACGTTAAGGCAAGTGCACCCATCGCGGACGTAGTATAGTGATGGGAAGATACCGAGGTCGTCCAAGGACACAAGTGCTTTTAGTACCGGCTTATCGTTAACGTCCAATCTAAGCAAATTTTAAATAAAAAGTTTTGAAAGTTATAAAAAGATAAACTAGAAAACAAAACTAAAATATAAGGAAAAACAAATAGACAAGAAGGAATCACTTGTTTCCAACTCCTCTTTTGTGTATACTTTAATGATTTCCATCCTTTAGGCATTCTAAGAGATTATCTTTAAGTTATAGTAGGCCCCCTTCCAGGCAACGTTACCCTCAATATAAGTAAAATTCGCCTTCAATATAGAAAAGTAGTTATTAAAGTCATTAATACGTACCCAAATAAAAAGGAGCCAAAGGTTGGAAATAAAAAAGTAATACATAAAAGTTTTGTCTTCATCAAGTGATGTAAGAGTTTAGCCAAGCATGACCTTTTGTTGACAAGAACTCTTACGATCGATCTTGGATCCCGAGACTACTACACACTCTAAAAGATGCAAGATGGATGACGGTGGTGGGTGTTGGTGTTGTAGTGGTGGTGGACTGGTGGCAAGTGTGAGAAAAGTGGTTTGCCAAGGGATGTATTGGAATGAAACCAAGCATCCCTATTTATAGCTGAAATCAGACAGTTCACACGGCCTCGTGGCATTCCTTCTCTCTCCTCTTCATTAACTGCAGTGTCAGCCCTTGTACTAGCACGACCCCGTGTGTCAAGGGCACGACCCATGGCAATTGTACTTGTTGTACTATCTTAGATTCTGTGAATCTTAGAGTTAACCACGCCACGTGTCCAGTTAGTATGGCCCCGTGTTGGTTTGTCTGGTTTGTCTGGTTTGTCTTTTGCTGTTATCTTTTCTTCTACAGAGAATCTTGACTAGACACGGCCCTGTGCCAGAGCTTCTGTTCTTGTTATTTTTGTTGTTCTGGATGTGGATGGGGGCTTAGTGTCACACCCAAAAACGTCGCAGCGGAATATAAAACGTAGTGGTGACGGAAGCTGGTGCCCATTTGTATCTTGTTGAACGATGCATCGTAATGTTGGACATTTCAATTTAATTAAAACATAGATTTTAAAACATGAAGTCTAAAAGTTCGTCACAATCATAGTATAGTTAAATTGTTTTGATCCTTATGGAATCTTATTACATTAGTCCCAGAGAGTTTAAAAGTCAGTCCAACAAATCAAGTGACAAAACCTGCATCAATAACCACAAGATACGCCATAATTCCCGAAGCCGATCTCAAGTACCTGTAGAACACGTTAAAAATCAAGTTTCAACACAAAGGAAGGTGAGTTCACTTATGTGACAACCCTCAAAAATCCCATGTATTCCGTACAAATTATTAATGACAATTAAAGTGCTTGACGACTGTGTGGAATCACTTAACTGCTTTCTAATATCTGTGTCATGCTTACACGTATTTGTTAATATACTAATAGTGTACAGAAAGGTCACTAAATAGTCCGTTATATTTTCCTAAGTGTTAGAAAGTAAAAACGTGCAAAAATATATAAGTAGGACGCTTTACGGATTAATTAAGCACTTTAACGAACCGGTACGTAACCGAACAACCGGGCTTTACCCGGAACATAAAAATATTGCCAAGCACATTGTTTTTACTTTTCTAAACTAGTTAGGGTCCCCGAATACCCTAACACCCGTTATATTAAATAACACACACAAGTATCATAACTAAACCTTTTGATTTCAACTAAACACTAACTATCTCATTACAAACCAACTATATACCCCCCCCCCCCATGGTTAGAACCGGCCCCAAGGACCCCACTTCAAAGATCCCACAATCTCCTAGTTATCCTCCATAATCTTACATTGGAATTGTTGAGATTTTGTTAGGTACTTCTTGAACACATTGACCAAAGGATAATGGAGCTCTTGTGGATTATAAGTAAACTAACTATCATCTTCTTAACACACCACCACACCTTCTTTCTCCCTCTCTTTGAAGCTCACGGCAGCCCCATCATCACCACACCACCACCATTACTAGATCACCTTCAAGCATTTTATAAGCACACAAAGGTGTTAGAAGGTCGACAACTAAGCTCGGTGCTTTCGGAAGTTCAAGAACCACTTTAGAATCCTTTTATCCACCACATTTGCATCTTATTTCTTCCCTAGCCTTGTGCTAGTAGTAAGTGTTCTAAATCACTATCTTGTTCTTGATTTTAGTGGTTAATAGATGTTTGTATGATGAAATATGAAGAACACACAAGAACATGACATAAGGTCTTGAACATAAGTGTTTAATGATGGATAAAGAAAAGATATGTGTGTAAATCTTATAAATCCTGCATAGTTGTGATTATCTGGTGATTTGTTAGTTAATATTGATGATTGATGATTGTTGTGGTCACTAAACTCGTTAACGGAATCGATCGAACATGATTTAGATGGTTAAACACTCGAAATCAGAATCTGTCTAACTTTTACAGCCCACTTCTGTTGGCTGTAAACAGATCTTAACCTCAACGAAAAATTGATATTTTGAATCTAAAATATGTTATTATGAAATACGGTTCTAATGGCACCGGAATCGTAATTTTTGGACTCCGTTTACTATTTTTAAAGTGTTAATTTGTAACAGCAACTTAAGCTGAATTTTGACAGCAATAAATGGGTGTCGTACTTTCGGTCGTAACCTGAGTTTTGTGATGAATCGGACCATGAAAATTTTACTGTAGATGATAACTGTAGTATTTGTAATTACCCCACTGGAATTTTGTAAATCGGACACTCGATGAATTTTTAATAAATTGTTTCGTGGACTGTGGTCAGAAATACATAAATCTGAGTTCGGTCCCGAATATGAATTTTTATAAAATGTGGGTAATGAACCGGACCCCAATATTTTTACATAATAAAATATGGAATGTTTATGACGTTCTATAAAAATTTGGGAATTTTTGGAATAATCTAACTATTTTATTTAAATGTCCGAAAACAGCCGGTTTTGAGTATTAATGCTGAAACGACATAAGTAGTGATTTGCGTGTCTAAATGTCGAGTATGCTATCTGTGAATGATTTGACATGTTATATATGTTATGTGCATTATCGTATGTTTGATTTTGAGTGGGGAATGGACGGGAAACTTAGATGGGCATAAACCGTTACAGTGATGCATGTTGTGTGATAGATACGTGTAGGAACTTTGTGTTCTATTTGAAAGCCACTAAATGACTAACTGGTAAATCATACTAGGACGTGATTGACCGACCTTGACTGTTAGCTATATTGAGAATCTAACCGAGCAAACCGAGGTGAGTTCACACCCTTACTAAGGCATGGGATTCCCGGTGGTTGGGAATGGGATTGAATAACTACTCGTACTATCACTCTATTTATATTACCAACACTACTAGACTACCTACTACTGTCCTCGGATTGAGAAGGGCACGTACGTAAAACCTACGTACACTCACACTTACTACTGTCCTCGGATGAGAAGGGCACGTACGTAAAACCTACGTACACTCACACTTACTACTGTCCTCGGATGAGAAGGGCACGTACGTAAAACCTACGTACACTCACACTTACTACTGTCCTCGGATGAGAAGGGCACGTACGTAAAACCTACGTACACTCACACCTACTACTGTCCTCGGATGAGAAGGGCACGTACGTAAAACCTACGTACACTCATACTTAACACCGTCCTCGGATTGGGAAGGACTCTTATGGATACGCCTAGTCTAGTAACATACATAATGGGAAGCCCCCACTAAATATCGTAAAGGTTTGGGAATCAAGAATAATGGGTAATACTTGGTTATGAAACGAACTTCCGATTCCTGATACGAACTCATTAACTAAACAACCAAACGTGAACTCACTCAACTTTGTTGTTGACTAGTTGTTACATGCCTTACAGGTCGCTAAATGCTTGGAGCTTGCACGGGGAAGGAGTCGTTGTGGAACATGGGTTGTTATATCCCATACTTAATAATTGAACTTTATAAACCTATGGAACTTATGTTTGAGACTTTAAACTTATGAACTGTGAACTTATGTTTCGAACTTTACGTTTATGCTTCCGCTGTCTAAATTAAAACTTGGTTAACTAGCTTTTGGTCACCAATCGTATTGTGGTTGGCTTTAATTACTTAAATACGTTGTTCAGTATGATTGGTGGCTCGATCCTGGTCACGTCACGCCTCCAAGCGGTGGTACTCCGCATGGTGGATTTTGGGGGTGTGACAGATTGGTATCAGAGCCATTGGTTATAGAGAACTTGGTTTTAATAAGGGAAAAGTTTTCATTAAAACCAGACTATAACCTGTACAGTGCTCAACGATCCACAACGACGCTTCGCTCCACGTGCAAGACTCGACACCATAAGTGGTATGATTTATGTTATATTATCGGTTAGATAGTTCTCACTGTGCATTAGATAATGTGGTAATTGCTATTTGAACCTCGTGTGCATACTCTCTAATGTCGTCCCACACTTACACACTTTCGCGACACTTTCCTCACTTACGTTGCTTCATTATGAAGATCATGAGCGGACGCGAAGGACGTATCAACCTCACTCAAGCCCAGTTGACGGCTTTGATCAACGAACGAGTTGCGGAGGCACTCGCAGCTAACCCTGCAGGAGGTCAACATGCTCAACCTCCTGTGTGCACGTTCAAGACGTTCATGGACTGTCGACCTACCACTTTCAGTGGCACCGAAGGAGCAGTGGGCCTTCTTCACTGGTTTGAACAGCTTGAGACAGTTTTCGAGATGTGCGAATGCCCCGAAGACCGTAGGGTGAAATATGCTACCGGAACACTTGAAGGAGCTGCGTTAACCTGGTGGAAGGCACAGGTTCAACTACTAGGACTGGCAGTTGCTAATGCCACGCCCTGGAATGGTTTCAAAGAGCTGATCAAAGAGGAGTACTGTAGTCGGGATGACATCCACAAGCTAGAAGTGGAATTTTACAATCTGAAGATGACAGGATCTGAGATTGAGGCGTATACCAAGAGGTCGAATGAACTGGCCATCCTGTGCCCAACTATGGTGGACCCTCCCATCAAACGTATTGAGCTTTACCTCAAGGGCCTTGCACCAGCGATTCAAAGTCATGTGACTTCAGCCAACTTGGGTACCATCCAGCAAGTCGTCAAATTGGCTCATCGTCTCACCGACCAGGCAGTGGAACAAAACAGACTACCCAAGCGTATTGGTGCTGCTACTTCTGATGCACCTACCGACAACAAACGAAAATGGGATGGGAATTCCGGCAAAGGCTCTACCTCTGTTCAGTCTCAGTCTCAGCAACGAAGGACTGAGGACCATAGGAGCCCTGGTCAGCACTTTTCTGGTAGTCAAGGGCAGGGTGGATATCGAGGAAACCACCCAAAGTGCAACAAATGCAACAGACACCACAGTGGTCAGTGCAACAAGGGACACTGTCAGAGGTGTCTCAAGATGGGTCATGAAGCCAAGGATTGCAGGAGCCCACGGCCTACGAATCAGAATCGCCAGCAGCAACAGCAAGCACCGCAGAATCAGCAACAGCAACAGGGCAACAAGGGATGCTTTCAGTGTGGTGCTGAAGGTCACTTCAAGAGACACTGCCCGCAGTTAAATCAGAATCAGAATCACAACCAAGGAAACGGGAACAATAATGGGGGCAACAATGGAGGAAACAATGATGGCAACGGTGCCAGGGGTCGTGTGTTCGTGATTGGTCAGGGAGAAGCAAGGAACGATCCCAACGTTGTGATGGGTAAGTTTCTTCTTGACGACTTCTTCGTTACTGTTTTATTCGATTCGGGTGCCGATACTAGTTATGTGTCCGTGAAAGTTAGCCAAATACTTAAGCGCACCCCAACACTCCTGAACACCAAACACACGGTAGAACTAGCTAACGGTAAAAGTCTTGAAGCCACACACATAGTTAAAGGTTGTAACCTCGTCTTAGCTGGTCAGACTTTCCCTATCGATCTTGTTCCTATCACACTTGGTAGTTTCGACGTCGTTATTGGGATGGATTGGTTATCTCATCATCAAGCGGAGATTGTTTGCAAGGAGAAAATCATCCGCATTCCTCGTTCTGATAAAGAACCCCTCGTGATTCGTGACGACAAGAGTGGTGCTGTCGAAGGCATCATCTCTTTCCTTAAGGCCCATAAGTGTTTGCGAAAGGGCCACACTGCCATTTTAGCACTCGTTACTGACACATCTACGGAAGAGAAGGGAATCGAAGACATCCCTGTTGTGTGCGAATTTCCCGAGGTATTTCCTGAGGAATTACCTGGTCTTCCTCCTCATCGCCAAGTTGAGTTTCAAATCGAGCTAGCTCCTGGAGCAGCGCCAGTAGCTCGAGCACCATATCGTCTAGCCCCATCAGAACTCGAAGAACTGTCCACACAGCTACAAGAACTCTTGGAAAAGGGTTTTATACGTCCGAGCTCTTCACCCTGGGGAGCTCCAGTCTTGTTCGTGAAGAAGAAAGACGGTACCTTCAGGATGTGTATTGACTATCGCGAACTTAACAAGGTGACTGTGAAGAATCGTTATCCTCTTCCACGTATTGACGACTTGTTTGACCAGTTGCAAGGGTCGAGCTATTACTCCAAGATTGATTTGAGATCGGGATACCATCAGCTGAGAGTCCGAGATGAGGACGTCTCCAAAACAGCATTCAGAACTCGTTACGGCCATTACGAGTTTCTGGTTATGCCATTCGGGCTGACGAATGCACCAGCGGTCTTCATGGATCTCATGAACCGAGTGTGCAAGCCTTACCTGGATAAGTTCGTTATTGTGTTCATTGACGATATCCTGATCTATTCTAAGAGTGAGGAGGAACACGAGCAGCATCTACGACTTATGCTGGAACTTCTTCGAAAAGAACGGTTGTATGCCAAGTTTTCGAAATGTGATTTCTGGCTTCGCGAAGTCCACTTTCTAGGCCACGTGGTAAACAAGGATGGAATTCATGTGGATCCATCTAAGGTTGAATCGATCAAGAACTGGCCCGCACCCCGCACACCAACAGAAATCTGCCAATTCTTGGGTTTGGCCGGATATTACAGAAGGTTTATAAAAGATTTCTCCAAGATTGCGCAACCTCTCACTTCACTGACTCAGAAGGGTGTCATCTATCGTTGGGGTGATGCACAGGAGTCCGCATTTCAACATCTAAAGGATAGACTTTGTAGCGCGCCTATCCTCTCATTGCCAGAAGGCACCGATGATTTCGTGGTTTATTGCGACGCTTCCATCCAAGGACTTGGTTGCGTATTGATGCAACGTGACAAGGTCATTGCCTACGCATCGCGCCAACTTAAAGTTCATGAAAGAAATTACACTACTCACGATCTGGAGCTGGGAGCAGTTGTATTCGCGCTTAAGATATGGAGACATTACCTGTACGGTAGCAAGTGCACCATCTACACCGACCACAGGAGTCTCGAGCATATCTTCAAGCAAAAAGAGTTAAACATGCGACAACGCCGATGGGTCGAACTCTTGAATGATTACGAATGCGCTATCAAGTATCATCCGGGCAAAGCCAATGTTGTGGCTGACGCCCTCAGTCGAAAGGATACTTTACCTAAGCGTGTACGAGCATTACAGCTTACCATCCAGTCTAACCTTCCTGCTCAGATTCGAGATGCCCAGGTTGAAGCATTGAAAGCAGAGAACATCAGGGCTGAGTCCCTACGAGGATCGAGGCAGCGGCTAGAACAAAAGGGAGACGGTGCCTACTATGTAAACGGACGCATCTGGGTTCCATTTTATGGAAACTTACGCGAGCTTGTGATGGACGAAGCGCACAAGTCTCGTTATTCGGTACATCCTGGTTTGGATAAAATGTACCACGACCTCAAGACTACGTATTGGTGGCCTGGCATGAAAGCCCACATAGCAACCTACGTCAGTAAGTGCTTGACTTGTGCGAGAGTCAAGTCTGAATATCAGAAACCATCAGGCCTACTTCAACAACCGGAGATCCCGAAATGGAAATGGGAGCAAATTTCCATGGATTTCGTTACTGGCCTGCCTAGATCTCAACGCGGAAACGATACCATTTGGGTGATCGTAGATCGACTGACCAAGTCTGCACATTTTCTGGCCATCAAAGAAACGGATAAGTTTTCTACTCTTGCAGACATTTATCTAAAGGAGGTAGTGTCAAGGCACGGGGTGCCAATCTCTATTATATCTGATCGTGACGCACGTTTTACTTCTGAACTGTGGCAAGCAATGCACAAGTCCTTTGGCTCACGTTTAGATATGAGCACCGCTTATCACCCGCAGACGGATGGGCAATCTGAACGCACCATCCAAACCCTTGAAGACATGCTTAGGGCATGTGTAATCGATTTTGGTAACGGCTGGGAAAAGCACCTCCCGCTAGTGGAGTTCTCATATAACAACAGCTACCACACCAGCATCCAAGCCGCTCCGTTTGAGGCATTGTACGGACGCAAATGCCGATCGCCTCTCTGTTGGGCAGAAGTTGGTGACAGCCAAATCACTGGCCCAGAACACGTGGTAGATACCACCGAGAAAATTGCTCAGATACGACAGCGAATGGCGGCAGCTCGTGACCGTCAGAAACGCTATGCTGATGAGGGAAGAAAACCACTCGAGCTCCAGGTTGGGGATCGAGTGCTACTCAAAGTCTCACCTTGGAAAGGTGTAGTCCGCTTTGGCAAACGAGGCAAACTCAATCCGCGTTATGTCGGACCGTTCAAAGTCATTGAGAAAATTGGCCAAGTCGCCTACAGGTTGGATCTACCTGAAGAACTCAGCGGAGTTCACAACGTATTCCACGTATCAAATCTGAAGAAGTGTCTGTCAGATGAGCCCTTCATAGTTCCTCTCAAGGAACTCACAATCGACGACCAGCTGCGATTCGTCGAGGAACCAGTAGAGATTACTGATCGAGATGTTAAGATTCTCAAGCACACAAGAATACCTCTCGTTCGCGTTCGTTGGAATGCTCGTCGTGGCCCAGAGTATACCTGGGAACGAGAAGACCAAATGAAACTCAAGTATCCCCAACTGTTTAAGAAAAACGCAACCACTACTGAGGCTGAAGCTACTGCAGAATTTCGGGACGAAATTCCAAATCAACGGGGGGATGATGAGACACCCCAGGAAAATCTGGAAAACAACGCAACTTAACTAGCTTCCTCAGTAACCACGCGCTAAATTTCGGGACGAAATTCTCTTAACAGGGGGAGAATGTGACAACCCTCAAAAATCCCATGTATTCCGTACAAATTATTAATGACAATTAAAGTGCTTGACGACTGTGTGGAATCACTTAACTGCTTTCTAATATCTGTGTCATGCTTACACGTATTTGTTAATATACTAATAGTGTACAGAAAGGTCACTAAATAGTCCGTTATATTTTCCTAAGTGTTAGAAAGTAAAAACGTGCAAAAATATATAAGTAGGACGCTTTACGGATTAATTAAGCACTTTAACGAACCGGTACGTAACCGAACAACCGGGCTTTACCCGGAACATAAAAATATTGCCAAGCACATTGTTTTTACTTTTCTAAACTAGTTAGGGTCCCCGAATACCCTAACACCCGTTATATTAAATAACACACACAAGTATCATAACTAAACCTTTTGATTTCAACTAAACACTAACTATCTCATTACAAACCAACTATATACCCCCCCCCCCCCCCATGGTTAGAACCGGCCCCAAGGACCCCACTTCAAAGATCCCACAATCTCCTAGTTATCCTCCATAATCTTACATTGGAATTGTTGAGATTTTGTTAGGTACTTCTTGAACACATTGACCAAAGGATAATGGAGCTCTTGTGGATTATAAGTAAACTAACTATCATCTTCTTAACACACCACCACACCTTCTTTCTCCCTCTCTTTGAAGCTCACGGCAGCCCCATCATCACCACACCACCACCATTACTAGATCACCTTCAAGCATTTTATAAGCACACAAAGGTGTTAGAAGGTCGACAACTAAGCTCGGTGCTTTCGGAAGTTCAAGAACCACTTTAGAATCCTTTTATCCACCACATTTGCATCTTATTTCTTCCCTAGCCTTGTGCTAGTAGTAAGTGTTCTAAATCACTATCTTGTTCTTGATTTTAGTGGTTAATAGATGTTTGTATGATGAAATATGAAGAACACACAAGAACATGACATAAGGTCTTGAACATAAGTGTTTAATGATGGATAAAGAAAAGATATGTGTGTAAATCTTATAAATCCTGCATAGTTGTGATTATCTGGTGATTTGTTAGTTAATATTGATGATTGATGATTGTTGTGGTCACTAAACTCGTTAACGGAATCGATCGAACATGATTTAGATGGTTAAACACTCGAAATCAGAATCTGTCTAACTTTTACAGCCCACTTCTGTTGGCTGTAAACAGATCTTAACCTCAACGAAAAATTGATATTTTGAATCTAAAATATGTTATTATGAAATACGGTTCTAATGGCACCGGAATCGTAATTTTTGGACTCCGTTTACTATTTTTAAAGTGTTAATTTGTAACAGCAACTTAAGCTGAATTTTGACAGCAATAAATGGGTGTCGTACTTTCGGTCGTAACCTGAGTTTTGTGATGAATCGGACCATGAAAATTTTACTGTAGATGATAACTGTAGTATTTGTAATTACCCCACTGGAATTTTGTAAATCGGACACTCGATGAATTTTTAATAAATTGTTTCGTGGACTGTGGTCAGAAATACATAAATCTGAGTTCGGTCCCGAATATGAATTTTTATAAAATGTGGGTAATGAACCGGACCCCAATATTTTTACATAATAAAATATGGAATGTTTATGACGTTCTATAAAAATTTGGGAATTTTTGGAATAATCTAACTATTTTATTTAAATGTCCGAAAACAGCCGGTTTTGAGTATTAATGCTGAAACGACATAAGTAGTGATTTGCGTGTCTAAATGTCGAGTATGCTATCTGTGAATGATTTGACATGTTATATATGTTATGTGCATTATCGTATGTTTGATTTTGAGTGGGGAATGGACGGGAAACTTAGATGGGCATAAACCGTTACAGTGATGCATGTTGTGTGATAGATACGTGTAGGAACTTTGTGTTCTATTTGAAAGCCACTAAATGACTAACTGGTAAATCATACTAGGACGTGATTGACCGACCTTGACTGTTAGCTATATTGAGAATCTAACCGAGCAAACCGAGGTGAGTTCACACCCTTACTAAGGCATGGGATTCCCGGTGGTTGGGAATGGGATTGAATAACTACTCGTACTATCACTCTATTTATATTACCAACACTACTAGACTACCTACTACTGTCCTCGGATTGAGAAGGGCACGTACGTAAAACCTACGTACACTCACACTTACTACTGTCCTCGGATGAGAAGGGCACGTACGTAAAACCTACGTACACTCACACTTACTACTGTCCTCGGATGAGAAGGGCACGTACGTAAAACCTACGTACACTCACACTTACTACTGTCCTCGGATGAGAAGGGCACGTACGTAAAACCTACGTACACTCACACCTACTACTGTCCTCGGATGAGAAGGGCACGTACGTAAAACCTACGTACACTCATACTTAACACCGTCCTCGGATTGGGAAGGACTCTTATGGATACGCCTAGTCTAGTAACATACATAATGGGAAGCCCCCACTAAATATCGTAAAGGTTTGGGAATCAAGAATAATGGGTAATACTTGGTTATGAAACGAACTTCCGATTCCTGATACGAACTCATTAACTAAACAACCAAACGTGAACTCACTCAACTTTGTTGTTGACTAGTTGTTACATGCCTTACAGGTCGCTAAATGCTTGGAGCTTGCACGGGGAAGGAGTCGTTGTGGAACATGGGTTGTTATATCCCATACTTAATAATTGAACTTTATAAACCTATGGAACTTATGTTTGAGACTTTAAACTTATGAACTGTGAACTTATGTTTCGAACTTTACGTTTATGCTTCCGCTGTCTAAATTAAAACTTGGTTAACTAGCTTTTGGTCACCAATCGTATTGTGGTTGGCTTTAATTACTTAAATACGTTGTTCATTATGATTGGTGGCTCGATCCTGGTCACGTCACGCCTCCAAGCGGTGGTACTCCGCATGGTGGATTTTGGGGGTGTGACAACTTATTTGCTTACTAACAGATTTTATTTCAAGGAAAACTTTATGATTAGGTGTTTATTCGAAAACAATCCATGTAATTTTAGAAAGTGCATTTTATTTCCTTAATAAAATCCATGGGCCTTCCGTCGGTTCATTACTCCGATGATAGTAATACTGCCCAGGTTTTGTATATTAAATTCTAGTGTCAAGTTTCAGACTCGTATGTTAGCTAGATGATACGAACTATATATTAACCATGTAGGGATAATCAAAGCTAGACAATAAACAGAATCTTAATTCGTCATTTTGACATTGACACGGGGCGACCGGCCACGACGGGGTTGTCAACCCGATAGATCTACCAACAATTCCTCGCGTACCATAATTAACTGATTAAACGACATCATGGGCGCAGGGTTCTTTCTCGAAGAACAATATGATGTCTGCCTCACGTACAATATATATATCCTACTAATATGACAATTTAATATACTATGACTTACGAATTCCCCTGTCACTCAAATGTTGAGACTCAATCTGGAATTCATTCCCATTTCGTACGGTCTCGTTTCACTTAAGAAATACCGCACTTGCAATATTCATTCTTCAAAATCGTTTTACTTCGAAACGTATGACTTATCAAATTCATATATTTTCAGTGAAAATATATATTTTATATTAAAAGGTATGTTTTATTTCGAAAACATTATTAAACAATTTTAATGACGTGTTCCACCCCCAAAATATATATATAACAGAAAAAAGAGGGGTTTAGTGGCGTATTTTAATACCGCAATCCCAGAAATTGATTATATACATCCTAATATGGGAACAATTCTAAATCAATATACATTTAATCATAAAAATCCTAAGTTTCTCTGTTTCTTAGAATTATCACATAACTTTGAGATTTTCTCGAAAAGTTGTCATTTTTTATTATGTTGGCACCTTAAAAAATATATATATATATATATATATATATATATATAAAAGTCCATATACATTTATATATTTATTATGATTTTTGCGACTTGAACGATTTTATTGGTGACCATTATTGTGTAAATCCGTTAACTCTCCTGTTTATATGCAATATATCTACGATTTGCGCGCCGTAATATTTAACACCGAAACACGCAAAATCATGTTAACTCATCCATTTTATCATTTTTTATAGAAAATATAAATAAAACATTTCATAAGTATCAAATTTCATGCTCGACAAACAAGTTACACATTAAACGTGATTTTTACCGTTTCTACCGCACAAAACTTACAAATATACATGCATAATCCAAATCTTTAAAATCATGTTAAAACTTAACATATTTTCAAATTCTCATTTTTAAACCACATAATACATTTTATCATATAAGGTTCACTCAAAATTTACCCATACTAGTGTTTATTGAAAAAAATGCGTATTTTAGCTATTCGGTAACGTTTTCGGGCGTCGGAAGTCACGTATGACCAACCAAACACCAAGTAAACTTAAAATTAGTTAAAATACTTATTTTTAAACTAAAAATATCAGTTTACTTACTGATCTAATTCAGTTTTATAGAAATTACTCGAAAAGCGGATTTTCGACTGTTTTAATGCATAGTTTTGTGTTAAACGTTACTATAACCATCCCAACTCGAAACCAATTGATAATTTAACACAATACATGTTATTTACTGATTAAAATAGTGGTTATAACCATATTAGTGCAGTTTTTATGTAAGTCACATAAATCATGTGATTTCACGCATTTTACAACTTTTAATGCACCAAGTACAACATGCAAAGCTTGCAAACATTATGACATAATCATATATCACTAAATACTTTAAAATACTTTATTTTTAGTGTTTATAAACTGATTAAATTTTATTTTTACTAAATCACACTCAAATCACCTTTTTATAATCATAAATCATCACGCATGCTTGTGTACAAGTATTTAAAGCACATATATCATATCATCATCATTTCATACAAGATAATATGTATCAAACCTGAAGTTAAGTCATGCAAAACTAAGATATGTTCATCATCTAATCATTTAAACATAATTTCATACAACTATCTTTCATAAATGAACACATGACAAAACCTACATGCATGCCATTCTAGAAAAATTTACCAAACAAGTATCCATCATAAATAAAACTCAATCTCATATGTATACACACATACACATATACGGTTATATATACATACATATATTTATCTATTTTTATTTTACATAAAAACCCATTTCTTATTAGTTTTCAAGTTTGTGAATTATTCAAGAACTTTGAGAAACTTTAATCATTATCAACATCATCAAGAGTCAAGAATGTAATTTTTAAAGTAAATTTTATACCTACAAGTTTTTGATGGGTTTCTTGACAAAGTGTGATGAAATGGAGCTTGGTTCCTGCTTGAAACACCTCCAAACCACCTATGGATCTTCACACTAACTTGAACATGCTTGGAAAGACTTGAATCTTCAAGAAAAGGGCCTTGAATTTTCGAGAATGATGGGGATGAGGGCTGTTTTCTGCCGAGTATTAGAGGGAGAGAGAGAGTTAGAGTGTTTGTGATAAGTTTGCATTGGTTCAAGTGTATATGGAGGAGGTTGCAAGCATAATCATCATTTACTCTTCCAAGAATGACAAATGTTGAACATGCGAAAGAGGTGGGGCTGACATGTACTCGCCACATGGTCCCTCTCTCTCTACATATTCGATAATATATATATATGTAAATGTTGAGTAAAAACTTGTATTTTACTGGATACCGGGTATTTTATCTAGCGTTTTAATCCCGTCTTAGTGCGTTTTAAATTACTTTTAACACTATATAAAAATAAACTCACCAAAATATTATTGATCAATATTTTGTTAGCCGGGACCGGCGACGTTGCCGGTATTTGGCAGTATGCGCGCCGTGCTGCGCGGTACGCGCTTAAAATCGCAAAAATAGGAATTTAAGCATTTTTATTTATTTTTATCGTTATAAAGTAATAAACTCATCAAATTATTATTAAAATGATTATCAGTTGCTTTGACAGGCTGTGTTGACAGTATTTTGTTGGTATTTGTGCTGCATTGCGCGGTACGTGCTTAAATTCGAAAAATAGAGTTTCTTAGTGTTTCAATTTATTTTTCCTCAAGAATATGATTAAAATTATTATTGTAATAATAACAGACTATTTTTAGGTTTTTAACACTGATCGGGTGGTCACCGATGTTCGCTTCGCATTTTAACCATTACGCGATAAGCGTTTAATTTACCTTTGCCAACATAATTTTTATCAAAGTTTAAATTTACCAACTCATTAAATTTCACATATAAACATCATAATCCGTCAAATATGGCCCTATTACCTATTTACAACATGTGCTACAGTTGTACGGTACGGCCTGAAAAGCCGGGTGTCACACTTAGCGAGTCATGTCAATCATTCTTCTTTGTATTTATGTTGGTTTCTACTGTTAATTTGCTTCTTTTGTACATTTAAGCTCTTTTGACCATGTAAATTTAAAGGGATAAAGAAACACGCTTTTTCCATTATTAGTACCGAAAAAGGGTTGATTTTACGCCGCATTTGATATAATTTATATATTGTATTTTTCGCACATCTACTTTCGTTTCCAATCTCCCCCTCAATGTAAGAACCTCCTAATTATTTCTAGAATCCGACTAGTTACCAACTTGGAAGAGGGACCAAGAAGACTAATCATCTCTACTCTTACCGGCATGTGATAAAGACTCAATCTTCAGCTAGTTTCCAATTGAGCAATTAGCTTTAACACGTTAACACTTAATCAAACCTTGAACAAACTCGACGAAACTCAATCACACACTAGCTCTAAAATGCATCGTGTTTTAAAACGCTTCTCCACCTGTAAGATTAAACCTCATTTAATCTTAAGATATTAACACGAACTAGGATATTTAACGCACCTCGAGTTTTTGGAAATTTATAAAGAAAATATGATATTTGGAATTTTTACTCCCCTCTTTTTTTTGGAAACTTTCACAGTCAAAGCCATTTCACCTTCATTTCTCCTACATAACACATATATGAGCAAGATAATATAAACCCTAAACATATCATCCGGACTTACATAAACCCTGAACATATTCGGAACTATAACCCTGAACATATTTCGGACTATAAACCCTGAACATATTTGAAACCATAAACCCTTAAACATATTTCGGGCTCTAAACCCTGAACATATTCCGGACTATAAACTCTGAACATACTGAAACATATTCGGAACATCTTTAAATCCAGAATGCCCCTTTAAACTCGGAATGCAGAAGCTCGGAGTCCAAAAAAATCCGAAACTAACTGAAACTTTGGAATTTGGACAAATTCCGAACATTATTTCTGATTATTTCAAAGTTGGAACAATCCTTTCCGGATTACTAGATAACTCAGAATCAAGAAAAACCGGATTCTTGTGTATCTGATTTATCAATCCACTTCCGGATTATCTACCAATACGAGACTTCATATAAACGTCACAGATTATACTGAAGTACAAACTCAGAAGGAATAAATTCGTAACAGTATAACACTTACAAAACTTCAGACAGAGCCAAAATGGATCAAAAACCCAGAGCTAATAAAAACCCAACAATTCTTCTTCAATAACAACTCGAATTTCTTCATATAGGCACCAAAATTTCTTCAACTTTCTTCAAGTTTTCTGCAAAAAAATCACGTCTTCATGATGTTTGGCGGAAAGGAACATCAAATCAAGAGCAATGGTGTAACACCTTAGAATTTTATATCGAATCATATGGCAACTCGTGTCCAATCAACCCTCAAATATGCCACAATGTTGGACGAAAGGGACCATATTTGTGAAATAATGGAAGATTGGATGTGGAGGGACTAAATATGTCAACATGCCAAAAATTTGGCCTCTGAGTGACCCTTATGGACCGCAAGGCCTAAAGTGTTATGGACTGTAAGGTAAATAAAATATTGTATCTGGCAGTCGGTTACGGACTGTAAGGATTATTACCTTATGGACCGTAAGCATTTAAAAACTATGGGTACCAAGGGTCTTTACGGACCGTAAGCTGCCAACCCTTACGGTCCGTAAGGAGTTGCAGCTTGGCAGACTTCCTTGGCAGCCTGTATGTTATGCCACTTATAGGCGAATTGCCACACTCTCTACGGTCTTAACACCTCACAAACTACTTGTAATCATTTAGGAATCCCTCATAACACTTGGCATGATCTTATGATCAAGCTTCAAGTATAAATAACACCTCTAGTTCACTCATTTCCTTACTCAATCACTTCTTCTCTTCTCTATCACTCTTCGAGTTGTTCCTAATCAAAAGGAAGCCTCCCACTGAGTTCTTATTCCTCCTAGAGCACTTGTAACCTGTCACACCCTGACTTTTGCGAAAGCGTATGATGTGTGACTTGTTCAATATCATTGCATTCAATTAGAATAAACAACTATATGATGAAAACATGATGTTCATCCATTCATAAGTTTAAAATGTTACAAACACCAGTCATTAAGTTTCAACCAACATATCCTCAGGTTATGTTACAAATCAAAGGTGGATGACATCAAACTTGAAACTTATGTCTTGAAAACAACACCGGTGCCCAAGATCCATCTTGTTTCCTGAAATACATGTAATATTGAAAACATGAACAAAAGTTGAGCAAGTCCATGTGTTTCTGTATGAGTTTGAATAATCATGTAAACATCTGTAAGTATGCCTTTTGTAAATCGGTATGAAAGCGTCTATGAACAGATCAATTAATGTGTAGCTAAGACATTAATATGTGTGCAATGGCATAGGAAGGCTCAAACCTTGCGGATTTTGTACCGGGCTTCCGGCTGTAAGACATAGTCACCACCTTCGGCCACTTTCGGCCTAGGGGTGGGGCCCGCAACACCCAAATAGATCTATCACTCATATACCTCGGTCCTTATATGAGGATTAATGGTCTTAAGTGTGTGCCTACCCATTCACATGATCTAACAATTCATTCCTTAGCTAACCATACCATTTATAAACGTTTGTAAACATTTGTAACATGCATTTCACCCCCGAAGTTATAAAACTGAAAACAGTTAAAAGAAAAGAGGGACATGAACTCACATATTTGTATCTTGTCTCCTGTATACCCAAAGTATGTATCCTTACGACGTACTACCACCTACACACGTGTTATGGTTTATTAGACGGCTGGGTCGTGCCACGACTTTTAGTCTTGTTTGTTATGACTTAGTATCTTTGTGTTACATCTTTGAAGTACTTTTATTATTCCAAAGTATATAATTATTTGATAAAATAATAATATTTTAATTTAAATTATATTTATTAATTATTTGGAATATTTGTTAAAATAATATATTTTGACTTGGTATATCATGTATTTATACGTACAAGAATATGTATTTTTGTTGTATTTATTAAGTATTCTTATACTTAATTTTTGTATTTAAATTTCCGGAATATTATTTTTACCAATAAAAATCACCAATTTATATTCTTAATGTATATATTTTAAGAAATCTTTTATAGAAAGTCATCTATAATCCTTCCTTGGCAAACATAATTATATTCTCATATAAACCCCAAAAATAATATATTTTCAAGATTATCTTAGAAAATATTTATAAATTCATTTTTCATCCAAAAATATTATATTCAAAATTCGCTTAAGAAAATATATATTTTCTCCAAAAATATTATATTTTCTAATTGTTCAAGAAAACGTATATATTTTCTTCACTCAAAAATAATATATTTTCTTCTTGACAAAAATATGATATATTTTTTTAACAATTGTAAAAATCATAATTTCCGTTTCTTTGGTTTCCAAAATACCGTTTAATTTATTTGTCAAAATATATATGAACTTAATTCTGGAATATATATATATATAGATAGATAGATAGATAATCCATATTTTGTGTTCGGTTTTCCCAATTTTTTGGGTATAAATTATATATTTGTTCTCTTGGAATTTTGGTAATATTTTGTGTTATAGTTCTTGGTATTTTGGTGAGTTATATTATTTCAAGTCCTAAAATAATATAACTAATACACATAATATACAAGTAATCACACAAATTGTGACATCTAAATATATATTTCCTAAATATATACTTAGTCACTTTTATTTATCAAAAACCAACCTCCAATATTTGTAATTTTTGTAACAAAAATTATGGCAAATTTTATATGAAAAATTCATGGTTGAAATTCACTTATAATCACTTGTTTAAAAATATTTTTCTAAGTGTTTAAATTCTAGAAAAATTTTGCCATAGTTTCCCCTTAAAAATGGAGGTTTCCATGCTTTCAAAGCATATCATTTTCTTTCATGATCTTCATGTTTGGTAACTTTCATGATCTTTTATCCAACATAATTAGAAGATTATCTTCTTATTCTTTCATGATCTTCATGTTTGGTAACTTTCATGATCTTTTATCCAACATAATAAGAAGTAAAATGAGGTTTCAAGAGTCTTATTACTAGCACAAGGCTAGGAAAGAAACCAAAGATGATGAAGATGATAAACTAGGTGGATAAAAGCTCTAGGGAGTGGTCCTTCAAGTTCCAATGCTTCCAAGCTTCCTAACTATGCTTCTTACACCTTAGGATATGCTTAGAATGGATGGAAGATGATTGAAAATGGATATGTATGTTGGTGATGTATGAGCCGAAAATAAGAAGAGAAGAAGGAGAAGGAGAAGGAGAGTAAGCTTGAAATGTTAGAATGAGTGAGATGTATGGTCTTGTGGTTCTTAAGTAGAAAAATTCCAACATTATGTTAACTATTGGTCTTTATGTTTCAAAAGCATCCAACAAAATCAATTAAACAATGGAAGAAAATCAAGGTGGTGGGACCACCTTGATGACCGTTAACTTGGGCGGGAGGGGTCTTGGTTGGGATTTAATGGTAAGTTAAAAGGTTTGGTTAGAAATCAAGGGATCTAGTTAGTGTTTTATGTGTTATGTATTTTTAAGATGTGTTATGATGTTCGGTGACCATAACTAGCTTCGTAACACAAAAACAATGCTTCTAGTGAAAATTTGGTGTTTCGGGTAGTGTCCGGTTGTTCGATTGGTTACCGGTTCGTTAAGGTGCTAAATTGCGCTGTTTAGTGTGCTTCATGTTCCCTTTTGTGACAGTTTTGGTTCCTGACACTTAGGAAGGTATTCTGGACCATTAAACCATAATTCTGCATTATAGTTTGGAGTTAAAATGCTGTAAATTGCTGGTTGTTGTTTTCTGTAGAATTCTGCAGTTTTTGTGTGTTTCAGGCACTTTCCGGCACTTAAATCATCACTAGGAAGGCAGTTTTGTAATCCCTAGTTTCCTACACACTATTCTAGTGTAACTCTTGGTTTCAGGCTCATTATGTGTCTTTACATCATGTCTGCCTGAGTACTGAACTCCCGTCAGCACTTCAAATTTGTCTAATAACTGTGCTATCTTTGTGTCGTGCACTAATTGAACTATATAGTGTTGCATGCAATAATGGTAAATAATTTTGCAACATGCAATGCACTCGTATGTATATGACAACATTCAGAAAATCATTCATGTCGTTAATTAAATCAGGCACAATCATTAATGCACAAATTAATGTTTAACATTGTACGGAATATATGGAAAAGTACCGGTTGTCACATAACTGTTCTTTAATAGTTCTTTTGATTTGTAGGCTAAGTAAGTAGCCGAAAGTCAAGCAAATTGACTTTTGCTTTGACTTTCGGTTATGACCATTATGGTCAAGCCAATGTTCAAATCAAACATGGCTACGTGATCGTAATAAGGTAGGTGATAATCCGCTATGAGGGCACCTCGTGAAGATCAAGTTAAGTTCGTCAAATGACGGGTCAAATTTATGATAAAATAAAAGTCAAAACGCAGGTATCAATTGGTATGACATATTAGACCAATATTTTTTACATTATATCAATTGGTATAACATATTAGAACATGTTCGATCATGTTCAACCCATCATTTCTAGTTTATAGTTTTGTTTGCAACCGAAAGTAAAGCAGTTTGACTTCTGCTTTGACTTTCGATTCTGACCCGTTTTAGTTAAGTTACCTACTGATTTGAAGCTGTATTATGATCATATTAATGTATGGAATAACCCTCTGAGGTTATACCATTTGATCATAATAAGTTGTCGGGTTTTATGCAAGTTCTTATACTATGCCATAAAAATGCCAATTCTGCCCTTTTGTGCATAAATTGGTTTTAAATTGTAATACCTACTGATGTGGTTACTTAATAATCATGTTTTGGCATAATGAACTTGACATTGACTCTTCCAATCACTCGATGCCGCCTATGCGCGTATGGTTTACTTGTGTAACTTAGTTAAATAGGTTAACCGAATTGGGTCAAATTCCTTGAAGTTTCACTTATAATCAGAATGTAATATTGTTTGGCCCATATTATACAAGTCATGGTACTTTTGAGGGTACAAATCACATTCTATCCAGTCACCGCTTAATCTAGCGAACCATACAGTTTGAAGGATGGTGAGACAATCTAAACGAGTCTATCAGAAGAGTTCTCGGTCTAATCAGAGGCGGAATTCATTGATTAGACTGTGTAACAGCTTGATTCACTCTTAATTGTCTTGTTTTATTGATATAACACGTTTACAGATCAATTGACACGTCGGCAGCACTTCGGTACCGGAATCACGAACGTTACAAATGAATCAGCATGACAGGTATTTATAGGTGAGGGTGTTTCGCACGAAATAGACAACAGGCATTTCGTGCGAAATAGCACAAGTTGATTTAGTGCGAAACCAACTTTCAACCCTAAAACCCTGTTTTCTCGTACAACGTGCCCTGATCTAACAATTCTATTACAAGACTCGATACAAGACGAAGTCGACAGACGTATGTACCAACAGACTCCCCCTCGGATGTTGACGAAGTCTTCGGTGTCGAGTCTTCACAATCTTCAGTCTTTATCAGTCTTCGGGCCTTTTCAGAATTATCTGACAGTGTAAGCACCCTTCATCTTTAACACTTCTGAATCTCAATCTATCTCTTCACATTCTCTTGATCAGATCTCTTGATACCTTAAGCTCTTCATCATCACAGTTTTTATTATAGTTAACCAGTCCAAGTCATTTGACTTGAATAAGACTCGTTAACATTCTAATGGATAATAATTCCATCCATTCCAGACTAAGGGCGTCCAGTAAATTGTAACATTGCTAGTTGTTTTGTTTTATCGGCAGTACTTATAATTATCTTTGGATTGTAAAGATTTAAGATAGGTAAATACTCTTAACCTATTTTCCATATACAGGGTTGGGATACGGTAAATTATTACCGCTTGGTTGGGTATGGGATCAATGACCTATGTGTTCAAGAATCCAAACAACCCATTTTAATTCGTATTGCTTGATAACTTAAACATTGGGGGTTAATGCAACCATGTCCTAGATATGCTCGGCTTATTTAATTGCAAATGGCCACGACCTAACCACGCGGTGTAGGCATACACCCGACAGATGCTAATGCTACGATAAATATTTTCTTAACCCAATATGGGTTTACCCAATAAGGGTATTAAAGTGGTGTGTCGGTTAATCATGTTCTCGGACACAGTTTTCTGGGCCCCATACGTATTAACAAGCATGTAATACTGATAACAAGAGATATAGTTTGTCCCAAGTTATTTATGAAAATATATGTATCATATGGTACATAAAATGATTTTGAAATATTTTCAAAATGTGTCGATTATTTGTATTTACCAGTGAAAACTGACGTATCTTCAAAAGACTAAGTGCAGGTTGCAAAGAACGTTAATAGATTGGAAGCTGCCCGGTAATTGCTTAGTGGAATTTGCAACTCCATGCAAGAAGCCTAATTGTCATATATCTAATCATTAGTTATCCGATCCGCCTGTGGATCTTTGATACACTTTGGTCTATATATTATTTTATTAACTTTCGGACAATTGTAATTTGTAATAATTATTTTATGCTCCAGGAGTTCCACTTTTTATTATGAATATCTATATCAATTTGTCACGCATAAACCCTAAGTCCGGGCCCACCGGGAAATTAGGGTGTGACAAATGGTGATTCGAAAGGCGGTTAGACCATTCCGAACCGGTAACCACGCTCTGATACCACTGTGTGAGCGCTGGATCGATGACGAACATCAACATTGCACCTGAACAAGATGTGAAACAACATAAACATAGAAGATGGAGAAGAAGATGTAGGAGAAACTCATTCATTTCATTACAATCAACACAGATTACATACCGAACGACTATACGTCATCTTCTACAAGCTGGTTTAGATCACAAAGATCTAAACCCTAGCTTTCTCTCACTAACACATAGTCTCTCTCTCTCTAGAATACACAAGGCTCACCAAGGAGGCTCTCTTGAAAGATTACTCGGACATACTATCGTATTCCAAATTTAACTAATACACACACATATATAGGCTAGACTAGGGACTAAACCCGGACAAAACACAAGTTCAACAAAACTATCTATTCTGAATATATATTAAATTCGGATTGAATAAACATAAAACTAACAAACTCGGACAGACTATCGTATTCCAAATTTAACTAATAAATTCGGAATTACCTATACATAACAAATTCGTACAAACCTAAATTACACCTTCCTATTTGAATTTACAAATTCGAAATGACTAGAGAACAGTATTCCGAGTTTATATGGGCCTCATAAACTCATGTCTTTATAAATTCTGAACTTATTGATTTGGCTTTAACTTTGTTGACCAGAACTGATAAAGCATAGTTACCTGGTAGGAACTTCACTTACAGACTCCCCCGTAACTATTGCCATCAGTTCTATCTGACACTGATATCTTCAATCACCAGATATTGCGCTTACAAACTCCACCTAGACTGATGATATCATGCCTGCTTTATACGTTGGTTGAGAATTGATCTTTCCGGCAGAGCACATCGATCTTCAATCATTTTAATAAAAGACTGGCTGAGGATCACTTAAATGGCCGCTCTGTGAAACCCAAAGAATCAAACATCAAGCACTTTCGATCCTTCCCCTCAAACTAATCCCGAATCAAGTTAACGCGAACCAACCTAGAAGCACATGTAAGAACATCGCTCGATCCATGATCTTCAAACTTAACTGACAGAAGAACGAAATGTCAGATTTCCAATGCCCAACATCGAACTCTTCAATTTCTGCAAAGACATGACATTTGGTTCGATAAGTTAATAACAAACCAAACTTCGAAAACGTACTTCCACCATCGTGATCAACGTCTTCAACCAAGTGTCTATAATCATTTCATCTCGAATCTTCAAAATCCAATCTCGTATCTTCACGAATCCACCAATTACCCGATGACTTTCGTTTCCGATCTTCCCCTTAATGTAAGAACCTCCTAATTATTTCGAGAATCAGACTAGTCACCAACTTGGAGGAGGGACCAAGAAGACTAATCATCTCTACTCTAACTGGCATGTGATAAAGGCTCAATCTTCAACTAATTACCAAACAAACAATTAGCTTCAACACCTCAACACTAAATCAAACCTCGAACAAACTCGACGAAACTCAATCACACACCGGTAAGATTAAATCTCATTTAATCTTAAGATATCAACATGAACTAAGATATTTAACGCACCTCGAGATTTTCAAAATTTACAAAGAAAATAGGATATTTGGAATTTTTACTCCCCCTCTTTCTTTGTAAACTTTCACAGTCCAAGTCATTTCACCTTCATTTCTCCTATATAACACATATATGAGCAAGATACCATAAACCCTGAACATATTTCGAACTATAAACCCTAAACATATTACCGACTATAAACCCCGAACATATTGGGAACTATAAACCCTGAAAGATATTTCGGGCTATAAACCCTGAATGTATTCAGAGCTGTAAACTCTGAAACGTATTCCAGACAATAAACCCTGAAAAATATTCCGGACTATAAACCCTTAACATATTTAGAAAAATAAACCCTGAAACATATTCAGAACAACTCTAAATTCGGAATGCCCCTTTAAACTCGGAATGCAGAAGCTCGGAGTCCAAATAAATCCGAAACAAACTAAAACTTCGGAACATGGACAAATTTGGAACATTATTTCTGATTACTTCAAATTCGGAACAATCCTTTCCGGATTTCCGGATAACTTAGAATCAATAAAAAACAGATTGTTGTGTATCCGATTTACCGATACTCTTCCGGATTATCTACCAATACATGACTTCACATAAAAGTGTCAGAATAATCCTGAAGTACAAACTCGGATGGCATAAATATGGAACAATTTAACACTTAAAAAACTTCAGATAGAACGAAAATGGATAAAAACCCAGATCTAACAAATACCCAAAAATTCTTCTCCAACGACAACTCGAAGTTCTTCATATCGGAACCAAAATTTCTTCAAGTTTTTTTTTTAGAAAAATGACGTCTTCATGATGTTTGGCGGAAACAAACATCAAATCAAGAGCAATGGTGGTTGGGAAGACGGTTAGACCATTCTGAATCGGTAATCACGCGCTGATACCACTGTGAAAGCACTAAATCGATGACAAATATCAACATTGCACTTGAACAAGATGTGAAACCACATAAACATAGAAGATGGTGAAGATGATCTAGGAGAAACTAATTCGTTTCATTACAATCAACATAGATTACATACCGAACGAGTTTACGTCATCTTCTATTAGCTTGTTTAGATCACAAGCTTGTAAGTAGAACTTGTTGTTAGGAATAGAACCGATATCTCTTGAAAATCTATCAAATAAATCCTCAAAGGGGCTTGATCTTTTGGGAGGAGGAGGATGAGCTCATGATCCAGATTCTGGCTGGGATTTTTTTGACGAGCCTTCACTTGTGTTTTGCTTCTTTGTTAATGGAGATTTGGAAGGTGTTGACTGATTTGGATCAACAATAAGGTTGTCAAGTAAAGCGTTTAGCTGTTTTTCCACCATGACCACAATGGGTCTCTCCAACTCAGACATTTGAGCGCTTCTCAGCCTCTCTTCTTTCTTTTCCATTTCTCTGACAGCATGAAGATTTTGCATACGTTCTGTCTCTTCTGGGGTTCTCCTTGCCCTTATACTATCTCCCATTTTCCCTTCAGGGTTGTTGTCGCTCTTTTGACTCTTCTTGGATCCCCCTTCTTCAGCTATCTTCTTTCCTTTCAGTTTAATTATAGCAGCTTCTTTTGGATCCACTTCAGCTTCTTGTTCTGGATTAGCTCTCTGTTGGTCTTCAACGGCTCTTACACGTTCCATGTACTTCTTGTAAGCCTCAAGAACAATTAGATATCTTTCTTTTCAATACATCTAGTTGAATAGAATTACCCAATCATCTGTTAGTAGCTCAATAGATTGCCGACTTATTAGAAGACTAAAAGTGTAAGAATCCCCATCAATGGGAAGCTTAGGATGTTGTCGTTAATTAGAATCAGGACGAATCTAGGATACATTGCCCATCTTGTCTTCATATTGTTGGCGTTGTCAACCACGCTGTAAAAATATTTTTAGGTATATGATATCTTGTTGTTAGACGAATGTAGGATACAGTATCTCTGGACGGATGTATGATATTTGTACAATACCGACACTAGTATATATTACGTGTTTACGATAATAAAAATATTTTTATTTTATAAACAACTATGTTTCAGAATGTAAACAAAAAATGAAACACAATTGTGTACTTAGATTGTTTTTAAAGTTAATGTATGAAAGTTAGTAGAGAAAAATTAAATTAAAGCCAGAAAAAAAATTAAGAAAAAAAACATCAATGTTTTACTAAACGGTAGTTGTCTAGTGTTCCTAAAAATCACATCATGTGAGCCAAAAAAATAAATTAATGTTTTACATTGATGGAAAAGCATAAAAAGTAATAGCGCTCTAGGTGTTGTTCGGTTGGTATCGGTTCTACTATTACACATAACTCGGTTTTGGTAAAAATTTACATTGAAAGTATATAAATGTAAGTATTTCAAAATACTTTGGCAAACAAACGATTGGGTCAAGAAGTAATTATTAAATATTAAAAAATAAAAACTTTGTGACTAAACTTCAAAGTATAAAAATTTTCTAGTATATATATATATAGGGTCAGGATTTAGGGAAAATGCTGAAAAGTGTGAGAACAGTGAGAACGCTTATGGATCATCCGATCAAAACAATCTATGGACTAGATTGGCACAGTGGCATTTTCGTAAATAACATCAATTTTATTAAGTGGACGCACTTCATTAAGGGTAAAAAGGTCTTTTACAGCACAAATTCAAAACGCCAAACTAAAATGAGAACACGGCATTCAAAATTAGGAGCATTAAATGCCATCAATATAAAACCCCAAAACTTGGTGATAAAACGCGTTGCAGACTTATAGTTAGAGGAAACAAACAGTAACTAAAATTCAATTATTAACATTTATTAGGAGAAATTCCCTCCTAAATTACGCATCAAAAAAATCATTACATAAATGACGTTAACATCGCTTCCCTAATCACCTCCATCCTTCATCCTAAAAATCATATTTTACCAAAATGCCAATTTAACCAAAACGCCAAAAATGGCAACCATCGTTTCATGGAGATACACCCTGAGATTCAGAAGATTTGTCATACGTTTTGACAACAAAAGAAGGGTGTTTGTTAAGACAATCAAAGCAATTTTGAAAATGGAAGAAGAGGTACAGAGGGGTATCTTATCGCTTTGCATCCCTCTTGATAACGAATGTGATGAAACGCATAAGCTTATAAGAAGATTAACCAAGAAATTTGGACCAAGCAAAGCAGATGAAAAAATGGACTCAGTCATCACATCATGGCGTTTTGATGAAGAGACAAACATATTTCTTCGATATTCAGTATTGTTCTGCAAGAAGTTTCACTGAATGGATTCTTGCCTGAGGTGGGTATCTCTATAAGCTTTTGATGAATGAGATTGACAAATAGTCAAGAAAAAGAGACTGATGACAGTGATATTTTATTATGTAAGCTTTGTTCTTGATGGATATATTGATGGGATGAAGGCATCGATACCAGTGTAAATGTTCTTTTGGACTCCATGATCAAAATAGTATCCAAGCAGGCATTGATTTTCAATGACATGTCACCAAATAATAATAGATCACACCAAAATACACGATGCCACTAATAGCTTGTTCTAAAGACGGGCGTTATGTAGGAAAATCAGCATCTAGCAAAGGTATTAAAAGGTTCAAGGCACAAAAAAATCAAGAAGAAGAGGCTGATGACAGTGAAGATTTGGATGAAAAATTAGATTAACATTTTTTTTTCTTTTTCTATTTTTTTAGGGGATCTTTTTCTGTTGTTTGTTATCTAATTCTCCACTAATAAAATAAATTATATATGTACAAAAAAAATGTTTATAAACGCCAAAAAGTACAAACACCAAATGCCAAAATATTATGAAAACTGTGAGAATGGATACTGGCAAAGCACGTTGTTACTATATAAAACGCCAAAAAATGCCAAAACTAATAATGAAATTACTTTAACAAATTATTATTAAAAACGCCAATAATTGACTAAACGCCATTAAAACAATGTATAAAACAACGTGCCATATTTATCTTAAAGCTATTAAAAACAAAACGCCAAACCCTGAAAAGATGGGAAGTGTTACAGCCTAAACAGGTGAAGCTGAACAAAACAGTAACTGCAAACAGGAACTGAAATGACGGAAAACTTTATTACTAACATTTATTATATTAAAAGTCACGCCATCGTAATTGAATTTATTTAACTTTGCAAAACGCCATAATTACTTGTCAAATTATAGGCCTGCATCCTGCATGGCATAACAATTGATACACAAAAATACACATCAACAAAATTACCGATGTTTTTTGTCACACCCTGTCTTTTGCGGAAGCGTATGATGTGTGACTAGCTTGTTATCATTGCATTCAATCGTAATAAACAACTACATGATCAAAACGATGTTCATCCATTTATGAAAATTTAAGTATTACAAACACTTGTTATTTAAGTTTTCAAAGCATGACCTTTGACAAGGTTTCAATTCAACAAAAGCGGATGACATCTAAACTTGTAGTCTACTTCTAGTTACGACACTTGCGCCCAAGATCCATCCTGTCACCTGAAATACATGTAATTTTGGAAAACATCAACATAAAGTTGAGCGAGTTCATGCGTTTTTGTATTTCACATTTTTATACTTTGTATGAAAACACAGTATGTGTCATATATCATTCAAGTTTTTCTTGAGTACCCCACGTACTCAAGTATAATTCCCGTTTTCTTGAGTACCCCACGTACTCAAGTATCATTTAGTTTTCTTGTGTACCTCACGTATTAAATGATTGTTTATACAAGGACATTAAGGCATGTGAGGACATATGGAGCATTAGTGTTGGCTCCTTTAAGGCATGTGAGCATATGGAGCATTAGTGTTGGCTCATTTAACTGTGTCGATTACCCTCGACTGTGTCGATTAACCTCGACTGCGTCAATTTCCCTTGATTGTGTCGATTGCCCTCGACTGTGTCGATTAACCTCGACTGTGTCGATTTCCCTCGACTGGGACACCGAAGCACTCATGAGGTCACATAAGGACCATGAGTGGGGCTCGGCCGTACCCGTTAGATCTAACCCTCGTCCCTAATTAAGTATTAATGGCATCTCAATATCTAATTTAAGCTCACATGATCTAGTATTTTCTAGGCTTTTCTTAAAGCTCATCATATTGCACTCACCACGAGTGCTTCTCGTATTCTCAAATCACATTGCACTCGGTTCTCGTTCTCACCAAGAGTGCTTCTTGTATTTTTACTCTTTGTAAAAATTATAATATTTGTAACATGTATTTAACCCCCGAGAGTTATAAAACCAAAAACAGTTAGAGAAAAGGGGGAGCATGAACTCACAACTTTGCGTTCCTGTGCGTCGTAAACTTCACCGGATTTGCTTAATTAACGTCGTAACCTATACGCGTTTTCTTAACGTTAGTCACTAGACTTGCGTCGCACAAGTACAGTCACTCTCTATTGTATATATATTCTTGTGTTAAAAATATTTTATATTTTTAACTAAGTGTCTTACTTATATTATTTTCTCAAAAATTAATATAAGTATCTCGTGTTTTGCACTTTGCACCCGAATTATGTATCTTGTATGTTGTATGTGTATTTTTATGTGTATACTCCTCATGAGTATTTAGTGTATTTTTAAGTCTTAATACACTAGCACGTATAACACATACTATATACACTTAGCACAAAAGTTGGTGATAAAAATAATATATATTTTTCTCTCAAAAAAATATACATACTTATATCCATTTTTATTTTTGAAGAAATCCTCATTTCTTATCACCAAAAATTAGGGAAACCTTGGTAATACTTTTAAATACCTTTTTAGGGAATAAGTTTTTCAAAAACTTATATTTTTTTAAGTGTCAAAATTTATAAAAATTTTGACAGAGTTTCACCTAAAAATGGAGGTTTCCCATGTTTTCAAAACATGTGTTTATTTTCTTTTAAATCGTCAACAACAATTATCAACAATAATCATCAACAATGATTACTAATTTCTCCATTTCATGAACTTGAATATTTACAAAAATGTGTAGTAACTTACTAGCACATTTAGTAAGTCTTGTCATCTTTAAAAATAAGTTTAGTTTCTTAAAAACTTTATTTTTAAAGAATATGAAGTTTCACAACTTCTAGTCAAGATTCACAAAAATATTTCTTTGTTGAACTTCCTTGTTACACAAGTGTTTACACACTTGTTTATTTACTAAAACTATATTTAGTTCATGTAAGATCCGGGTTTTAAACAAGACTAATATTTTTGCTTGGTTTTTCCGAAAAACCACTTGTAGATCTTTAGATCTACATGTTTAGAGTCTTATTTTACAAGAAAATTTACTTTTACTCAAGTTCATGTTTAGTGTGTAGTAGAGTTTCATCATTTAACCCTTTTCATTCTTAACATATTCTATGTAATGTTTCATGAACATGACTAATCCGGGTTAGATGATGATCCGAGCTACCACAACATAGATCGGCACTAAATAATCATAACAAGACAAGTCTTACAAGATTTACACAACAACATAGCTTTTATCCAACATTTTTAACATTTTAGTAAACTTTTAGCATGTCTTCTTGTACGTTCAAAGATTTTAACCGACAAAGTTCTTTTTAACCACTTTAAAATAGATCGAGAGTGTGTTTAAAACCACTTACTACTAGCTCGAGGCTAGGGAAGATTCTAGTCGCAAAATGAGTGGATAAAAGAAATTGGGAGAGGTCCTTCAAGATCCGTTGCTTGCAACCTTCCTAATTAGGCCCGAGACACCTTAGAATCACCATAGATTGCTTGGGAAATAGCTAGAAAAATTATGGTAGTGTGGGGGTGTTTGGGCCGTAAGCTTCAAGGGAGGGAGAGGAAGATGTGGTGAGTTGAAGTGTGTGTGAATGATAGAGAATGAGAGTCTTATGGTTTATAATCTTGTTCATCCAACATATCTTTGTCCATTGTGCATTGTGTCCTCTAAAGTACACAACATATCTTACACTAAATCCAATCAAGATCCCAAGATATCTACCAAATCTTTTAAATTAGGCACATGGCCGATTTTGTGAAGATATGGGGAGGGGTCTAAGTGTAACCTTTAGTTATAGAATTATCCAAATCCAAGATTATGATCTTTAAGAGATCTTGTAAGATCATATGGAATCCAAGAAAGATATGTAGGATCTTGGCATGGTTGTATAAGATTATGGAAATCTTATGGGGTGGGGTCCTTGTGACCGTAAATTGGTATGGGGGGGGGGGGGGTAAAGTGTAAGTTCCAATCCCTAATTACAATTATAAGTTAAGTTTCAAGTATAAGGTTTAGGGATTTAGTGTGTTATTATGTTATAAGGGGTGTTATGGTATTCGGGGACCATAACTAGCTCAGAAACATTAAGACAATGCTTCTAATAATAATTTAGTGTTTCGGATAATGTCCGATTGTTCGGTTATATACCGGTTCGTTAAAGCGCTAAATTGCACTTTTTAGTGTCTTATAAGTACCTTTTTGTATCCTTTCAATTCCCAACACTTAGGGAAATATTCTGGATAATAAAACGATATTTCTGCATAATATTCATATGATTAAATGCTGAATTGAGCTGAATTATACGAAATTATGCACTTAAAGTGCGTTTCGGGTGCTTTTTAGTGCTTATTTTTGCTTTCGCAATGTCTATAAATTAAACCCTTACATGTACTCTTGGGTTTTAATGTACTTTTGTCGTCGGCCCTACACCTAGGCCTCAATTCTAATGTCTGACTGCTTTCTGCAGTTCTGTTGACACGATGTGTCTTACCGGTGAGTTTACTAATATTTCTGACGCAACGCTCTCGTTTATGCATAAAGCTATATTTTGTAGTACAGAATGTGCATGAATTCACTTGCATGGAATTCAGAAATTTATTTGTCTGGTAAACCAGATCATGTACAGTCATTAAAGCACAAATTACTGTTCATCTAGTGTACGGAATGTACGGAAAAGTGACGGTTGTCACAGTCTCCCCCCGTTAAAAGAATTTCGTCCCGAAATTCAAGCGATGCCATCTGTCGCAGGGGAGTTGTGAAACCAGTATGGTCACTTAGATTCATGATTTGTCTTCATGTTCCCATGAAATCTCTGGGTCATGTCATGAATTCTATCATACTCAAGTAAGTCGATCATGACTTTTCTGTATCTTGTGGACTCTTGGTCCATAACCTCAACAGGTTTCTATAGTATCACGGACTCTTGGTCCAAAACCTCAGCAGGTTTCTATAGTATCACGGACTCTTGGTCCAAAACCTCAACAGGTTTCTATAGTATCACGGACTCTTGGTCCAAAACCTCAACAGGTTTCTATAGTAATTCATGTTGTTTTTCGTTGACGTGAATTTTATTTATGGGAACAATGACCGTTCCTTAAGTCAGACTCCTCTACAGACTAGACACATGAATGCGTCGCGATCACTACTGATCTTTTTCTGGGAGTTTCATCTTGTGAACAATGGTTCTGATCCCTACACCGGGGATTCAACCTTTTCGTTTTCCAACTCACACTATGCCTTCTCTAGGCGAGGCTCTCATTTTAGTCATACTTCTTGTCTCAAATTCATACGATTTCTACCGCTCCTCGGCGTAATCTTTCTGTATTCTACGGGCTGTCCTGATATGATCACATATCTGAAGGATCTGGCCTCTAGTTTTCCTGGGCCATCTCGGGCCAGTTGATTGTTTATTTCTCGTCTCCGTTCAACATGATGGGAATTTACTCAATATGTTACGTCTAAAGCTTTACACGAAGCGGTTTAGACGATGGTGTGATAGATACCGTTTTAGGAAAACTCCACTAAGGGCAAGTGAGTGTTCCGGCTTTTCATCAAAGTTTATCACACAAGAACGTATTGTGTTCATACAGTCTGCATTGTTCAGCAGCTCAGATCATATTCGAGTTCTTACGATCATCGGTGTGTTGCAACCCTTGTGATCAATAAAGATCGTGCAACGTTTTCTTTCAGGTAATGGCGTCCAGTTGTGGCGCGCAATCACTGTGTCTATCTCAAGATCTCTTCTCGTGATTCCTTAATCAATATGCCGCGTGTGCAATGTCGTGGTCTCGTTGCATCGACGTACAATCGAGACTTGTCGAGAGACGTCACATAATTGCAACTCTAGCTCCTTAGCTCTTGGTTGCAGGGTTGGCATGAATTTCGTTCTTATCCCCATGTATCTTCAGTTTTCCCTTCGCGAACTCGAAATCCGCTTTTTGTTCTTACAGCATATAACTGTTCTCTTCTCTAAGAGTTGCAAGGTAATTGCAGCTGTTGCTCACGACCTTCCTTGGTCGTTGGCCATATAAGCATGTAGTCAAATAAGTATATGACTTATCCAGGTATGGCTTACACGTTCGATTCATGAGGTCCATGAATATTGTCGATGCATGTGTTAAGCCAAAGGATACGACAAGGATCTTGTAATGCTCGAAGCAAGTCCTAAAGGTCGTTTTAGGGATATTTCCTCTTGTATTCACAGCGGAGGATATCTTGTACTCAAATCGATCCTTGAGTGGTGACTAGGATCTTATGATTTATCTGTTTTATGTCATCAGTCCTTGACAAAGGATTCTGATTTTCAATTCTCGGGAATTTATGCAAAGTGGAGTCTACCACTTTCTCCTTGTGCCCTTAACTAAGGGCGTCATGTCCCTAATATTCTCTGTCTAGCAGCTCTTGCAGTTATATCGGGGGCTCATGCTTCACGGACGAAGCTAGTCGGTAAGGCGTCATTCGGCACTGGTGCCGCTTTTGGCACGAGGCTCATCTTAAACCTCTCTTGTCGCTGCGGAGGGGCGTTCCTGGCAAGTCTTCAGAAAATGGCTTCTGGAACTTCTTCCATCACGGGGATGTTCTCAGGCTCTACACTTAGATATCCAATCTATGTTGACTATCATATTATGACTTCGCAAGTCAATGGTAACAGAAGGTTCCGACCTTCCGAGTCCCTAAATGTAATCCTTAATTGTTTCGACTGTTTAAACTAGCCTTCTATATGCTCATTTCTAAAGAATACGGAACGTCTAATTTACTTGAAACTAGGGCAAGCAGTTTCTTATGTTCTAAGCATGCAAGGTTAAAGTTGGTGCCAGTATTAATCAAAAGTAGATGCATTAGGTTGGTTAATAGGGAGTACCCGTAACCGCATCTGGATCCTGGCGTGCTTCACGAGTTTCAATCGTGAAAACCCTTCCTTGCTTGTTTCTTCCTAGGGCAATCTTTCCTAAAGTGCCCTGCTTCACCACATTTGTAGCAGCCTGGTATTCTCTTATTTCTTCCATCTGGGTCCTTCGCCCAACAGGCATCCTTGCTGTGCCCTTCTTTTCCACACTTTCCGCACGTAGGCCTTAGACATCGACCCTCATGGTGAAAAGTGCATTCCCCGCATCTCGGCTTAGTCCTCGAGTATATTTTGCCACCAGCCTTATTAGTGGCTCCATCAGTTTTCCTGACATGCGGCGGTTTCACTTTCTTTCTTTTGCCTGTTTTAGAGCTTCCATAGTTGACTTGGGTGCTCATCTTTAGATTCGAAGACTTCCTCTTCTTATTGCCTGATGACTCCACAGGAGTCTCTTTCTTGTCATCCTCAGATTCTGAAAATTTTCCCGCACGTAGAGCTTCTTCAGTCAGAGTGACACTCATATCGATAGCCTCTGCAATGGTTGAGGGCTTTGAGGTAGTAACCATGCTCCTGATCTGAGGTGCAAGTCCCCAAATGAATCGTTCAACCCTTTTGAATTCCGGTTTGACTAAGTAGGGGACGACTCTAGACAAGTCGTGAAATCGTTGGACGTATTCAGGAATCTTCGGTCCATCCATTTTCAAGTTCCAGAACTCCACCTCAATCTTCTGGATTTCAGCCCTAGAACAGTATTTCTTTTCCATCATTTCCTTGAGCTCGTCCCAGCTTAGTGCATAAGCAGCATCTGCACCAAGGTTTTGAACCTGAAGGTTCCACCAGGAGAGAGCGCCATCTATAAATAACCCCGAGATATAGGTAACACTCTGTTGGGGCGAACAGTTACTCATTCTTAGGATGGAGTCAGTCTTTTCTGCCCAACGAACAAATGCAACGGCACCTCCTGTGCCATCAAAATTTAATGGCTTGCAGTCCAGGAACTGTTTATAGGTGCAACCAGTTGGAGGGTTATTTCCAGTAGTGCCATTGCTGTGCTCAGAGCGGAGGGCTTCATGTCGTGCAATTGCCTACGAGATGCGTTCTTGCAGCTCGGCTTCTGTCCTTGGCAACGTACTGGTGTTTGTGTCTCGCCTGGGCGGCATTCTCTTCTGCCAAAATGGTATGAAGTAGGTTAGACAACATTCCAATTGTCTATGAGATACATAGCACCATAAGCCACCCAATTTCACACGTATATATAATCAGTGTATAAGCGAGGAAACAGTTATTGAGCCTTCACATAGGCTTGCCAACTTGGCTTATTGTTTGAAATGAACTCGAGGCTACATCGCCTTGGTCATTCAAGTTTTAGTTATTTCCTGCTACATTGGTTTAGCTTTACTGGTGCGTATATTTCCCCTTTGATGGGGTTGTTTATGTATAGGTGATAGGAAGTGTATCGTCACTGATTCTTCCTGAATGTCATTCCACTTCTCTTGCTTAAACGTCGTTTTCACAAACGTCTCGTATGCAGGTAGAAGTGTCAGTCACGAAGTAGGCTAAGACAGGCTCCCTACTTTCTAACATGCTAAAGCACTGATCTATGTGTTGTTCTACCAGATGAAGGTGAGGACACCTATAGATTAATTTTGTATGGTTTTCATTAGCTCGGCCCGGAGAGTCCACCAGGATTTCTGTGCACTACAAGTCGTTATTACGTGGGCCCCCGTATTAATAAATTGTCTTGCACAGTTACCCCAAATTTTCTCTCATCCAAGCAGATGATCAATCGAGGAGGGGACACTATTGTCCTTGTACCTCTTGTCATGGAAAGGACCATTGCAGTGGTCCACGCGCTAACACTCGTTGTTGTTACGCGCGAATAGGCACGATGATTAGATGAAGGAGGAATACAGAGGATTCCTAGTAGTTGGAGGGGCACCTTCAAGATGAATACTTCATCTTCCTTTTCTGGTTAAGTGTGTCGTCAATCTTGCTTCACATAAGCCGCAGGGATCTCATCCCGTTGATTGAGAATTTGATCAAGGTTGCCGCCTCTGCCTCGCCATCATCACCATAGTTAGGAACCTTCACGATCGAGAGGGAAGAGCAGCCATCTCCTACGGAAGCAAGCTCAGCATCTTGTTTGGTAATCACTCCCAGCCATGAGCTTTGCAAAGGACGCGAGGTCGGTAGCTTCATCGTGCGAGTCACGTACAGTAATAGGAGTCGGAGTCGAAAGTATATTTATTCACGTCAATAATCATTCCGTACACTTATTTGTATGTATATATATCAATAACATATATGCTACTTAGCATAATCAAGCAATTTAATGCATTATATCACGTATAACTCTCGTTTTTTGGGGGGGGGGGGTCATTTTGTTTTTGGCAAGTCTAACCCATGTAGACTATGCTTTGGTTGGCACCTTATTTTAAAGGTATTCCTCACTAATGTCCTTGCCTTGTCACTTTTTGAAAAGTGTCTGAGTCGTGGATCTTGGCGCTTTCGTGAATGCAATGAAAACCTTTTTGTAAAATGTTTTCATGAGAGAACTCTAGTGATTGTAGTCTAGACTCGAGAAAAATCCTAGTTCACTACAATCGAAGCTCTGATACCAAACTGTCACACCCTGTCTTTTGCGGAAGCGTATGATGTGTGACTAGCTTGTTATCATTGCATTCAATCATAATAAACAACTACATGATCAAAACGATGTTCATCCATTTATGAAAATTTAAGTATTATAAACACTTGTTATTTAAGTTTTCAAAGCATGACCTTTGACAAGGTTTCAATTCAACAAAAGCGGATAACATCTAAACTTGTAGTCTACTTCTAGTTACGACACTTGCGCCCAAGATCCATCCTGTCACCTGAAATACATGTGATTTTGGAAAACATCAACATAAAGTTGAGCGAGTTCATGCGTTTTTGTATTTCACATTTTTATACTTTGTATGAAAACACAATATGTGTCATGTATAATTCAAGTTTTTCTTGAGTACCCCACGTACTCAAGTATAATTCCCGTTTTCTTGAGTACCCCACGTACTCAAGTATCATTTAGTTTTCTTGTGTACCTCACGTATTAAATGATTGTTTATACAAGGACATTAAGGCATGTGAGGACATATGGAGCATTAGTGTTGGCTCCTTTAAGGCATGTGAGCATATGGAGCATTAGTGTTGGCTCCTTTAACTGTGTCGATTACCCTCGACTGTGTCGATTAACCTCGACTGCGTCAATTTCCCTTGACTGTGTCGATTGCCCTCGACTGTGTCGATTTCCCTCGACTGGGACACCGAAGCACTCATGAGGTCACATAAGGACCATGAGTGGGGCTCGGCCGTACCCGTTAGATCTAACCCTCATCCCTAATTAAGTATTAATGGCATCTCAATATCTAATTTAAGCTCACATGATCTAGTATTTTCTAGGCTTTTCTTAAAGCTCATCATATTGCACTCACCACGAGTGCTTCTCGTATTCTCAAATCACATTGCACTCGGTTCTCGTTCTCACCAAGAGTGCTTCTTGTATTTTTACTCTTTGTAAAAATTATAATATTTGTAACATGTATTTCACCCCCGAGAGTTATAAAACCAAAAACAGTTAGAGAAAAAGGGGAGCATGAACTCACAACTTTGCGTTCCTGTGCGTCGTAAACTTCACCGGATTTGCTTAATTAACGTCGTAACCTATACGCGTTTTCTTAACGTTAGTCACTAGACTTGCGTCGCACAAGTACAGTCACTCTCTATTGTATATATATTCTTGTGTTAAAAATATTTTATATTTTTAACTAAGTGTCTTACTTATATTATTTTCTCAAAAATTAATATAAGTATCTCGTGTTTTGCACTTTGCACCCGAATTATGTATCTTGTATGTTGTATGTGTATTTTTATGTTTATACTCCTCATGAGTATTTAGTGTATTTTTAAGTCTTAATACACTAGCACGTATAACACATACTATATACACTTAGCACAAAAGTTGGTGAAAAAAAAATATATATTTTTCTCTCAAAAAAATATACATACTTATATCCATTTTTATTTTTGAAGAAATCCTCATTTCTTATCACCAAAAATTAGGGAAACCTTGGTAATACTTTTAAATACCTTTTTAGGGAATAAGTTTCTCAAAAACTTATATTTTTCTAAGTGTCAAAATTTATAAAAATTTTGACAGAGTTTCCTCTAAAAATGAAGGTTTCCCATGTTTTCAAAACATGTGTTTATTTTCTTTTAAATCGTCAACAACAATTATCAACAATAATCATCAACAATGATTACTAATTTCTCCATTTCATGAACTTGAATATTTACAAAAATGTGTAGTAACTTACTAGCACATTTAGTAAGTCTTGTCATCTTTAAAAATAAGTTTAGTTTCTTAAAAACTTTATTTTTAAAGAATATGAAGTTTCACAACTTCTAGTCAAGATTCACAAAAATATTTCTTTGTTGAACTTCCTTGTTACAGAAGTGTTTACACACTTGTTTATTTACTAAAACTATATTTAGTTCATGTAAGATCCGGGTTTTAAACAAGACTAATATTTTTGCTTGGTTCTTCCGAAAAACCACTTGTAGATCTTTAGATCTACATGTTTAGAGTCTTATTTTACAAGAAAATTTACTTTTACTCAAGTTCATGTTTAGTGTGTAGTAGAGTTTCATCATTTAACCCTTTTCATTCTTAACATATTCTATGTCATGTTTCATGAACATGACTAATCCGGGTTAGATGATGATCCGAGCTACCACAACATAGATCGGCACTAAATAATCATAACAAGACAAGTCTTACAAGATTCACACAACAACATAGCTTTTATCCAACATTTTTAACATTTTAGTAAACTTTTAGCATGTCTTCTTGTACGTTCAAAGATTTTAACCGACAAAGTTCTTTTTAACCACTTTAAAATAGATCGAGAGTGTGTTTAAAACCACTTACTACTAGCTCGAGGCTAGGGAAGATTCTAGTCGCAAAATGAGTGGATAAAAGCAATCGGGAGAGGTCCTTCAAGATCCGTTGCTTGCAACCTTCCTGATTAGGCCCGAGACACCTTAGAATCACCATAGATTGCTTGGGAATTAGCTAGAAAAATTATGGTAGTGTGGGGGTGTTTGGGCCGTAAGCTTCAAGGGAGGGAGAGGAAGATGTGGTGAGTTGAAGTGTGTGTGAATGATAGAGAATGAGAGTCTTATGGTTTATAATCTTGTTCATCCAACATATCTTTGTCCATTGTGCATTGTGTCCTCTAAAGTACACAACATATCTTACACTAAATCCAATCAAGATCCCAAGATATCTACCAAATCTTTTAAATTAGGCACATGGCCTATTTTGTGAAGATATGGGGAGGGGTCTAAGTGTAACCTTTAGTTATAGAATTATCCAAATCCAAGATTATGATCTTTAAGAGATCTTGTAAGATCATATGGAATCCAAGAAAGATATGTAGGATCTTGGCATGATTGTATAAGATTATGGAAATCTTATGGGGTGGGGTCCTTGTGACCGTAAATTGGTATGGGGAGGGGTAAAGTGTAAGTTCCAATCCCTAATTACAATTATAAGTTAAGTTTCAAGTATAAGGTTTAGGGATTTAGTATGTTATTATGTTATAAGGGGTGTTATGGTATTCGGGGACCATAACTAGCTCAGAAACATTAAGACAATGCTTCTAATAATAATTTAGTGTTCCGGATAATGTCCGATTGTTCGGTTATATACCGATTCGTTAAAGCGCTAAATTGCACTTTTTAGTGTCTTATAAGTACCTTTTTGTATCCTTTCAATTCCCAACACTTAGGGAAATATTCTGGATAATAAAACGACATTTCTGCATAATATTCATATGATTAAATGCTGAATTGAGCTGAATTATATGAAATTATGCACTTAAAGTGCGTTTCGGGTGCTTTTTAGTGCTTATTTTTGCTTTCGCAATGTCTATAAATTAAACCCTTACATGTACTCTTGGTTTTTAATGTACTTTTGTCGTCGGACCTACACCTAGGCCTCAATTCTAATGTCTGACTGCTTTCTGCAGTTCTGTTGACACGATGTGTCTTACCGGTGAGTTTACTAATATTTCTGACGCAACGCTCTCGTTTATGCATAAAGCTATATTTTGTAGTACAAAATGTGCATGAATTCACTTGCATGGAATTCAGAAATTTATTTGTCTGGTAAACCAGATCATGTACAGTCATTAAAGCACAAATTACTGTTCATCTAGTGTACGGAATGTACGGAAAAGTGACGGTTGTCACATTTTTTACCAACAAAACATATATTTACCTGGCGCCAAAAAAAGGCTCATTATATAAGTACAACAGCTAAACAAATCTTCATACTCCACACATTCACTAAAACACGCCACATATTATCTAAAACGCCATAGAATTAAAAAAAAAAAGTGACTCAGGTTATTGCATGGAGGTTTGAGAGGTCAGAGGGACGTTTCAACCTAAAGTTCTCTGACAGGTGAAGGGTGAAAGTCAAAACAATCAAGGTCATACTTAGTATGGATGAAGCTATTTATTCTATCCCTTGGGATTCTAGTGGCCTACGATTCTGAAAGGAGTCGAACAGTAATAAGAAGATTAAAGAGAAAATTTCCAGAAGATGATGATGATGATGATGACGACGATGATGATACTGATCTACAAAAAGTTACCGGTTGGATTCTGGATGAACAATCAAGAACGGTGAGCATGAGCTATCAGCATGGGGTGGATCATTCATTGATAATGGACGAAGTGCTGAACAAAGATAGACTACATCTTCTTGAACAACTCTGTGATTTATCACATTCGAACGATGCAAGATCCAGCGTTGTGAATATATTCAAGAACAGGATGCAATAAAAAAGAAACGAGATTATGGCGTTATACGCCAATGAAGAAGATGATGATGAGGATGATGATGATGATGATGATGATGAGTCTGATGAGAGTGATGAACAAAGCGATGGTTACATCTCTGATGTAATACCATCCATAGAAGACTATTAGTTTTTGTTTGATTTTTTCTTAGCTGTACTCTTTTCAATTATTAATGAATTTAAAAACGCCATGAACGCCAAGAAAATTTACCTTGAAAACATATATGAACTGTTGAAATTTACAAAAACGCCATAAAGAAGTTATAATTACTAAATGATTTTATTGAATTTGGGGACGCCATCAACGCAAGATATTTACTATGCAAGTAATCTAAAAAATAATAAAACGCCATGTAGTTGTTGAATCTAACTAAACGCCAAAAAAATCTTTGACGCAAAAAAAAGCGGTGTTGTGAGACGCATTTAAAAAAATAATATAAAACGACAAAAAAACCCCTCCGCCCTTCACTATATCGTATGCCAGATGATAGGCCAGCATCTGTTCTTACCGTTCTCACACTTTAGGGCGTTTTCTCCTGATCTCGTACCGATATATATATATATATATATAAAGGATTAAATGAAAAGTCACTTGAGTTGAAAAAACTAAAGAAACCTTTATAAAAACTCATAAGATTTTTATTTTTTTTCTAAAAAAGTAGGGAATGTAACACACATATATTTGAATATTTTTGTAAAGAAAATAAAAAAAAACATAGATATATTTCCAAAAAAATATAACTTACAAATTTTGAAAATTAAAAAAAAAAAGAACTAGTCATCGCATTTTACATTTTTATTATAAAAATGTACAAATATATGTATGTTACGTTTCCTGTTTTTTTTAGAAAAAATAACAATGTGTATATATATATAATGTCTTATTAACTCAAGTGAGTTTTCTTCCTATACTTCACCTATATATATATATATATATATATATATATATAGGGTCAGGATTTAGAGAAAACGCTCAAAAGTGTGAGAATGGTGAGAACGCTTAACGATTGTCCGATCAAAACAATCTATGGACTAGATTGGCACGGTGGCGATTTCGTAAATAACATCAATTTTATTACGTGGACGCGCTTCATTAAGGGTAAAAGTGTCTTTTGACTACTCCAAACAAAACGCCATCTCATGAAAATAAAACGCCAAAAAGAAAAATCACACAACATTCTGCTAAAAACGCCATTAGATATAAAACGCCAAACTTAATAATAATAAAATCCCGCCTAAAAAACCGCCAAAAAATCCTATATGTACAACTCAGACATTCAATTAAAATAACGCAAAACAAAAACCTGAAACGCCATATTTAATATATACAATTAGACTGATAAACGCTAGAAACCCCAAACATCAAATATATTGTTGTCAATAAAGTGTAGTTGTATGGTGTGGACAACATTGTCAGTTATATTTCTTAACTGAGGATTAACAATGTTATCCAACACCATACAACAACACTTTATTGATTTTAGCATGATCAAATTTACAGTTTTAAGATGGTTTATTTTGTGGCGTTCTTTTTATCGGTAAAACGCCAAAAAAGATAACATTTTGGCTGAGAGAGTGTAAAATCAATAACATTTTTGCTGCATAAGATGGACAAAAATTATAGAAAAAGAGGCTGATTTCATACCAAAGTCGAAACAGCCAGTGAAGATGCTTCAAAAGAAGAAAGAGACTGGTGACAGTGAAGATTTGAAGATCAATATTTATTTTTTTTTAATTTTCTTTTTCCGTTGATTGTTATTTAATCAACAACGCCATATTTAATAAAAACGCCAAAAAAGGCAAATGTCTTACACCTTTAGCGTTTATCAAACCATCATAAAATGACTTTGGACAAGTCTTATAAAAAAACTTTTTTTATGTATTCTTTTTTTTATTTTCCTTTTCAGTTGATTGTTGTATATAATAAAACGTCATATATAATAAAAACGCCACAACAGCCAAAATGCTTGTTTAAACGATATCATCCAGTTAAAACGCCCCACCAAAAACTCCCAAACTATAATAAAATTAGTTTAAAAAAAGTATTATAAAAAAACAAAAAAATAAAAAACAAAAAAAAACTTGAAAATGTAACTAGAAACAGTAACTTCAAATCAGAAAAACTGAAGATAGGGAAAATTTATTATATTAGAATCTAAAACGCCAAACTTGAAAGATGGGACGTGTTACAGACTTCAGAGATAAAGCTTGTCAAAAACAATAATTACAAACAATAACCGAAAACACGAATACTTTATTATAATAACGCACCGCCTAACTTACGCGCCAAAAAGAGATCCTATAAAATGATACATCTCAGCAACTTCCATTTGATCAAACCAAAAAAAAAACAAAAAAACAAACGCCAATACTACTAAAATACCACTCACTGTAAAACGCCAAAAAAATCAAGATGGCTAATATGCTTTCTTGGATATTCAGTATTGTTATTCGTCAAGTTTCACTGAATGAATTGTTAGGGAGGCAAGTAACTCAGTAAGATTTTGCTGCATGAGATTGACAAAAATTCAAGAAAAAGATACTAATGCGAGTCATATGGCATTTTGTATTTTTTGTTCTTGAAGAAGGCTTGGATGAGGAGAAGAGATCAATGACACTGAAGAGTGAGATGATAAATATGAAGAACAACATGAAGAAAAAGAGAAAAATCCACCCACACGTCATAGATCTATGTCCCCAAACATCTAGAAAAAAGGCCACTACAACAGACGAGCAGGCAAAATAATCAAACATATAGGTTTGTTAAGTTTTACAAAAACGCCATATTTTGGTGTCAGTTCTTGTACTATTAATCCAGAAGTGTGAGGGGTGTATTATAACACTATATATAACACCATGTAACACCACATAACACCATATAACACTATGTAACATCATATGACACTATATAACACTATACATCTATCATAGACATGCTATCAGACAAAAGATAGTGTTATACCTGTTATATAGTGTTACATTGTGTTATATGGTGTTACATAGTGTTATACGATGTTTATATGGTGTTATATAGTGTTATAATACACTTCTCACATTTCTCACACTTCTAGATTAATGTACAGGATCCTCAGACTATATATATATATAAAGAGGATCATGAGAAAACTACATCTAAATGAGAAAACTATAAAACTAACTAAAAAAAGCCTAAAAAAGTTAAAAAAAAACATACCAATTTTTTTTTACAATTTTTTATAAAAAAACGCTATTTTTTTACAAACTACATCAAATTTTTTTTGTTGTACTGCACATGTGCATTATATGTGTACTACACATGTGCATTATATCCGTATTAGTACACATGTGCAATACAACAAATTTTTTTTTAAATTTTTTCCATACGTAAAAAATAGCGTTTTTTTTATAAAAATTGTAATAAAAAAATTTGGTATGTTTTTAGTTAGTTTTTTAGTTTTCTCATGATCCATCCCCTATATATATATATATATATAGGGAGAAGATCATGCGAGAACCACCTCTTATGCGAGAACCGCGAGAACCAATGTGAACACAACAAAAAATGCCTAAAAATAGCTAAAAATCACACAAAAATTTTTTTTTTTTTGATTTTTTTAATATTTTTATGTTAAAATCGCTACTTTTCGAAGCCAAAAAAAATTTTTTTTTTTTTTTTTTGATTCGAAAAGTAACGATTTTAATATAAAAAATATTAAAAAAATCAAAAAAAAATTTAGATTTTTTTAGATTTTTTTAGGTTTTTTGAGGGTTTAGTTTTTAGCATTTTAGCTTGGGAGGGGGGGGGAGGGGGTTTAGGTTTTTGGGGGGTGGGGGAGGGGGTTTAGGTTTTTTTTTTGGGGGGGGGGGGGGTTAGGTTTTTTGGGGGTTTTAGTTTTTAGCATTTAGCTTGGGGGGGGGGTTAGGTTTTTTTTTGGGGGGGGGGGTTAGGTTTTTTAAGGTTTTTTTAGCTATTTTAGGTTGTGTTCACATTGGTTCTCATGGTTCTCACAATAAATGGAGTTCTCGCATGAGCCCCTCCCTATATATATATATATATATATGTATAATGTCTTACTAAAAGAAAAGAACTCTATGATCAAACTTTAAACTCGTTTAAAAAAAATGGCGGTACACCAATTATAGTATTTAATTAAGGTTGGTGAATATATATACTAGTGGTGCCTGCGAGAGCTGGCAGAAAACATAAACACTAGTAATCACGTAATATGTAGAGTAAATTACCAATATTGTCTATAAGGTTTGGGCCTGTTTGGCAGTTTCATCCAAAAACGATTTTTTTGTGCTATTCTACCCTTCAGTTTTGCTACTTTTTACCAATTTCATCTAAACGTCTAACTGGAAATTGCAAGTTTTGGTCGATGGCTCTGGTATTGAACGGCGAGATGGTTAGATTGAAGTTTAGGTTTGGTTTGTGATGGCAACTTAATCGAGTTGCAGATGTGTAGTGGATGTCGCATTTTTATGAGGTTGTCAGCTTTGAGAAAATAGGTGTTGCGGGTTCATTGTGTTGGAGAAGAAGTGTAGAGAAAGATCGGAGAGAGACCGGAGATAGAGAAGGGGGGATTTAATATAATAAAAATAATATATTTAAAAAAACCCCTCATTAAATGACAATTTCTAACCTAGTTATACGTTTAGATGAAAAAGGCAAAGCTGCCACAAGTGAATTGCAGTATGGCACAAAAAATCGTTTTGGATGAAATTAGCACATAAGCATAAATCTTAGAGACGATTTTGGCAGTTTACATAAAATGTTGGGGAACTTGGTTTAAAACTCAATAATATGTATTCAAAGATTGTATCATATCTTTTAAAAGTTGTAATTACTTCAACTCAACAATAATATAGATTAATAATCTAATAAACCCAATTTTTGGAGGGTTTATTATTATTATTATTATTATTATTATTATTATTATTATTATTTGTATCGTTTACTTAATTTTATGAGTAATTTTATATATGTAGATGTTCTTTTAACGGATACTTAGAAAATATAGATGTCGATAATATGAAATGAATAAAGGTCATTATCGAATATGATATACTTACTAGGGATGGTAATAGGGCGGGTTTGGGGCGGGTCTAGGTAATCCAAACCTCAAACTTGATTAGATAAGTTTGTCCTAGAACCTTCTCAAAACCTATCAGATTCTGTCAGGTGGATTACCCGTTGAGTATTGGGTATACCCGCTAATATAAAAACAAATTACCCGTTGGGTATAGCCGACCCAAAGTCGTTGGGTATCAATCGGGTAACTACTAATTCATTAATTTACCATTATCACTATATATAAACTGGATCAGGAGAAAACGCCTAAAAGTGTGAAAACAGTGAGAACGGATCCTGGCCGAACACATGGCGCACGATATAATGAAGGCGGAGGGCTTTTTTGTCCTTTTATCTTCTTTTTCCCATGCATGTCTCACAACACCTCTTCATTTTTGGTGTGTAAGATTTTTTTGGTGTTTAGTTAGATTCAATAACCACCTGGCGTTTTATTGTTTTTTAGATCTTCCTCGATGAATTAATCGTTTTTGTGTTACATAGTAATATTTTGGCATTTTGGTTAAAGATGGCGTTTTTAGTATGATCAATGGAAGTGATGATGGAAGCGATGGTAACGTCGTTTATATAATTATGTTTTTGGCGCGTAGTTTATGATGGAATTTTTTGTAATAAATTTTAATAATTGACTTTCAGTTACTGTTTGTTCCACTTGTTCATCTGTTTCCATCAGATCTGGTGAAATTCTGGTGTCATTGGCACATCTTTGTTAGAAGTCCAACCTTGTGTTGCACACTAGAGCTTCATGATTGGTGACTTCCAGATATTTTCTGATGCAGGTAGCTCTACATTCCTTTCCTCAAAGGTTTCAGCAACTATGATTAACTAGAATCTGGGAAAAGGTAAGTGGGATTAATCCTTCCAGACTTGGTGAGAACTGACCTTTTCATTCGGTTGAAAATTTATGTCCCATAATCAATGTTGAACCTTGTAATGAGTCCATACATGATTGTGATTGTTTATCTTGAAATCTCCTATTTTTGTGATTTGCTCCTTGTAGCCGAGTTCTACGAACCTTTTCATCAGATCTTCCTCCTTTGGTGCTTCAATGTAACTTGCATTGATTGTAAGTTCCAAACATTCTCTGATTTTTCTTGGGGTGATAGTTACTAAAATACTTCCCTAGAAATAAGCTGTAACTTAATCCTTTCTGGTCTCTTTGAGTGTGTGAATAAGTTGTTGTATAATATTCTTTGGTACATCCTTGGTTTTCATCATAGCTTGAGTAATTGGGCAGTTCAACAAGAAGTCAACTAAAAGTTGACATCTTTGGTCGTATTGTGAGTGCTCAACGTTCATCATGAGATTGTTATCTTTAACGAGTAGAAATTGATCTTCCCTGATGAAGGTGATATCATGTTCAATAATTGTAATGTTCATATTGACAGTGTTTGGTGCAGACATGGTGATTTAGGGATGAATTTTTGCTTTTAAAAAACAAAGGTGTTCCAGGGCTTGTAACATTTGAGGTTGAGGGTGAAGTTCCGGTTTTGAAATTGGGTATATATGGGATAGAGATCGTGGGTTGGTTAGTATTTATGTAGGTTTATGACAAGTTAATGGTAATTATCTTTATCTAAACCGTTTTTGAACTTTTGATATATCTCCAATATTCTTCAACCAGATGAATTATGATTGGTGAATACTAACGGCCATGTGGTACATTTCACCTCTTGCGGGACCCTATTTCAGAGAAAAGGTCCAGTAATATTCTTTCTAGAAGCTGACATCCTTCCCCCTTTTTGAAAGGCAAAAACTCTTTCTAGTGACGTCATCAGAAAAATATGTCTAATATTTTGTTTATTAGAACTGGTTTTACTTGCATTTCTTTTTATCAGATAGTCATCATAAATGTTTCTTCCCCCTAAATATAGTGCTCCCCTTTCGTTTTAGTTTTTTTTTTCTTTTGAAGATGAGAGGGAATGAGTAGAGTATCAGAAATGGTACTTACATATGCTTTTCTGGTGGAACTCCTTGTTCTTTCTTGAAAGGATGTTTTGATAAAAATTTGAAAGGAAAAATAGAGATATCATGAGAGATGTTCTCTATATTTCACACATGTTTTTTATTTGAACAAATCTTATGTTGTCTCCTTTCTTTTACCATTTTTGATCCACTATATCTGATTTTGTCAGATTTTCCTTGAAAAGTAACTAATCAGATTTCATCAGATTTTACCATATTAAAACAAAAGATGTTTTACTAGATTTCATGTCTTATTGAAAGTCTCACCCTGGAAGCGGGTAGTACGCTTTGGGAAGTGAGGCAATCTCAATCCACGTTATGTTGGTCCGTTCAAGATTCTGGAAAGAATAAGTAAGGTTTCTTATCGGCTTGAGTTGCCTGACGAACTTAGTAATGTTCACGACGTTTTTCACCGCTCAAATCTAAAGAAGTATTTGTCTGATGAAACACTTGTGGTTCCTTTACAAGAATTGAAAATCGAAGACAAATTGAAGTTTATTGAGGAACCCGTGGAATTCATGGACCGGGAGGTTAAGGTCCGTAAACACAGTCGAATCCCAACCGTGGAATTCGTTGGAACTCAAGACATGGACCGGAGTTCACGTGGGAACGCGAGGATCAGATGATGCTCAAGTATCCTCACTTATTCAAAACTGCCGAACCTAACCCTGATGCAACTAGTGAATTTCAGGACGAAATTCCCTTTCAAGTTGGGGGATGATGTGGTACCCGAGGAAAATCCACACTCATCTTAACTTACCGTTTCCCTCCTTCGAGACTGCTTATCAAATTTCTGGATGAAATTTCTTCCAAGTTGGGGATGTTGTGACAACCCGCAACTTCAGGTTACTACATTAACCTAACCACATTTAATTTAATCATACATTCATAGCACTGCATTTAACTAGGGTTAGTTAAATGAGTCTACATTAGTAATTCGGGGAATTACAGGAACACATACATGACAACTCTTGAACATTGGCGATTAACGTGAATAATAATTATAAACGGATGGTTTATATGAAACTTGTGTGGTGCTTGACAAATACGTGAACTATATGCTTTAATTGTAAATTACACAGTATTATGTAGTTTTTGTGTAAAAGTTATATTATTAGGGGGTGCTTAGAGTAATTATGAAACTCTACTAAACTACTCAAACCCTAACCCACCCATACTTTCATTGTACGACATTTCCACCATTCCCTGATCATCTCTAATTCTTCTTCAATCATCCTTGGCTTCACAAGTTCACACACATCAATTCTTGATCTTCAATTCATCTAGATTTAACCAGAGGTAAGTGTTTATGATTACATGATATGTTGTTAATCTTGTTCTTTTGATTTATACAAACCCTAGTTATCCAAATAGTTGATTGTGTGTGATTGATTAGGCCAATGAATACATGATTTCTTAGACTGGATGATTGTGCAATAATTGCTTGATGTTTGTGGTATGATAACATTGTTAGATTGATTGATTTGATGCCCTACATTGTTGATTTCTGTGCATTTGGGGGTTTTTGTTCGTAGAAATCTTGAAGAATGAAATCCCTGATTGTTGTCAGACTTTGTGAAGTCACAAAGCTTCTGTCCATAGTTGTTAAACATAATAAATTCTTTGAATGTCCGCACTTGTGGCTTAGGGTATTGTCCGCACATGAATAAAATCAAGTAGTCTGCATTTAACTATGTTCAATAGGTCTGCACATGTCGTTTATGTAGGATCTGCACTTAAATTAAAACCCTATATCCTCACTAATGAAATTACTTATGTCCGGACTTATGAAATTAATTATGTCCGCACATAATATACCATAACAGTCATCACTTGATGCTTTTCAGCTTGTCTGCACATGTGGAACCTTTATTAAGTCCACACTTAACATGTAGCACAGTGTCCGAACTTGTGGTTTATAGTGTGGTCCAAATTTAATGAATCCATATAGGTCCGAACTTATCAAGAGCCTATGAGAGTCCGTATTTAATAAAAATAACTAGTCCGCACTTGTGGGTTTCATAAGTGTCTGCTCTTAGTCAAAGTGAGATTGTCCACACATAGTGTTTTTATGAGGGGTCCGAATTTGTATTATGTTAAAGAAGTCCGAACTTAGTTAAGACTCAAGATGTCCGAACATATCAAGGTCTACAGGATCAGAACTTGATGAATTTATATATATCCGAACTTAAATTGTTTTTGAAATGTCCAAATTTAGTTGGTGATCGAACATGTCCGACCTTAATTAATAAAAGGAGTCCACACATGAGGGTTTGAGGGATCCGTATTTATATGGCATCATGGGATCCGGACTTATATTACGAAAAGAATCAGAGCTTGTACCCTTCTTTAAGTGGGCCGAAGTTTTAATTGATTAATTCAGTCGACTTGATTGTAATGAAATGGATCACTTAATTATTTATGATCATTTGTTACATGCGCACCGAACTTATTGTGTGGAAATACATCCGAGTTAACAAGACGTCAACTAGGAAACCTAAATGTGTGTTACTGTGTATACTACTAAACTCGTTAATTGTAATAGAGAAACATCTCTTGTTTAGGCAACAAGTGTTGTAGCCCCCGACCCTACCCTGGGAGCGGGCGCCGCGAGTCAACCAGGTGGTACCGGTATTTATAGCCACTTTATTTAAGGCTTCAGTGCTCCATAGCTGTCTTCTAATAACTTCACATTAAGTTACCTGAAACGCGTTTTAAAAATATTTTATCAGCAAGAAATACTAGTGGGTTCATTCTATTTTTATAAAAAAGATACATTGTTATAACTTTTCAGTATTAAGGGGAATTACAGTGTGTATTTCTATGAATTATTCAACACGGTATGCGACTGGGGACATTCCCCTGTGCTTGTGGTCATATTACTTTGGGTCCTACTACCCAACAATAACTGTTCCTGTCACACCCTTGGTGAATGTGGACTAGTAATGTATACAAAACCCCAACTATTGGCAAAAATTATAGATTACAAAGACTTAATCCCTATAAGTATAACTGAAAACATTTAAGGTTTTGTAAAGTAATTTTGATAAAAGAGAGAATGACTCACTTTGTAAGCTTATGTTTTTCTACAGGCTTTCTTGTGATATTTTTTGATTATTTTCTTGAGTTCCTATTACAACCATACAATGCACGCGTGTTTGTATAATAACCCAATTCAAGTTTATCAATACGTCACGAGACATAACCCCAACTTAGTATACAAAGCATAGCCCTGAACAGGCAATGCTTTGGCATTAGTTGTTGGGTTCCAGATCAATAGGACAGGATATCAAATTAGTGATCGGTGGTTAAAATACTTACAACGGGGCAGAGCTTCGTGATTTAGGGGATATTTTAGTTAGTTTTTTAGTTTTTTCATTTATATGTCGTTTTCTCATTATCCTCTCCATATATATATATATATGTATGGATGAATTAAAATGAAAACCACCCTCAGTTGCGAAAACTGTAGGAACCACCTTTCCAGCATTGATCTTTTGAGATTGATGGTTGAGACTAAAAGTAATTAAAACACATGTTTAATTCTATTTGTCTTATTTGCTTAATAATATTTTATTAAGATAAGGGTATTTTGGTCAATTTGATATTGTCAAATCAAATCACAAAGTCTTTTTTTCTCTATCCTCTTCATACAAATTAGATTTTTAACAAGAAAATTTTTGAAAAAGCAATTTTTTTTTTACAAAACAGATTTTTTAACCCCCACCCTCGGTTGAAATTTTTTTTACGCCCGGGTTTTAAAACTTTTTTTACACCCGGGTTTTAAAAATTTTTTACGCCCGAGTTTTAAAATTTTTTTTACGCCCGGGTTTTAAAATTTATTTTATGCCCCGGTTTTAAACTTTTTTTACACCCCGATTTTAAAACTTTTTTTACGCCTCGGTTTTTAAACTTTTTTTACGCCCCAATTTTTCAACTTTTTTTACGCCCTGGTTTTTTAACTTTGTTTACGCCCCGATTTTTTAACTTTTTTTACGTCCGGATATTAAACTGTTAGGATATGAGTTTGAATTGTTTGTGTTTGTTTTAAAGATGAACAATGGAAGAAGATAATAAGATGAAATAATATGCAGCCGAATGAAGAAAAAGTTATAACACAAACAATGGTAGACCAGCTTTCATCATTAATACTTTGTATTGAATGATTGTTTTTACACAATGCTTCACGCATGCATGAATTGCTATCTCCCTCTCGGTCTGAGATCACAGTGTTTGTTCGTACAAAATGCAAGTGAGTGAAGTGATCTAATAAAACAGTAAAGGAACTGTCTATTTATAGTACAAACCTAACCACTGTGGCATCTTTGCTGATGCCACCGAGACAGTGACATCTAACAATACTAACAACCTCTAAAGACTGCTTAGCTAAACACTGTTATATTAATAAAGCACTGATTACAAAACACTAATGACTCTGAACTCGGATGGGCTCTATCCTCTGATGAAGCTTTAGCAGACTTTCTTTAAAGGGTGATCAGAGCTTTCACTTCTATCAGACCTTTCACTTCTATCAGATCTTTCACTTCATCAGTGGTTACTTTAGTGAATCAACAAACTTTAGCATTGAGCAGACCTTAGAAGCAGCAGTTGTTAGAATGCCTTTGTCATTAAGGGAATAAGGAATCCAAAACACTGTTATTTTGGATCAGTTGTTGCAGAACAATTTTGGCTTTCTGTCATCTGTTCTCAAGGTGGGATCCACATGAGCCAACAATCTTCCCCTAGAACAGATGATGTCAAAACCCTTCGGTATTTCCTCATCAGCATTTCCCGGATTTTCCCTTTGAACTATAGTTCAAAATCCAAGGAATCCATATCTTATTCATCCCTTTCCATTTGAAGGTTCAAAAGATCTTGAAGGTCATATGCACTCAGACCATATGCATCCTTCCTGCTTATCCTTTCAACATCTCCATTTGATCTGAGCAAAGTCAATACATGGGTGTCTGAGGATGACTTCCACTTTAGTATTTTTGGATCAGATGGGTTTCTTAGGAGAAGAGTTATTTCTGATGAGTTTGGTGACTGAGGTCTACTTGCCAACCTTTTGATGGTTTCTGTTAAGTGAGCAGTAAGTCAATCAGCATCATCAGTATGAGATTCTATCTGGCACTTGAGAGCCTCTTTACTATATTCTTCAAACCTCTACTCATCTTCCTCATCAGTCTGCCTTTGTCCTTTTAATTGATTTAAGGCATTTGTGGGTAAGGCAGATGTTATGAAAAGCTTTTTGGAGGCTTGGGTATGTTGAGGCCTGCTAGCAGTGGTTGGAGGATAAAATGGCTTTTGAGGAACAGTTGGGTCTTTTGCTCTAAGTTCTTCTAGCTTTTTTGTAGGTCTCTTCAACATTAAGCTTTGACCATCTAAGTTCTTCTCTTGAACTTTAATGCTTCATCTGGAATCAGTTGTTTGGATTTCTTCCAATTTGGTGGAGTTTTCTTGACCAGAGGATCTTTTTTCATTTTTTGTAATTCTATCAATTTCTTCTAAGAGAGCATCTATTGACCAGTCCTTGAATTGAGTCTTGGTTGATTTGTAAGGCTTATGCGTCATTATGTGATCTATGTAATCAACCTTTAGTTCTTTTTCAAGCTCTGTGTCCAAAGGCTGCTCAGACATGGATTTACTAAGGCCTTTAGCAAAGTTTTCAAGATTTCTTACTTTGTTAAGCTCATGTGATAATAGACCTTGGTATTTCCTATCACCTAACCCTTTGCTTTCTTCTCTAGCTATAACCTCTGCTTGTCTTGCTTTCATTTTCAAATATTCATCCAGGTTCCGAGGTTGTCTGAATCCATAGAGAGATGTGAAGGTTCTTTTGGATGGATCCTCCATTTTATAAAAAGATTACATTTCACTTTGAACTACAAGCAGTTCTAGAGGATTTTCAGGTGGAAGTGATGAGCATGAAGTGGTTTGAATGGGAACATATGATAAAGGGATTGGTGATGGAATCTCCTTATCATCTTCATGCACAACAAATTTTCTTTTGTGTTCATAAGTTTATTTTGGTGGTGGAGGAACTTTAGGTGGAGAAGGTGGTTTACGTGAAGAAGGTGGTTGTGAAGGGAATCTTTGAGGTGTTGTAGGTGGTTGTGTTGATGGTGGTGTGCTATAATGGATTGTGGAAGTGGGTTGGCTAACCTCTACTGAGACAACAGGTGTCTCAACAGCTGTTTGCCTAACATCTACTGATGTATACATCAGCATCTATTGGTTTAGTGGGTGATGGTGGTTTTGAAGTTGTTTTCTGCTTCTTTTGTGGTGGGTTTTGAGGGGAAGGTTTGGTTTTTGGTGAAGCAGAGGATACATGCCTTTTAGGAGCAGCAGATGTTTTGTGATAGGTGGCTATTGTTGGTCTTTTATTTCTAAAAGACTTCCTTCTTTGTGAAGTACCAATGTTTTCCCTTTTCATCTTCTCCTCATGTTCTTTCTTCCAATTGTAGGCTTTGCTCTCTTATGTATCTTGCTTCTTCTTCTTTTCTAAAATCTTCTCATCAGTTTAGATGTTTAGAGTCTCATCAATTCCCTTTTTCTTTCCAACATCTGAAGTTTCTGAAGTTTTAGCTTTTGTTGGACCTTTGATTTTGCTTTCACTTTTGAATGAGGTTCCAATTTTCTCATAGAATCTTTCTCCCCCTTTATGGCATCATCATCGTCATCCTTTTCAAAAATTGGTGCAGGGGAGGAGCCAGTGAGCTTGAGCAGGGATTCTTTGACACCCCTGAGATCTGCCTGAGTATCCTTATACCTAGCCTCAACAATTATTCTGATCAATTCCATATGCTTGTTGTTGTTGAGTTTAGCTAATTCCCTTTGAGTTTCAAGGATTGGTTTCACAGGATTTCAGATCTCTTGGGTAATTTTCTGATTACTTGGCTGACATTCAGAACTCTCCAACATCTGTTTCATCATGTCTTTCATTTCACCTACAGAGTTTTCAATTGAAGACATTCTATCCGTCAAATCCTTGTATCTTAATTCATCACCTAATTTAATAGGATCATCTGAATTCCCACCAGAGGTGGTTGTATTTGTTTTAATAACAGGAGAAGACTCCATGTCATCAGAAACAAATGCCCCTTTTTCTTGGTTCTGGGGACTTCCCACTGGAACAACGGTTACAGTTGTAGCCTCAACAGTGGTTGCCTTCAAGGGAGTCTTAGTAATGTAACAACTGTCCAACTGAAAACCAATGGGTTCACCAGTTGTAGTGGCTGCTCCACTTGAATCACCACCAAGAGTTTTGTAAAACTCAAGGGGTGTAGCCTCTTCAACTATTTGGGGGTTAGCTGATTGAACAAGTTCATACAGAGTCATTTGTTGGGTTATACTCTCAGTAATGTGTTGGTGAGAGGGACTGCTTTGAGTCTAAATGCCAATAGCTTCAAACAGTGGTAATATGATTGGTGGAATAGGGGATGAAGGTTGTGGTTTTGAAAGAGACATTGCCCCGGGAGAAGGGCTTTTAAGCATACTTTCAAATGAAAGTAATGCTTCATGATGTGGTATCCCTGTGATTACAACATGATCCTTTGTGAGGATACATGAGGAGTTTGGTCTATGGGTTGAGATCATTCCACATGCTGTGAGGAAGTGGCAGCAGTGGTTTCAAGTGACATTTGTGTTGTCACTAGGTTAACCTCTGGGATCTTATCTTCCACAGGACCCTTTTTATTGAGTTTGGTAGGCTTATTGGATATGACAATGGTTTTCTTTTTGGGTTTTGCTAGTGTGGGCTTCACAGCAGTGGTTATGGTGCTGTGATCACTAGGAGCAGTGAGCTCAGCAACAGAGGTTTGAGGAGCAGATGTGGACTCAACTAAAATTTGCTCATCCCCTTTTGCTTGTTTTTAGAAACATTTGACTCTTTGGTCATAAGACGAGTAAAATTTTCCAAAGTAAGACTATTAATTTTGAATGCTACACCTTGTTCAAAAGCCATTTTAAAAACATGTTTTTGTAGGTAGTAGCTTAATAGTCTAGGGTACATCAGAAAAGCAGCATTTTTCCTTTTTTGATTGTTCTTCACATTTGAAACCAAGTCAGAAAACAGTGCTTGGGAGTAGTTAAAATCAGATTTTGATAAAATTGCATATCCCAAGTACTGAATTTTCAAAGGTTTTTCACTGAAAGCAGTTGTTTTAGCAGAAAGACATGTTATGAGGGTATGGAAAAATAATTTCATAGGAGGAGGAAAATTTGGTTTATACATTGTAACTCCTTTTAACTGTCCATCATACCCCGTCTCAATCAATTCTGCATGTATATCATTTTTCGGAAAATATGTCTTACCTGCCAAGTCGTTCAACCCAAGTGTTGTTGATATGGTAGTTGGGGTTATTGCAACAAGAGTACCTCTGACTTTTGAAGTTATAGCATAGGGTTCTTTCTTTTGTTCTTCAAGTTTAGCATTTGCCAAAAAATCGCGGAGTGTATCTTGATAAATTGGTGCATCGGCAGTAAGAATTGCTTTGTATTTGGATAATGTAAGGATGTCAATTATTGAGTGGAAAGTGGTGTTTTTGTCGGTTTTCTCAAAAAATAGGGGGTAGTTATGAGGGTTTTTGATTGTCAGAGCCATGGTCGGAGTCGGAATTTGCGAGAGGTTGAAGAAGAAATGATGAAGAAGAAGATGGTAACTGCTTTGGAGAATTTGGAATTCGAGATGGCGAGTAAAAGCTCTAAGGGCTAACATCTGTGGTTTTTATAAAGTGAAAAAGTAAATGCTGACGTGGCAGTGGGTTCAAAGATCTGAGGGCTAACATCTGTCCATGTGGCAACCTCTGTTTGAGTAATGGTGGACAGTTGTTTGGAAACCACTATTGGGCAACAACAGTGGTTGGGAACAATGAATGAACAGTGGCTGATTTTAATCTATCAGTGGATAGACATCATTGGTTGAGACAAACAATTGTTTGATCAACAGTGGTCCAAGAGCAATGGATAAAGGAAAACAGAGGATACCTTTCAGCAGTGGGTGAATCTTTAGCCAATTAGAGGTTTAAAACAACAGTTGTTATGGAAAGACTTTTAATGATTCATGAAAAAATTTCATTTTAAGCTATTTTTAAGGATGGATTTTTGACGTTCTAAAGACATTTTAATGCTTTTTATTAATGGAAAACAAGCTTTTGCCTTCTAATCCATGTTTAGCATGCCAATTCTAGAGATCAAGCTTTCAAAGGTAGATGTGTCTAATGCTTTTGTCAACACATCTACCACCTGATCCTTAGTTGGAACATGATGCAGAGAAATCAAACCTACTTCATAGCAATCCCTCACAAAGTGATGTCTAATGTGAATGTGTGAAAAATGTAACATATAAATTACATCAATAGAGACATAAAACTAACCCTTTTTAGTACTAATGTTGGAAAAAACACGTTTCTTTCTTCTTTTTGAATTTACAGGACTAAACGAGCTTAAAGGAACAAATAAACAGCCAAAACCAACATAATTACAAAAAGAAGGAATAAAGTGACATGCACCGACCCCTCGGAAGCATCCCCGAAGCAAAAACAAGATGACAGAACCTGACCATGGGGCCGTGCCCAGCCGGGCATGGGGCGTGGTCAGACCCTTCACATCAAAACAAAAGCTGCAGAAGCTTCTACGCCCAACACTAGGCCGTGCCCAGCTCTACACGGGGCGTAGTCAACTCTTAGATTTGCATAATCATGATAGTACAGCAAAGAGTTGACCACGGCGTCGTGTGGGGCCCTCTGCTGACAAATGCAATTAATGAAGGAAGAGAAAAGGATGTCCACGGGTCGTGCCCACTGGACACGAGGCCGTGGCCAGGGCTTTGTTCAGGCTATAAATAGTGTTGTTTGGTTCACTTTAAAGGCATCCTTTGGCAAACCACTTCTCTCCCACTTTGCCACCAATCCACCACCACTACAACACCAACATCCACCACCATCATCCATCATCCACCTTTAGAGTGTGTAGTAGTCTCGGGATCCAAGATTGATTGTAAGAGTTTTTGTCAATCAAAGGCCATGTTTGGCTAATCTCTTACATCACTTGGTGAAGACAAGTCTTTAATGTATTAATTTTGATTTTTAATCTTTCGGCACTTTTTAATTGGGTTTGTATTAACGACTTTAATAACAAGTTTCTTATGTTGAAAGTGAATTTCTTTACCATTTCTTCATAATGTCATTGATTTGTTCATTCGTGTCTTTACAGTCTATATAAAACGCGTTAACTACCTTGAAGGGGGTTAGGAGGGTGGTTTGGTAAAGTTCTTGTCTCGTTCAGTGTATAGATCCTGCGAGGACTTGGTTCAAGCTTACTCGGACCTCCTTCAATGCCCAACGGTATTGGATGGCGGGGGTGCGAATAGCTTGAACCCCTCATATGTAAACTACTATTAATACTTTAAACCAGCTTCTTGGGATTGTATCCTTGCTGACTCAAACCACTTAGCCGAGGGTAACGTCACCTTCAAAAGAGGGGCCTACCACTTTTCGTATTAATAACTAAGTTAATTGTCTTCCAATATTCCGACCCTTTAGGATTGTATCCCTGCTGACTCAAACCACTGGGTTGAGGGTAACGTCACTTTCAAAATAGGGGCGTACTATTATAACTAAGATAATCTCTTAAAAAGTCCGAAAGTGTGAAAATCATCAAAGGATACATTAAAGATGAGTTGGATCCAAGTGATTCTATCTTATCTATTTGTTTTTTCATTTTACTTATCTTTTCATTTTTTATTTTTTTATTTTCATGTTTCAAAACTTTTCTCAAAAATTGGATTGATTAGATGTTGAGGATAAACCGGTACTAAAAGCTCTTGTGTCCTTAGACGACCTCGGTATCTTACCAACACTATACTACGCTCAAGATGGGTGCACTTGCCCAAGTGTGTGTTTAGTGTTAGTATAATATCGTGTTTCATAAATTTAAACCTTGACTAATGCGTAAAAAAGGCTTAAAATATTAAAAAAAAATCATATCACGCTTAACACACACCACACCGCCTCCTGCTGAACACCACCTACTCTCCACCTTCACAACTTCTTGCCCAACGCCACCACCAACAATACCATCACCCACCTCTGCCCCACACCCCTACTGCCAGACACAAAACCACCGTCGGACCACCCCACCACTTCTATCCAGCCCCCCATTATGCACCCCGAGAAAACCAAACAACCAATACCGTCCACCACCCACCGTCGAAGTTTCTGTGGATCTTGATTTTTGTATGAGATAGAGAGAAATTGTGATATGAGAGAGAGAATGAGATCTGATTTTGGTGTGAGCACAAGAAAGAGAGAGATGAGAGATTTGTAGGGTTTTGAAAAATATAGGAGAGAGAAAGACTTTATAAAAAGACTTTAAAGACAGAGATCATTTGATAGAGTTTGAGTAAATTACTAAATTACCCTTAGGCTTTAAAATAATAGTGTATACGTGTCATTATCTGGGTGGTGTAGAGTGGTTTCTACGGTTCTCGCAACAGGGAGTGGTTTTCATTTGAACTGGTCCCTATATATATATATGTATATATATATATATATATATATGTAGGGGAGGGTTCAAGTGAAAACTCTTTTTATTGTAAAAACTTGAAAACTAACTACAAAAGCCAAAAAACATACCATTTTTTTACAATTTTTTTATAAATTTTCGCTAGTTTTTATATAAAATAAAACTTTTTTTCAAAAAAATTTATTTTGTAGCGCACATGTGCAATATTGCACATGTGTTGTACCCATATAATGCACATGTGCAGTACAAGTTTTTTTTTTTTTTTTTTGAAAAAAGTTTTTTTATATATAAAAAGTAGCGAAAATTTGTAAAAACAACAAAAATTGGTATGTTTTTTAGGATTTTTTAGTAAGTTTTCAAGTTTTGACTTTAATTAGTGGTTTTCAATTGAACAATCTTATATATATATATAGGGGAAGGTTCAAATGAAAACCTCTAGTTAACGCGAGAACTCGAAAACTAACTAAAAAAAGCCTAAAAAACACAAAATTTTTTTTTTTTTTTTTTTGCAAAACCAAATTTCGCAGGTTTTTTTTATATAAAAAAAAATTTTCAAAAAAAAAAAAAAAAAAAAATTTTTTTGTGTAGTGCACATGTGTGTACTACACATGTGTATTATTACACATGTGCACTACACAAAAAAGTTTTTTTTTCTTTTTTTGAAATTTTTTTTTATATATAAAAACCAGCGATTTTTATTAAAAAAATTGAAAAAAAAAAAAATTTTGTGTGTTTTTAGGCTTTTTTTAGTTAGTTTTCGAGTTTTCGCGTTAAAAGTGGTTTTCATTTGAACCATCCCCTATATATATATATATATATATATATATATATGTATATGTATATGTATATATATATATATATATATGTATATGTATGTAGGGAGCCGCTAGAATGAGAACCACCACGAGTTATGAGAACCACGAGAACCAAGTGCCACGGAGGGGCGTTGACCACGAAATTTTTTTTACACCTAGATCCATATATTTTAAGACCGGGTGTAAAAAAAAATTTTCAAACGGCGCGCCCGAGGGGGTAGTTTTTTACACCCAAAGTTTGTAAAAAAAAGAAAAAAGAAAAAAAAATTAAAAACACCAAACTTTGGGTGTAAAAAACTACCCCCTCGGGCGCGCCGTTTGAAAATTTTTTTTACACCCGGTCTTAAAATATACGGATCTAGGTGTAAAAAAAATTTCGTGGTCAACGCCCCTCCGTGGCACTTGGTTCTCGTGGTTCTCATAACTCGTGGTGATTCTCATTCTAGCGGCCCCCTATGTATATATATATATATATATGTAGCAAGTAATCCCATATTGATACTAGGAGAGGATCAAGAGAAAACTAGATATAAATGAGAAAACTAAAAAACTAACTAAAAAAACTTAAAAAAAGCTTAAAAACATACCCAATTTTTTATAAAAAAATCGTTAGTTTTTATATATACAAAATTTTCAAAAAAAAATTTTTTTTTTTGTTGTATTGCACATGTATAGTAATACACATGTGTATGTGTACTACACATGTGTAGTATTACACATGTACAATACAACAAAAAACTTCTTTTTTGAAATTTTTTTTCCATTCATAAAAAGCTGCGATTTTTTATAAAAGAAAAAAAAAATTTGGTATGTTTTTTAAGCTTTTTTAGTTAGTTTTTTGGTTTTCTCATTTAAACTAATTTTCTAATCATCTATCCGCTATTGATACTAACATTATTTTTTGTTCCATACTCATGATGTGCCATTTTTGTGCCACGCAGTGCCTCGTTGAGTTTATATTACTTTGTTGCAATGATTTATGCCGATTTTTATTGTTCACTTATAAAGGCACTAGAGAATTCCACTACTTTATATATACCTATAAAAACATAAATTGTTGAAGAAGATCCAACATTGATATATACCTCTTTTTTATAATGCCTTTTGAGAGCCTCATGCATAACACCATTCAGTCACATGGTACCTACCAAATAGAGTGGACAAAATAATATGACATTTTATAAACTGGTAATATGTCCCAGAAATCAAACCACGCGATATTTAAGAGGAATCCTATAAAAAAGATAATAACCTGGATCATTATTCATCTTCATACAATCTGGTTAGTTTCTTCCAATATGTTTATAAGATCTCCTTTTAAGAAAAATATGCATTATATTTGATATTTTTAATGATTTAAAATATTTTAATTTTCCAAATAATTAGTTCTTATTTTATTTGAAATGATTTTTAATTTAATATCATATAACAACTTTTTGTATTATTGTTATAATCTTTTTGTCGTTTACAATGACACTATTTTAACTTTTAACCTAAAGGAAGTTGATCATGTTTCAATGTTTGACATGTCAAAGGAAGACATATACTTTCTCAATATTGTTAACAATAACGTAACATATTAAATATGTCAGAGCTAATGATATAGGATCTCATTGATGAGCCAGTTTAATCCGCTTGTTATATGCAATTCTTTTAATTGATAAAGAATAAAATGTAGGAATTAGGTTCACTTTTGTAAAATATAATTACAAAATATATTATAACGAGACTCTTGTTATTCGTAGGAAATATATAGTACAATATCGGTTGCAATAACTAAATAAAAAGAATATAAATATAATTATATATACCAATCTTGATTCAAGCCGCATCTCTGATGGGTCCTTCACGCGCACTTGATAGCATCCTAGACTCGAGTATTCATCATCTTGAGTCTTGAAAAATACTCCTTGACTACAACAAAGAGCACACTAAAACGTTGACGATTTTGGTTGAGGCACGTGTTCAACACGCTTCCCTTAAAACAGATTTCGCGCCTCTACTAAAGACGACGCGTCTGTCTCCCAGGGTACAACAGCCGAAGCAGTCTGTACTGCCGGAGATGGCTCACCGGCCCAAGGTTACATCCGGTAATTGTAGTGTTTGAACTCATGTGGTGGAAAACAAGTAGAGAATACTCATCTCTCTAGTTGGTCTTCAAGTGTTTTTCCAACTTCTAGTATTCTTCTTGTATAAAACAATACCTTATTATCTTGTCACAAAAGAAAGCACAAAGTCTACTATATGTACAAGACTAGTGAAAAGTTTCACTTAATTATTCACTTAATTAGTCACTTAATCAGAGACTTAAAAACTCTAATAAAACTAATTAAATACTCAAGAGTTACTCTTTAACTTACCACATGAATATTCTAATTAAAATTTATAATTTCATTAAAATCATATAAATAACACACCATCACTTTATGGTGCTTTAATTCCTTGAAGCGAATCAAACATCAACTTCAATGTATGACATTCTATTTCTAAGTCATACAAAGCATTGAAAACAATGCCACAACAAATTGCTTATATAAAATGTTTACATAAAACATTTCATAGCATTTGTATTTTAACCATTTTTAACAATCATGTTAAAATGAAAGAAATTCTAACGCGCACGTTAGAAATATTAACATTTCCACAAAATGTTAACTCGACTTGCTAAACACATATATGGTTCAAATAAATAAGTCATTTCTAATACACACGTTAGAAACTAAACAATTAAAAAATTGCTTCCAAAGTAACGCTTTTTATGATCGTTTCTAACACAATTGTTAGAAGACAAATGATTACAAAAATCATTATAAGACTTATTTGTTCATATCAATCTATGGGTGGATGAAAAGTCTATTTTAAATAGAGACTTAATTAGATACATAAAACTCTAATCAAGTAACATAAAACTTCTTATTTAAAGACATAAAAAACTCTACTTAAGAGAATTTAACATTTACAAAAAACGTATGGTTTACACCAATAATTCCGGTCTAACACACATGTTAGAGAATTTAACGTTTACAAAAAAACGTATGGTTTACACTAATAAACCCGATCTAACACAAAAGTTAGAAAAATAAACGATTCCCAAAATCGTTTTATAACCAAATGTTGGAACCAAAACTATTCGTTTTGTACCACGGTATAGGATTTAAGATTGTATCTCAATCTCAAAAAATCCAAACACAACAAGTTGTACTACATACATATTTCAAAAAAAAAAAATATTTATAAGATCATAACCTCTAACAATATATATATATATTTTTTTAATTCTATTATAAATCCTTTCGTAAACCCAAAATCCATATAAATAAGGTTTTTAAGATTGTACCAACAATCTCATGAAATCTGTTTTAAGTTTGTAGGAAATAGGTTCACCTTTGAAAAATATAATTACAAAATATATCATAACGAGACTCTCGTTATTCGTAGGAAATATCATAGTACAATACCGGTTGCAATAACTAAATAAAAAGAATATAAATATAATTATATATACCAATCTTGATTCAAGCCGCATCTCTGGTGGGTCCTTCACGCGCACTTGATAGCATCCTAGACTCGATTATTCATCATCTTGAGTCTTAAAAATTACCCCTTGACTGCAACAAAGAGCACACTAAAACGTTGACGATTTTGGTTGAGGCACGTGTTCAACACGCTTCCCTTAAAACAGATTTCGCGCCTCTACTAAAGATGACGCGTCTGTCTCCCAGGGTACAACAGCCGAAGCAGTCTGTACTGCCGGAGATGGCTCACCGGCCCAAGGTTACATCCGGTAATTGTAGTGTTTGAACTCATGTGGTGGAAACAAGTAAAGAATACTCATCTCTCTAGTTGGTGTTCAAGTGTTCATACTACTTCTAGTATTCTTCATGTATCAAGCAATACCCTATTCTTGTTGTAACAAAAAGAAAGGCACATAGCCTACTATTTGAACAAGATTAGTGAAAGGATTCACTTAATTATTCACTTAATTAGACATTTAATTAGAGACTTAAAACTCTAATAAAACTAATTAAATACTCAAGAGTTACTCTTTTAATTACCACATGAATATTCTAATTAATATTTATAATTTCATTCAATTATAAATATATTTAATATCCATTCACCAAATTTCCAACATAAAAGACTCATATTCAAACATAGAATGTATATACAAAGAAACGTACAATACCCACCTCCAGCCCAGTTGGTTCCGAAGTGGCTGGATTGGGCAGGTTTCCTCTTGAGGTCTCCGGTTCGATCCCCGGCTGCGGCATTTCGGGGGTGGGTCGTCCCAATGATGGATCGTATCCTACCGAGGCATGGTGCGATCTTGAGGGCAACCCGGTTTTACCCAGCTTTTACCCCAGCGAGTCTCTCGTGTGGGGGCAGTATGGTTTCTGGGAGGAAGTCAGCTTGCGCGCCGGCCGGGGCCCGATCGAACATCGTGTCCGGAAGAGCGGGGCTGACGGGGGAATGTCTTTGACATGACCCCGGAGACCTGATCGGTCCTGTACAGAGAAAGTCTCCTTCAAAAAAAAAAAAAATACAAAGAAACTTACAAAAGATTATCAAATATAAAAAAAATGTATGTTATGTTGTTTGTCCAATATATTATAGATCAACACGAGTTCAACCAATTCTCTTCTTCATAAGAATAAGAATATGTCACGTTTCACAATCACTCTTTTTATTATTTGAGGTTTTTAGCTAGCCTCCATACTTTCACATAATGGAGTAGTCATATGTGTAGATAAAATGCGAAGGATCATAATTAAGCATATTCAACACATGGTATACTATATTTATACAAAGATGTATGGATGGTTTTATTTCAAAGAATATATAAAATGTTGTCCTGAGGCTAGAATTGTTGTAAAAGAGAAACCATACGAAGTTCTTCTACATACTGTTATTCTCATGGGCCGAAGCATATTGTGTACGCCCGATGTATTATATATACAAACTTTAACTTAGTATATAATCTTTGTCATTATTATTGTAATTAATATGTCACACTTGTGTATTATTAACATATGTATTCATAGGAATAGAATTAAGACGGTTTCTCACGGTAGTTGTGATCAAACCGTTGCGAAGTAACATTTGCATCAGTTTAATAATATGGCGCCAATAACCGTTAGGATATGTATAAATTTAATGATCATTACATTTGATCATCACCAAGAAATATTAATAATATTTCTTTATTTATCACTCGTGTTACTTCGTCGTTATCATTCAGCATTCGGTACTATCACATACTTGATTGACATCCATTCGTTCCTTCATCAAAGTTCTGATCATTTCCATCTACATAGTGACAAAAGATCCCAAATTCATTTACACACATACACAAAGAATCCGCTACATTATCATGGATAACCGAAGGAAGATATCCAAACTGTCACAGAAAATGTGATACTGCTGCAGAGAACCAGGACACTTTAATTAATATCTAACGGCTATATCCTCACCCGCTTGACCGCTTGCAGCACCCCGTTGGTGTGCTTGCGAGCCAGGTGGCCACCGATGTGGCTCACGCCAACGTTAGCAATGTGAATGTCCACTAAGGACAGTTTAACAATAGGGTTACAAAGAAGATGGGGTAGGTAATAAAGTAGCTTATCAATAATATTTATAATATAGCTATTATATGGGTTGTCCTAATAACTATGGAGCCGTGGGCTAGTCGAAAAATGAGCTTTAAATATGTAAGTTAAAATTATATTGGGCTAGTGAATTTAGTTGAATAAATGAGGTTAATTATTTAATGTGTCTAAGGTAAGTAAAAAGTTAAAAGGTTTAACAAATACAATGGGTTGTTAAAAATAATTATAGTCTTTTTATCTTAAAAGAAAATTAAACATACAAATATATCTCCTATACTAAAGCAAAACAACTTAGCCACATGTCAAAATCTTAGCTCATGTTGTTGATGATGTGGCATTGCTACTTATTGAGAGAATTGTTCTAGAGCGCCAAATCTTTTTCCTCCTTTCTGCGGTGTTTGTGAAACCACCTACAATTGTTCTTTAATTTTGGAAACCCCAATCAATTCTCAATCAGTTGAAATTCTTTTACAAAATTATGAATCCCTTTCCATTATCGCTTATAAACTCTCCATGTTTAATCAAAGAATTCAAGCCCGAATTGGCTTCACCGTATTCATCTTTATTTCATCATTCTACAAATCTTAATCATCGGTGAGTACTTTCAAATAATTGCTTCTTATATTATGTATTATGATGATGTTGATGTTGAAGTTTAATCCGTTAATTACATATATGTTAATGAAGTTGTATTCTTTGATTTATGGTGTATTGATTTTATTGTTCGGATGTCCATGTCGGTTTGTGTGTTTTGAGTTGTTATAAAAAACCCTAATTTCATTTGTCTCAATTTTTATGTTGATATAAACACTTTTATGTTAATATTAATGTTTAATCCGTTAATTACATATTTGTTAATGAAGTTTTATTCTTTGATTTATGGTGTATTGAGTTTATTGTTCTGATTTCCATGTCAGTTTGTGTGTTCTGAGTTGTTATCATAAACCATAATTTCATTTATCTCAATTTTTGTTCTGATTATTCTTCATATTTTGTGTTTTATGCTAGATATCATAATCCTTATTTTTTAGGAATTTTGTTTTTCCTGTGAACTCATATGGTCTCTTAACTGACAATAATTTTTTTTTTCAGGTAAGCTTCGTTGTTTTTTGGTTGATATGAACCCAAATTGCGTTAGTCAGAAATTTTGTTCTCGTTGTTCTTCTTATTGTGTTTTTTTTTTGTCTTCTACATAACTTTAAACCGTAATTCCGTTAGGTTTTTTTATTTTTCCTGTCTACTCATATGGTATTTGCATTGACAATGAATATAATTTTTATTTCAGGTATAGGTCATGGTATTTTTGTTGACATCAAGGACCCGTATAAATCCGAGCTGGTGAACCTAATATCTTGTAGGCTCTGTAAACATAATAACAGATAGTGCTTGTTAGTGGTCTGTTGTTGTTCAATCAAAGTCAAATGGACATTTTATCTACAACGGTTGGGTGGCGGTTGTTATAATGCTTTGAGTTGAGGAGAATGATCTGGTTTTGTTTGAAAATGTGGATTTCCAATGTTTTAAATTGAAACATATAAAAAACACTATAAAAAATATTTGAACCCTATGTTCTATCATGTCATGATAATTACAAAAACAAAAGATCGGGTATTTTGTTTTCATGTTTACATATTAAATTTATTTTTTATTTTATGTTTTCATTTTTTTTAGTTTTTTGATGCTTTAAAAACTTCTCTATACGATTGCTGCCTACGACCTTTATGGACAATTATTTTAATACTCATCCATTTGATTACCATTTCACTTTGCGTTCTCGCAACAAATGGTTTTGGACGGTTAATATCAAATGACTTTTTGGGGGAAATTACTGTATTGTCGACTTTTCACAAATTTCAAAGGACCTGCTTCTAGCAGCAGGGGATTTTGTTCTGTTTAAATTCTTGGGATATTATGATTTCAATATTAAACTTTATCACAAAGATGGTTTGCGGTGTATTACTCGAGAACCTGCCTATGCTTATTCCGATGTACGAGTGAAAGAAGTCGCTGAAATTCAAAGTCATTATGATTTTGATGTTGAAAACCAACAAATAACAGATGTAGGAGTATCCCATGTTGATGATGCTAATGATGAATTTGTTGTTCAATATGTACAGTCTGATCTTGAATCCCTTGCAAACCAACATGTTTATGCAGAGGATGTTTTAGAGGCTACACTATATTCCCCGTTAGATGTTGATAATGTGTACGAGCTTACCTGGGTTTTAACAAATCGTTTTGTAAGTTCTTAGTTTTAAAGTTCAACTACTATTGTTTATAAATACTATTTACTTGCACACTAATATTTGTTATTATACTTTACATACTCAGAATTTACTTTTCTTTAATGTAGCGACTCCCAAAAGATTTTGCTGCTAACGTTAACCTACCTGATATAGAATAAATGACCGTTGTAACTGAGTATGGGTTTTCAAAGACGTTGTCACTCCGTTAAGAAACCACGGATGATAAGGTTAGATATGCATTTAGAGGTTGGCAGACGTTTATGAGCCAAGCTGGTTTGGAGAATGACAATTTGTTTCTACTTCGTTATTATATGAATCGTGCAACTTTGATGATTACCAATGGCGGACAAGTTGAATGATATGTTACATTTTTCAACTTAAATTTTTATATATTGTTATAATGATTCAATGTTTACAAGCATGTTTTGTTAATTTACGTCTTTTGTATTTCCCATTTTACTCATAATGCAAAGCATGTAACAATTCTGTTATTTTTGTTTGTTTATTGTGTCAATGGTAGTTTGAAGTATGTTTTGATTCGTTTGACGAGTGTTGTACATAAAATTCGTTGTTTTTCGATTATGTTATTTAATCTATTTTTCAGAGTATCGTTTCCTCTTTTGTATTATTGTTATGAATAAAGAAATAATATTTCAACTCTCGATATCGTATTATTGTTCCTACAACTTTGTCGTATGTAAATACTTAATTTTCCACTTTTCACAACTTTGTCATGCATCTTTTTTGTTAGTTTTTGGACAATATAGTCGTAAGTTAAAATATAGTTGTTCTGTTTTTAACATTATGTTGTCTAATTTGGGTTGGATAACAAACTTATTCAACCTTGTCGTAGGTAATATCGTTATGTTGATTATAATCTTATGTATATTTGTTCCCATTATCATTTGTGTTATTTTATTATTCGGATTATAACAAAAAAGAATCTTATTTCAACGTATCATATCGTTTGAAGAAAGACATAAATGTGCTGACATCTCTAATTGTTGCATTATGTTAATTGTTGTTTGTTACGTTATGTATATTATGTTTATCAGGTTTACAAATGGAATTGACAAATCTACATCAAAGGTATTCTCCTGAATTGTCTTATTGGTTAACCATCATCCTTGAAATGTATGTAAGTTTAATTACACATTATTATTAATATTCTAGCTGATAAGCTGGTTACATGTACACAAAATGTGTTTATTTTTTTGTGATACATGTTTTTTTTAATCTGTTATGTATTTTATTTGAATATTAATACAAATTAATTTATAAAAACTGCATGATTGTTTGCATTAAAATCATACAAATCAGAAAGATTTTACATCTGTCTTTTCTTTTTATGCAGGATATTTTTTTTATAGTTGTTATCTTTTAAACAAGAAAAGTCTAACAGATTTATAAAAAAAATATAAAAAACATATTTTTTACATAATTCCATAGGTAAATTCAAACATTATATCTCTAAATATCATCTCCATGAAATTTTATTTTTGGAAATTATGTTGTTATAGAATCTGTTATTATCTGTAACTTTCAATCATATATTTATATGATTTATTTCATCTTTGATTTTTTAAAGGATATAACATTTGTAATAACGTTTAGATATGTCATTGCATTAATTAAGAATCCTCACATTAGTATAAATACCCTTTTCACCTTTCTCATTTCTCACAAGCATTTCTAATAAGTATATTCTCTAAAAATTGCTTATACCGATGTATATCCCTTGATAAACTATTTTTTTTATTTTCATACTTTCTGAACTAAATGTAGAATATCTTGATTTTTTTTAAATAATGTGTTAGTTTTAATTTCTTGTAGGAAGTAATGGAACAACCAGCTATCACCCTGCTGAATAATTTAGACCTCAAAGTCGATGACTACACCATCAGGATCTGCATTCATTGATTGTGGACAAGAGCTGACTTCAAGAATGCTAGAAAGGTTTATTGCTACGATATGATATTCATGGACTAGGAAGTAAGTATACATCTACTAGTTTTAGATGTTATCTGAAATTTTTACATGTGTAGAATGTTTCTACAAAAAATTCATATTGGCATTTGGTATATTTTGATGATTATTAAAAACAAATCATTATGAAACTACTGTGATTATTTACATTAAAATAAAAAATTTCTTAATTTTTTACACCTTTCAATGTTTTATATAAATTTTTTTAATGTTATATGTTTTTTTGCAATTCAGGGAACGAAAATGCAAGCGTTTGTGTTGGCAAGAAACGCAACTGAATACGAACATCTCTTACAAGAAAAAAACATTATCTAACTATTCGCAATCCATCGTTAGGTGAGCACCACCAGAAAGTGAAATATGTTCTCAGTGGTTTGAAGATTAACCTCAATGAGAACACCACTGTTAAGGAATGCCACGAGCCTATTGGTTCTGAATGGAGGTTTGATTTTACCCGTTTGAATATGTCGTTGAGGATCCAACTGATGACAGGAACTTATTTAAAAGTTCAATTGGTACTTTCTAAACTGATAAGTATATTTCTTTATTAAACATTTTACTCTTACCGACACATACTCATTTTTTCAGATGTAATTTGATTTTTGGTCAAGAGTTTTCCCTACAAGCTAAAAATTGATACTAACAATGGAAAAGATGAAAAGAAACTCACGTTTATGCTTGAAGACTTACAGTGGTTTTTTATATATTTACTAATGATACTATAATATATTCAAAATTATTTACTTCTAAATTAATCATTGTCATTTGTGTATTTTTAATGTTCAGGAAGAAGAAAATTTTTGTGACACTTTAGGATGGTTACTGTTGATCCCAAATAACAATACTCTTTAATTAAATTTGGCAAATGATTTCAACAAGTATGAAACTAATCTGCGCCCAAACAGAAATCAAACTTTCAAGAAACACTACTACATAATTTTGAAATTTTTATCACTTTGTAAAACAAGGTTTACAAGATGATTGTGAGGTTATTGACTAGTACAACGAATACTTTAAGAATTTTGAAATAAAGGGCAATGGATTTTTGTTGTATGTAATGAATGCTTGGCTTATCTCATTTTCCTTCGGATGTGACTTCTCTATTTATAGAAAGTCTTTGTCATGAATAAACATTTGTTTATTCATGCACTTGCTCTGCATAAAATAGCTTTTTGGCTTATTGAATCCATCAAGGTCAACTTGCTATTTTACAATTGTGGTAGAGCCTTATCTTTTAGACAAGTTGTCTTATCAAAATTTTTGATGATCGGCTTATTAGAAATCTGTTGAACTAATCATCAGATTTTCTGATGATCAGAAGTTACCAGATTCTGATGATAAAAATCAGATTTATCATCAGACTTATAAGATTGGTCTTCTCTGATCGTCTTCCTTTAATTCTGATCAAATTATAATATTTGTTAAAGATGTGTCTTCCCTTCTACTTTTGTCCTATTTATCTTATATTTTCCCTCTGTTTGATCTTTTTGACTTTATTTTCAGCATATGACTAGATTGATCATATTTTTCTTCAATACTTTCAAAAAGTTTCCTAACAATTTCCCACTAAGTATTGTAAGAAAAATAACTACTCATAACAAAGAACATAAAAGAAATCCAAACCATAGAAATTCAAATTGTAACAGAAACATTGTTCAAACAAAGAAATAAATTTTCATCAAGCACTGTTAAGATTATCTCTGTAAAGATCACCATCCTTCAATCTTTTCTTGAAGTCAATTATCTTGTGGCATTCCTTGAACATTGTCTTATACCATCCTCTTGCTTCAATCCATTCATTGATAATTTCTTCAATCTTTTTCCTCAGCACCTCTTTGTCACGTCCCTTTACTTTAAGTTGCTCCTGCTTCTTGTTCATGCAATACTTTATTTATTTGAGTGTCTGGTTCGAATACTTGCATATTTCATCAATTCTAAAGAGAACCTTTTTGTCATCATGATCACTAAAAACAACAGAGAGTTCTGGTTTTTCAAAGATAACTCATATCCTGGCTTCTTGTTGTAGTTTTGTTGGGATTGATGTGCCAGGAGGTGGCATGAGCACTTTTTGCTAATTACATAAGCATAATTGATGCAAAGATCAAAATCAGTTAAAGTTATTCGAGTGAACAGCTTCACTCCAGCTTTTGAGAGGTTTTCAAGGGCTCTTCTTATAACCCTTGCGTTCCCTTTTTCTTTATCAAAGGACTTTTTTAGCATAATCAGGTCTATTGGATGGAGCCTATCCGCTAAATCACCATCTGTGATTACTTCTTCATCACCATTTCTTCTGATCAAGGTGTACGTGTTCTACTCATGGATTCCTATAACTGCATCTGGTGTGACAAGGGGGTCCACTTTTCTGACTCTCACTACATTATTAGTTTGAACTCTGTGAATGCTGCATTTTCCTCTTTCAAGTCTTTCCAATCTTAAGTCCCTAGTGATAGGACTTAGTAGTCTTTCTTCCTTGTCATGTTCAGACCAATAGAATTCTTTGAGTTTGCTTTCAGGAAACATCATGTATTCTCTATTAATTTGTTGCACAAAAGTGACCTTTCCTTCTGGATCCTTTACTTGCACTATCATTGGTTTCTTTGAAGATGTTGTAGATTCTTCCCATTTTCTTTTCTCTAATAGATTCAAGGACTCACTAAAAGTTGTTTCACCTGATGAGGTCCTTCTTGGTGGTGCCTACTACTTTTCTTTGTCCTTTGAGGGACCACTACTTACATTAGATAAGACAAGAGGAGAGGTTTCAAACCTTTTGAGAATCTCTAACCTTGATACTAGTGGTGGGGGCCCCATTGGTGTAGGCCCAGATTGACTGGATGGAGTTACTGGTTTTGGCTGTGCTGTACAAATGATCTTCAGTACTTCCAAGTGTGAAGCTTCTTTTGGAATGGGGGTTCTCAACTCGTGAACGTCTATGTTTGCCAATCTGGGAGCATTATAATGCCTTCTTTTCATTAGTGAATGCATATCACTCATGAGTTGACCATTTTTCTTTTTTTCTTCATGCAACTTCTCAAAATCCATTTTGACTTGTTCTTTATGTGATGTCCATTCTTGTACTAGCTTTTCAAGAGCATCTGATAAACTATTGTTACTTGCCCTTAAGCTGCTAATTTTTTCTAGAATCTCACCAGAACTTGAGGTTCCTTGTATTTCAACTGCTTCCTTCATTTGTGTCTTGATACTTTCCATTTCTTCAAAAACTTTCTTGAATTCTGTTGTGAATCTACTACTTTCTGATGAGCTTTCTGGTGGCTGTTGCATGCTTCTCAGAATTTCAGTATTCTTTTCAATTTGGCTTTTAGTTTCTTCTACTAAATCTAATAAGGCTTTCATATTAGATTTTTGGCTTCTTAGTTCTTCCAGCAGCATATCTAGTTTAGCTTCCACTAGTGACTTTGTTTCCTTGATTGAAGATAACCCAGGGAAGGAGAAGTCGAGGGCACTTACAGTTATCAAGGATGACGACGGTTTTAACTGGAATGATTTTCTACCAGAAGAAGCTTATATAGGATCAACTTTCATGGCTGAAGTAGAACCAGTGACGTTTCACAGAGAGAGAGAGATTGCAAGTATTCGAATGAAGAAAATGCGTGTAGCTTACAAAGAAGCGGTGAAGGCAAAGAGATGGGATCCTCATAGAAAGTGCTACCTAGATCCAAAGGGAAATATATGCACAGATCTAAAAACAATTGACTTTGATGCTCTAGTAAAGTCAATTCCAACAGAAGAGGAACTGATGAGAAGAGATGCCGAACGAAAGGCCGAGAAGGAGAAAAGTGAGAAATCTGAGAAGTTGGAAGAGGAAATCATTGATGTAAATGCAGAAATGACAGACGAAAACTCAAAGAAGATGGCTGATCAACTTATGATGGCGAAAACGCTTAACGTAGATACCAAATCCGCCTCTGAGTCTGAGTCACCTGGCAAGGTCAGTTCTATTGGTTCAAATGTTGAACCAGGTAAGGCTAAGAAATCAAAAACTAATAGTTATTGCAGAAATTGCATGAAGGCATGCAAAGTCTGTAATACACATCAGTATCTTTCGAAATATTAAATCGAGGAGCTAACAAATAAAATCAATACTCTAAAGAAAGAAATGGTTAGTAAAGACAAACTTGTGAAAAGTTCAACAGAAAGAATTAATGACTTAAAAGAAAAAATAAAAAATGATGAAAATGATTTTGAACGTTTTAGGAAAGAAAATGAAAAATTTGTTCTTGAAAACAGAAAAATAACTGAGGATTTTGATAAGCTAAAACGAACAATTAAAGACTCAGATGAAAGAAATACGAAAACCCGTAAAGAAAATATGAGTTTGACAATTGTTATTCAAGAAAAGGAAAAACAGATAAATGCTCAGCTGGACGAGATTGCGAATCTAAAGCTTCAATTTCAAGAAAAAAATATTGAAAATGAAAGAATAAATTTAAAACTGAACATTTACACTTCTGCCAGCTTTGTTCTTCAACACATCGTTCCAAAACCCATTGGGAAGAACAAAGATAGTGAAGATGTATACCAAGATGGAACTGGGGTAAGGTATCACAAAGTTCCACCACACATGAGTAACAACTTTACTAAAAACTGTCTGGGTTGGTAAAAGAGTAAGACTTGAATGAAAAAAGTGAAGTTGATAAATTACCTGATAATATTGATATCACTTTTAGTTCACAATCCGATCAGGAGAGTATCGAATCTGAGATTGTGAAAGATGTGGTTGAAAAAGTTTTGAAAACAGACAGTGATTCCACAGTGTCAAACGAGGATAATGATTGTTTTCTGAACAATTATCTACCGAAATCCAATTCCAAGAACAACTTAAAGGACGAACCAACTCTTGTTATGTACCAAATGAGTGGTTCTGATAAGTTGTTGTCGCAACCCCCTGCTCCCTATCTGTCCCGGGAACGGGCGGCCGCGAACTCAGTGTAACCACCCTGGTTTTCACACTCGCATTTGTTTTGACTTGCATGGTAACAAATACTGTATTTGGAATGAAACTTATTTGAACATACTTGCTTTGTGCTTATACATGCTTATACCAATACTAACACGTGAAACAATTGCAAATTTGTTGAGTTTTATACTATTAAACAAGACTACATAAACAATAAGGGCCTATTATGACATTTTGTGAAACTACAATTTGAAGGACCTATTTGTCATTCCTTGAAACTTGCATTAAAACTTTGATTTTAAATTCCGAGGGTTAAAACCGTCACTATTTGAAAGTACAAATTTCTAGGATTAAAAATGTCATTTTTAGATTTTATAAGTAAAAGGGTTAAAAGTGCAATTATTGCAAACTACAAGTTTAGGGTCCTTTGGGTCATTCTTGAAACTTATTTATAAAGAAAATTAATATATATTTTAGTTTTAAAAGTCCAAGGTTCATTTGGTCATTATCTAAAACTTAAACTTTAGGGGCTAACTCTACCATTTTAAAACCCTATTTAACTGAAATATGTTAACTGAGTTAATCCTTATATAATAAATTCTTCTATAAAACTTAACCCGGTTAGTTTAACTAACTGACTACTTCAGGGACCATTTCTGTCAATTCTTAAAACTTCAGGGACCAATTGTGTACTTTTGATGAAAGTATAGGGACTGTTAGTGTAACTTTACGAAAGTTCAGGGACCGAGTTTGTAAAAAATAAAACTTGAGGGGGGCAAAGTGTAAATTCTCAAAAATCGGTTTAAAAAGGGGGGTCTCCTGGGTGAGAACCGGCCCCTGTTGGGTTCGAACTCGTGACCTCCACGTTATAACCGAAGTGTCTTAACCAGTTTATCCTCCGTCTCGGAGCTGATATATCTTAGCTTTTAATTCATATATACACACATTAGGATTTTAAATATTATTACTAATTAAATACAGAAATTAAAAAGGGTTTTAATAACCTCAAAACCGGCAGTGACCCGGACTCGAACATGCGCATATCTGCACACAACAACGCGCATCAACCGGCTGGACTACCAGCCACATGTGATGTAACTTAGATTATATGATATATATACACACATTAAAAACCGTTCTGATTACATATATCAGATCCGCAGTCGCGTATTTCGACAAAAAAATTCACCAGATTCGATCTAAACCCCACTTGGACTTATTTATTTGATCTGAAATTATTCCCATAATGTACCAATCACTTTGCCAACTTGTTTTCGCATTCAATCGACACACCTTAGTGCCCTTTCGGCTATAATTGAACTTTTTATAAAAAAAATAAAGTGGATCGATTCCACTAGTGTTTGTTGTTTTGTGTCGAATTAATCAATTATATAAGCTTTCTTGGATCCATACGAACCTCTGGAACCCATTAATTCACACTAACACTTCGAAATTCATCGGAAACAAACCTGCAACGGTCGCCGGAATACCGAACTCGCTGGAGATTAGTTGATCATTCGTTCCAGTCGTTACCGGTTAGATTTTTCTGACCCAATTACTTCGTATTCATGTGTATATCGTTCCCATAAATCGAATTTAGCTTGTAACATAGGTTTGCCCGTAGAAATCGCGAGTTTGACTTTTAGTTTGACCGGGTCTTCTGACTTTGACTTCTCTTTGGAGAAGATGAGCAGGTCCTGTTTGGTTATAAGTTTAGCAGTCCTAAACCAAACACAAACAGAAGCTTAGCCCAATGGTTAAGACTCTGTTTGGTTTCAATACAGACCCATGTTCAAACCCAGGGGTCTGCAATTCTTTTTAAACGTTTTATTTTTAATACTTGTAACATTTCAATAATTTTTATAACACTACCAGACACTGTTACTTTTATTAAAAATATGAAGTTAGTCAATTTGTTTATAAAACTAATTTTTACAATATTAAAACAGTTTATTACTAAATAATTCATAATAAATTGATTTTTAGGAATTAAAATATGAAAGTTTCAGATTAATTATTTTAAATACTGATCCTTACAAAAATAATGTTATTACTCACATTTTATATAAATTTGATATTTATATAAATAAATCAGTAATTATACTTATTTATATAGTTTAATTTAATGTAATTAAATTATATAACTATATAATTTTGATCCAAAATTATTCTTATGACAAAAGATTCATTATTCGGAGTTTATATAAATTTAGAATCTGAATTTTTGTTATATTTAATTATTTAGATAATTAAACTTATATAAACTTATTTATTGTTATTAAATCATTTTAATTCATTTTATTTGTTTAAAATGATTTCAAGATCATAATAATTATTTTAAATCAGTAATATTAAAGTTCAATAATTATAAATGTAATTTTTAATTATTCAGATTTAATATATTTATTTTGATAATTAATCATATAATTATCATATTTATTCTTTTAAACAAAATATTTATTATTTATCAAATAATATATATTTTAACCAACTAAATTAATTTACAATTTTTATAAATTAATTATATCACTTGTACAATATTTTACCAATAATCATTATATTTAATTATGTTATTTAATTATACTAATTAATTATATTTGATTAATATTACAAATGTTTATATTAAAACAATTACATATCTTTGCATTTTTAATATTTATGTTAAATTAATATTTTTCATAAGTAATTGCTTTACATCATATTCATTTTTCCGAGTTCTCTATTAGGTTATCCAAACCTTTGTCACACCCTGGCTTTGCGGAAGCGTGGTTAATTTGGTGTGACTTCTTAATACCATAGCTTAATCATAACAAAGCTATATGAAAATAAAACCATGCAAGATTATCCATTAAAATAAGTTTGAAGAGTAAAGAACCACAACATTGACTTAACGGATATCACATCCTAACAAACATAAACAATGTTCAAAAGACACAACACCAACAAGAAATAAACACAGTTTAAGAACTGTGACTCGTCCAGGAAAAAGTCACATCCCTTAAACTCAGATGACCTCGAAACTAGTGCAGCGGGAAAACGTGTCATACCGCGCCAGATCCTTTAATTCCCTGAAATACATGTAAGTTGAAAAATCAACAATAATGTTGAGCGAGTTCATGTGTAAGTGAGTAAATAAACCTGTGTATGTATAAAAATTCCTGGTATGTAGCAATAAGGAAAAAGAGATCAATTAATGTGTAGCTAATACATTAATAAGTGAAATGGCCTAGGAAGCACTCAAACCTGTAACGCGAATTTCATACCGGTCCTTCCGGTGGAACGACATAGTCACCACATGCAGCCACACGCTGGCTCATGTGTGGGGCTCGCAACACCCGATAGATCTATCACTCATGCCTCTCGGTCCTTATACAAGGATTAATGGTCTTACGATAATAGCCTATCCATTCACTTGATCTAGTTGTAAGTTCCTTAGCTAATCATACCGTGTATAAAAAGTACTCGTAATCATAGTAACATGTATTTCACCCCCGCAGTTTAGAAAACTGAAAACAGTTAAGAGAAAAGGGGGACATGAACTCACAGTGGTGCGTCTCTACCAAGTATATCTCCTGCTTAAACAGCTGTGCGACGACCTACACGTACTAACTCTATTAGACGGACTGCCGTGCCTTAGCTTAAGGTTTAAGTTTTTGGGAAATAGTTAGACAACTATTTCGTGTTTATATTTTTGTGAATACTTGGTAATCATTTTCCTTCCCAAGGATGGGGGATTTAATACATGTGTGTTCGTAATATATTATTAAGTCTCACTTAAAATATATTTTATTTCTAACTCCAAAATATAAATATTCTTCTCAAAAATATTATATTTTGTATTACATAAATGTTCCCAAAATAATACCTTGACAAAAATACGCGTTAAGTCATATTTCCTTAAAATGCGTAAGTTACGTTTTAACGATCGAGTGGTAATAATAATTACCGGTGTAACTTATATATTTATCGTAGAGGCGTTCGTATTATTTTGGATCCATTAACATTCGATAGTATTATTTTTACCCTAAAAATAATATTTATACACTTCACAAAATAATTGGCAAGTGACGTTGTGAAAAATAAATATATTTACTAAATATATATTTATCGCGTTTTATTTTGTGAAATCCCACCTCCGATATTTTGTAAATGAAGTCGCGGCGAAATCTATATTTTGAAAACAAGTCGAAAAGTATTTCTAACACTTATAGTGAAAATAATTCTAAGTGTTAGGTTTTTAGAAAAATTTCGCCAGAGTTTCCTCTGTAACTGGAGGTGGCCACGCTTTCACGCGTATCATTTTCTTTTATAAATCAAATCAACCATTTTTCTTATTTAACCAAAACAATATTCAACGCATCAAACTAGTTAATAAACATGTAATTCGCAAGAATCTCATGAACTTGTAGTTTTCTAATATTATGAGGTAAATCCCATTACTTTTAGTGTATCTTTATATAAATCCATCCGGTTTCGTAAAAGTCTCGTTTTTAAAGAAATTCCATCTTTACAACTTCTTGTAAAATTTGACAAAACTGGTTCTTTGTCGAAACTGTGTGCTACACAAGTGTTTACACACTTGTGTGTTAAAAAAAAATCATTCGTGTTAGTGTAAGATCCGTCTTTAGAAAACATGATTTCTTTGATACTTGGTTCTTTGAAAATACCGCTTGTAGATACGTAGATCTACTAGTTTTAAACACTATTTCACAAACAAAATCGCTTTTACACAAGTTCATGATTCGTGTGTGGTAGAGTTTCATCCTTTAACCCTTGTTACTTCCAAAACAACCTTATGTCATGATCCATGATCATGACCAATCCGGGTTAAACGATGATCCGAGCTACCACAACATAGATCGGATCCAAATAATTACACAAATCAACTACTACAAGATTTACACAACTTATGAGCTTTTAACCATCACTTTTAGTGTTTTTAGTAGACTTTTATGTGTCATTTTGTAAGATAACGAGTTTTAACCGTTACAAATCATATTAACCACTTCAAAATAGTTCGAGAGGGTGATTATAGCAACTTACTACTAGCTCGAGGCTAGGGAAGGATCTAAGCGCAAAATGAGTGGATAAAAGCAATAGAGTGAGGTCCTTCGCCTTCCGAATGCACTGAGCTTCCTTGTAGGTGATCCTTAACACTTGAATGATCTTGGAATGTGAAGATCAAAACCGAAAAATAGATTGGTGCTCAAGGGGGTGTTCGGCCGAAGCCTTTGAGAGAGAGAGGGAGTGTTTTGGTGAGTTGTGTTAGTGAAAGAATGATGGTTTAAGCTTTGTTATTTATAGACAATTCCCTCCATCATTAACCATTGGATGTTATGTCCACTTGATATGGGACATAGTTGATTAAAATAATCAAAAGAGTACAAGATATGGTCACAATGTGACCGAGTTCGGCCAAGGGGGGGGGGTAGCTAGTTCACTTACAACCAATTAGTTAATGTATAGTTAGGTTAATCTAGTTAGTTAAGTGATTAACCTGGTTACTAGTGTGTTGTGCTTTACAGTGGGTGTTAGGGTATTCAGGGACCCTAACTGGCTCAGAAAAAGAAAAACTATATTAATGACAATATTTTCATGTTCCAGGTGAAGTCCGGTTGATCGGTTGGATAGAGATCCGTTAAAGTGCTTAACAAAGCTTTAAAGTGTCGTTATTATTATTTTTTTGTGACATAACTTATTCCTGACACTTTGGAAAGTGTCTAGTAATATTTTTCTCATGTTTTGGCACTTTATTAGGTAGCCAAGTGCTGAATTGTTTATTAAAGTGCTGAGTTTTTGTGCTTAGAGCACGTTTTAGGCACATCCAGTCATTGTAACTTATTCCTAGAGACGCAGTTCTACAACCCTTGTATCCCTACACTCTCTACTAGTGTAGCAAACTATCTCAGGCTCTTACAGGCCTTAGAGGCAGTACCTGCCTGGTGCTAGTTATGACAGCACGTTTAATAGGGTATCCGTTCATTGTGCTACTGTGCTTTTGGTGCATCAAGGGTGTCACAAAGGTGCTATAAGCAAAACATGGAGTGACAGCAAGTAAAGTATGATGCAAGTAAGTACATGTATCAGTATTCAAATAGCAGTTTATCCACAAATTCAAGTAAGCACAGTAATTAAGCAGTAATTAATTATTAATTAAGTCGTACGGATACCTGGTTTGGTGAGGGTTGTCACATTCTCCCCCCGTTAAATAAATTTCGTCCTCGAAATTTGTACTACCCCACTACTTATGGTTAAGTCACACACGTATGTATATGGATAATATCGAAGTAGATAATCATCAAATCGAACAAACCTTACTCACATTAGCTGAGTCCCAGAATATATAACAACCCGAATCCTAGGGTTGAAAGGTGTGTGCTTCTAGCATTGGATGTCAACGGTACAAGACGTATTTGACGTATAATCTAGTGTAAACCAGTTAGCAGGGGTTCCACAGAAGTGTAGTTTTGACTAATAAGATTCTTTTAAGTAAAGTATGATGCAAGTAAGTACATGTATCAGTATTCAAATAGCAGTTTATCCACAAATTCAAGTAAGCACAGTAATTAAGCAGTAATTAATTATTAATTAAGTCGTACGGATACCTGGTTTGGTGAGGGTTGTCACATTCTCCCCCCGTTAAATAAATTTCGTCCTCGAAATTTGTACTACCCCACTACTTATGGTTAAGTCACACACGTATGTATATGGATAATATCGAAGTAGATAATCATCAAATCGAACAAACCTTACTCACATTAGCTGAGTCCCAGAATATATAACAACCCGAATCCTAGGGTTGAAAGGTGTGTGCTTCTAGCATTGGATGTCAACGGTACAAGACGTATTTGACGTATAATCTAGTGTAAACCAGTTAGCAGGGGTTCCACAGAAGTGTAGTTTTGACTAATAAGATTCTTTTAAACAATCGGTTGCAATATACAAACGAGTTTCCACAAACCATAGCGCCCGATATATGAACTCAAAAGCAGTAACTCAGCGTAATAGTAAAATGATTCGTCAACTCTTGAATAAATGTTTGGTAAGGTTTAGTGTGTCGACCTTTTTGAATAGTGGAGATACACCGAATGGAATACAAGTGAATCTGGTGTACCATTGTCTTGATTCGTAGTTGCATCAGAAATGTTTAAATGATAAATTAAACAGAAGTATGTGTGGTCTCGTGTAAAACGGTTACCACGATTAGCACAAGCTACAAGTTTATGATGACACCACAAGGTGTCGTAATGGCATTTCCCAATAATAGTGGTGACTGAACAAGTTCACCGCGTTTGAAATCAAATGAAAGTGTACTGAGGCAATCTGAAGATTTGATTTATACCATGTTACAGAGTTTTCAGTTAAATACGGAACATCAAAGATCCACTGTTTCCAATCGAATATGAAATGTATTAAGTATCGCAAGGCATTTGATTTACAATGAACGAATCATTAGGAGGTACATCGTGCTTATGAAATGAATATATGTACCATTGCCTTAACACACAATTGTGTTGAGACCGCTTTGATCGTGAAGATCCAAAATGGATTGTTAACAACTAAATAGGGAATTGAATCCGTGTACGAGGTAAGTAACCAAATTAGCGCAAGCTTCAATTTTGTGAAATTATAACCGCAAGGTATCGAAACAAATCAAACGTTTTAGTGGAGTCGTAGACCAACCAAATCTACTACGACGCGAAATGAACGAATCTCTGCAAAAATAGTTGAATATGATGCTCCCAACACATCATATAGCGTTTCAAGTTAAACCTGTGAACTGGATAAGTTCAAGCAATTGAACTTGGTTTCAACGTAACCCGACAGTGTATGTATCAACAAGGAATTCTTGGCATGGTAGTAAAATAAACCATGAATGTAACTTGAAAGAAAGCGGTTTCAAGAAAGTGTGTTGACTTGATAACAAAAGTGTCAACAATATCAATAATGTAGGTCATTCGAATCACGAGTCAGTAATTTGGTTTAGCAAAATAATATGTAAATCCCAATGAAGTGCTTGTTCAAAACGAAATCACATGCGTAGCAAATGATGCATGTGTGTCAGGTAAGTTTCCGAGTACTGAAACAATGAGTGCTCGCTAAAATGAAGAAATGACCAAATATCGAAAAAAATGTGTGTTCACACTCAGCGAAGAAGATTTGTGTGATGCAACTACCATTAAAGGGGAGTAGAGATGCAAACGTCTACTTGCTAGAAGTAAAAGAATCCAAGTACTTCCGGTTTGGTCAACAGAATTTGCATGTGCGCCAGGTTAATGATGGTTGATTGAGTTGACAGATATGGGTCCTAAATAAAAACCCTAACGAGTTTGGACCTAGGTTCACAAAGGTCCTACATATGTGTTTTCTAATCCTCCAGATTTCGTGTCCCGTGTGGATCCGGTTTGTACATTGTGTAGGAAACACCGTTTTTGTGTACGTCTAAGAACTAGTCATTGTCCCACAATTTTCACCGGTAAACTTTCTTCTTGAATTCACTGCTAACGACGCTCGATTGTCGACCAGTTGTGTATTAGTAGTTGGGTCCTCACAATCAGTTATGTAAGAAGTTCGTTAGTCCTCAGCAAGAGCCACCGACTCTGGTTGGCTAGCTCGTCCGACTCTCGGTCATTTGAAGGTCATTCGTCCTTTCTTTCGGCGAGCAGAACTGAGGTTATCCAAAACAAAGGTTTTGGTGTGTTATCTTCCTTCTTTATCAACCGCTGGGGTTGCACTGCCAATCCTTGCCTCTCCGGGAGTGTAAGTCGTTACGATGCATTGACTACAGGCGTGGTGCCTGGGATTAAATCGATGCGAGACTTGACTAATCGTTGAGGAGGTGATTCCGGTAAGTCTTTGAGGAAGACTGCAGGATATTTCCTTATCATAGGAACATCTCTGTGCTTTGGTTCTTCGGCTCCTCCTGTCCCCGACATGAGCCAAGAAAACAACACATTCTTCCCATAACAACCTTCGTGCCTTCAAGCAATTCGTGATCTGAGGAGGCGTACCCTGCCTTGTGAGTCGAGATCGTTTCTTCATTCGTCATCATGGTGCGGATATCGATCTCCTATTGATCATTTGTCAACCAATCCCACCAACTACCTTGTTGAAGTCTCCCAATTCACTGGCAGTAGATCGAGTGTAATCTTATGCTTCCCGGGTTCTATCTTGCCGATTCCAGTTATTGTGTTGGCTTCCACTAGCTTCCCCTAAGCTAGTTCTAATGGGTACTGGAATATTTACTTACTCGCTACTTAAACCCATTATACTCTCGAACTCTAGAGGTGCGAGTCGTAAAATTTGCAACAGTATTTGGCAATACCGATGCATAACATTGAGTAGTATGGGACGTACCGATATTCATGCTTGGATTCCTGGCGTGCTTCTCTGGCTCCGGTGTTAGACATCTTTCCCATCATTTTGCTTAATCTCCTTTGGGCAATCTTTCCTAACGTGCCTCATATCCCCGCAGGTATACATCCCTTATCTTTCCCCTTTCCTTTCTTTCCACGCTTCATCTCACGCCAACACGTTTCCCTGTTGTGTCCCACTTTGCCACAGTTGTCACACTTCCCATTTTTACATCGCCCGGTATGATGACGTCGGCACCTATCGCATTTAGGTAGCTTACCCATGTACTCTTTTCTCTTCTTGGCCTTGTTGTTGCTACTCGACTGGGTACCCTATTTGAAATTTTCCAACTTTCTCTTGTTGTCCCTAGATGACTCTACATGAGTCTCCTTCTTCTCCTCAGAGGTTGAAAATTTGTTCGTCCTGATTGCCTCTTCTGTCAAGGCTACACTTAGATTGATGGCATCAGTGATCGTTGCAGGCTTTGACGTCGTTACCAAGCTCATGATTTGGGGTGCCAATCCCCAAATGAAACGCTCAATCCTCTTAAACTTCGGATCTACCATGTAAGGAACGATACGCGACAGAACTTGGAACTTCTCCACATACTCAGCTATTTTTGGACCTTCCATCTTCAAGTTCCAGGACTCAGTTTCTACTTTCTGGCTTTCTGTTCTCGAACAGTACTTTTTATGCATTAGCTCTTTCAGCTCATCCCATGATAAAGCATATGCAGCGGCCTCGCCCATTGTCTGAACCTGAAGTTTCCACCATGACAGAGCCCCATCTCGGAACAGCCCGGAAATGTACGTGACTTTATCTTCTGGGGCGCATTTGCTCGCATGCAAAACAGTGTCCGTCTTCTCAATCCAGCGTACGAAGGCTACGGCACCCCCAGTGCCGTCGAAATGTAGGGGCTGGCAACCTAAGAACTGCTTGTAGGTGCAGCCGTTGGGTGGGTTATTTCCTGAGGTACCTCCGTTGCGTTTGGAGCGCTAGGCCTCGTACTGTGCGATAAACTGCACGAGGCGTTCTTGAAATTCCGCCTCTGTCGTTGGCAGAGGGTTGTTGGTATCGGTGTTTCCTCGAGTCGACATCTTCTGAGAAGAAAGTCGGTTAGGTCGGGTCTTAGTAAGGACACGAGCACCTAAGTCTCTATTTAACGAATAAGACTTCATAGGTATATTACATTTACGTAAATACGCAGTTGTTTAACAATTAATCACATATCCTCACGGTTATAGTACAGCTTGCAAATAGGAACGTAGCAAGTAAACATGTGGTATTATAGTTATAGCACAAATATGTAGATCATCAACGTGTTTAGTGAGAGCATAGAGACGATATTTTTCGTCGGTCATTAGTCATAAGTATCGTCGCGTTTTTAAAGATGATCGGGCTTTCATTATCCACCGGCCACAATAATTGCGTCTTACCAAAATGCATCACATCAGAAGGGACTCAGGGTCACCCTACCCTTGTCCAACAAGTATATTAGTGCATCTCAACTACGCGGTCAGAAGTGATTCTCAAAAGTCTCCAAAATCCCCGCTTATCATTAGCGTCCTTTCCCAAGCGTAATCCAATCCGCTTAATCCAGAAATCAACTATACTGGTGACTGAGGTGGAGGAAGAAAGAAAAGTATACCGTTAACGTGCGTGAGTCCCTCATCGAGCTTGTTTACACGTTGAAGTAATCATCTGCTCTGCCGCTTGATAGTAAAGAAGTATGTATCAGAATCCTGAGAACGGCGTAATAGCCACGGTCGAGAGCGCAAAAGGAACCTTGATGTATGTGGCGAATCAAAGTATGCTAGTGATAGACAGGGTGGGGGACGTGGTATTTTACATAAACTTTTTAGACAATATGCTGTCTTGTGATGTAGACACTCAAATCATGTTTTCGGTTATGTAATGTTTCGCAATTGAAGTTGCCAATTGTGGCGTCAGCTCAAGCTCCAACATTCTGTGACTCATATCCTTATTTGTAGTTGATGTTACAAGAGTAACTTATCTCGCGTGTGGCCTTTATAATGTGAGGGTCTAACCTCAGCACAGTGTACAATAGGAATCACCGAGATGGCTCGTCCGACGTTGTAGAGGTGAATGTAGCAAACGGTGCGACCTGTGCAGTTGGGAATATGCCGTTGTAGCAGATGAATCGTTATGCGGGTGCTGACCTGAAGTACCCTTCCGGGGTGTGGGTATGTCTTGAAAGAGAGCGATAGGCATGTTGACGCAATGAACGTCGGTCTTCACAGGGGAACGGAGCACATCAGCGGTTATGGGTGCAAAAACAAACGTTTCAACCAATAAGGAGATTGTCAGGTGCTGGTATTGGATTAGATAGTGGGGGTGCAATGTCTAGTAAACCAAAAGTATCAGGGTCACAATCAAGAAAGGGTGTAGGACCAGCAGTTGCAACCTTATGCTGACTCAAAAGGTGCAGAAGCTAGCTCAGCAGCAGGCCCTGGGTCGTGTAACGGTGTGATGCCTTGAGCAGGTGATAGTGCAGCAACCATGTCGTCGTCGTCTTGTGTTAGTGGTAGAATGCCGTACTCCAACTGTTTGTAAGGTTGCAGACATCACAGTCTCAAAGGAGCCTGAATGCATGCTAGAATCAGAGGATGGCTTGTTGACAGGGGTCTTAAGAGGTGAAGTTAGTAACAGTGTCCTCGTCAAATTTTCTATTGTCATGGGCGTCGGCAGGAGGACCATCGATATGCATGCCAACGTAGTCATATATTGTTTATCGAGTAGCCAATCTTCAGTAGAGATGTCCGCTGGAGGCGCATCATCGAGGATTGGAGCCATGGTGTGTCCGTCATTGGGATGACCAGTGATGGAGTGGTCATGGATTGAAACAAGAGTGACAGAAAGGTTTGCGTCAAAGAAACCATCAGCAAAGGTGAAGTATCGCCAAAATCTGGTAGCACGGACTGTTGGAAGTCGTCCTCGTCCTTGGTCGTCATATCAGGCTCACTCTCAGTGTCTGCCGTAAATATTGCTGGCGCAGATGCAGTCTCCCTATCCGTGGCGGTGGCCGTGGGGTTATCAACGTCTGATAACTCGTTATCTAATTAGAGCGACATGTGTGCCGGTGCGTAACATGTATATCCATAGTAGTTAATAACAATTAGTGTATGCGAATAATTACCACATATGCACGTACATCAACCTTAAATCAATTAAGCATGTAAGTCTCAATTAATGTAAGCAAGTAATCATCCTAGTCTTCCCCAGACTATCCTCCCAGTTTCTCAAACTGGACTCCCTAGTCTCTCAGACTAAAATCTCCTAGTCTCTCAGACTAATCTCCCAATCTCTCAGATTGAATTCCTCAGTCTCTCAGACTACAATCTCCCAATCCCTCAGATTGAATTTCTCAGTCTCTCAGACTACAATCTCCTAGTCCCACTAGAAAATTTTCTCAGCCTCCCAGACTGACTCCCTAGTCCCACTAGATAATTCTCTCAGCCTCCTAGACTGACTCCCTAGTCCCACTAGATAACTCTCTCAGCCTCCCAGACTGACTCCCTAGTCCCACTAGCCAAATTTTCCCAGCCTCTCAGACTGCTCTTCCTAGTCCCACTAGCCAAATTTTCCCAGCCTCTCAGACTGCTCTTCCTAGTCCCACTAGCCAAATTTTCCCAGCCTCTCAGACTGCTCTTCCTAGTCCCACTAGCCAAATTTTCCCAGCCTCTCAGACTGCTCTTCCTAGTCTCTCAGACTGCTCTTCCTAGTCCCACTAGCCAACTACCTCGGTTTCCCAGACCGAGCCTCGGCCTCCCAGACCGAGCCTCAGCCTCCCAGACTCAGCCTATAAATAATAAATAAAGTGTGCTCAACATTTGTTTGTAAAAACGTTTTGGATCTGGACTTAAGTGGTATGCAATGTAAAATGTTTTCATGAGAGCCCTAGTGATCATAGTCTAGACTCGAGAAAGAATCCTAGTTCGCTATGATCAGAGCTCTGATACCAAGCTGTCACACCCTGGCTTTGCGGAAGCGTGGTTAATTTGGTGTGACTTCTTAATACCATAGCTTAATCATAACAAAGCTATATGAAAATAAAACCATGCAAGATCATCCATTAAAATAAGTTTGAAGAGTAAAGAACCACAACATTGACTTAACGGATATCACATCCTAACAAACATAAACAATGTTCAAAAGACACAACACCAACAAGAAATAAACACAGTTTAAGAACTGTGACTCGTCCAGGAAAAAGTCACATCCCTTAAACTCGGATGACCTCGAAACTAGTGCAGCGGGAAAACGTGTCATACCGCGCCAGATCCTTTAATTCCCTGAAATACATGTAAGTTGAAAAATCAACAATAATGTTGAGCGAGTTCATGTGTAAGTGAGTAAATAAACCTGTGTATGTATAAAAATTCCTGGTATGTAGCAATAAGGAAAAAGAGATCAATTAATGTGTAGCTAATACATTAATAAGTGAAATGGCCTAGGAAGCACTCAAACCTGTAACGCGAATTTCATACCGGTCCTTCCGGTGGAACGACATAGTCACCACATGCAGCCACACGCTGGCTCATGTGTGGGGCTCGCAACACCCGATAGATCTATCACTCATGCCTCTCGGTCCTTATACAAGGATTAATGGTCTTACGATAATAGCCTATCCATTCACTTGATCTAGTTGTAAGTTCCTTAGCTAATCATACCGTGTATAAAAAGTACTCGTAATCATAGTAACATGTATTTCACCCCCGCAGTTTAGAAAACTGAAAACAGTTAAGAGAAAAGGGGGACATGAACTCACAGTGGTGCGTCTCTACCAAGTATATCTCCTGCTCAAACAGCTGTGCGACGACCTACACGTACTAACTCTATTAGACATACGGCCGTGCCTTAGCTTAAGGTTTAAGTTTTTGGGAAATAGTTAGACAACTATTTCGTGTTTATATTTTTGTGAATACTTGGTAATCATTTTCCTTCCCAAGGATGGGGGATTTAATACATGTGTGTTCGTAATATATTATTAAGTCTCACTTAAAATATATTTTATTTCTAACTCCAAAATATAAATATTCTTCTCAAAAATATTATATTTTGTATTACATAAATGTTCCCAAAATAATACCTTGACAAAAATACGCGTTAAGTCATATTTCCTTAAAATGCGTAAGTTACGTTTTAACGATCGAGTGGTAATAATAATTACCGGTGTAACTTATATATTTATCGTAGAGGCGTTCGTATTATTTTGGATCCATTAACATTCGATAGTATTATTTTTACCCTAAAAATAATATTTATACACTTCACAAAATAATTGGCAAGTGACGTTGTGAAAAATAAATATATTTACTAAATATATATTTATCGCGTTTTATTTTGTGAAATCCCACCTCCGATATTTTGTAAATGAAGTCGCGGCGAAATCTATATTTTGAAAACAAGTCGAAAAGTATTTCTAACACTTATAGTGAAAATAATTCTAAGTGTTAGGTTTTTAGAAAAATTTCGCCAGAGTTTCCTCTGTAACTGGAGGTGGCCACGCTTTCACGCGTATCATTTTCTTTTATAAATCAAATCAACCATTTTTCTTATTTAACCAAAACAATATTCAACGCATCAAACTAGTTAATAAACATGTAATTCGCAAGAATCTCATGAACTTGTAGTTTTCTAATATTATGAGGTAAATCCCATTACTTTTAGTGTATCTTTATATAAATCCATCCGGTTTCGTAAAAGTCTCGTTTTTAAAGAAATTCCATCTTTACAACTTCTTGTAAAATTTGACAAAACTGGTTCTTTGTCGAAACTGTGTGCTACACAAGTGTTTACACACTTGTGTGTTAAAAAAAAAAATCATTCGTGTTAGTGTAAGATCCGTCTTTAGAAAACATGATTTCTTTGATACTTGGTTCTTTGAAAATACCGCTTGTAGATACGTAGATCTACTAGTTTTAAACACTATTTCACAAACAAAATCGCTTTTACACAAGTTCATGATTCGTGTGTGGTAGAGTTTCATCCTTTAACCCTTGTTACTTCCAAAACAACCTTATGTCATGATCCATGATCATGACCAATCCGGGTTAAACGATGATCCGAGCTACCACAACATAGATCGGATCCAAATAATTACACAAATCAACTACTACAAGATTTACACAACTTATGAGCTTTTAACCACCACTTTTAGTGTTTTTAGTAGACTTTTATGTGTCATTTTGTAAGATAACGAGTTTTAACCGTTACAAATCATATTAACCACTTCAAAATAGTTCGAGACGGTGATTATAGCAACTTACTACTAGCTCGAGGCTAGGGAAGGATCTAAGCGCAAAATGAGTGGATAAAAGCAATAGAGTGAGGTCCTTCGCCTTCCGAATGCACTGAGCTTCCTTGTAGGTGATCCTTAACACTTGAATGATCTTGGAATGTGAAGATCAAAACCGAAAAATAGATGGGTGCTCAAGGGGGTGTTCGGCCGAAGCCTTTGAGAGAGAGAGGGAGTGTTTTGGTGAGTTGTGTTAGTGAAAGAATGATGGTTTAAGCTTAGTTATTTATAGACAATTCCCTCCATCATTAACCAATGGATGTTATGTCCACTTGATATGGGACATAGTTGATTAAAATAATCAAAAGAGTACAAGATATGGTCACAATGTGACCGAGTTCGGCCAAGGGGGGGGGGGGTAGCTAGTTCACTTACAACCAATTAGTTAATGTATAGTTAGGTTAATCTAGTTAGTTAAGTGATTAACCTGGTTACTAGTGTGTTGTGCTTTACAGTGGGTGTTAGGGTATTCAGGGACCCTAACTTGCTCAGAAAAAGAAAAACTATATTAATGACAATATTTTCATGTTCCGGGTGAAGTCCGGTTGATCGGTTGGATAGAGATCCGTTAAAGTGCTTAACAAAGCTTTAAAGTGTCGTTATTATTATTTTTTAGTGACACAACTTATTCCTGACACTTTGGAAAGTGTCTAGTAATATTTTTCTCATGTTTTGGCACTTTATTAGGTAGCCAAGTGCTGAATTGTTTATTAAAGTGCTGAGTTTTTGTGCTTAGAGCACGTTTTAGGCACATCCAGTCATTGTAACTTATTCCTAGAGACGCAGTTCTACAACCCTTGTATCCCTACACTCTCTACTAGTGTAGCAAACTATCCCAGGCTCTTACAGGCCTTAGAGGCAGTACCTGCCTGGTGCTAGTTATGACAGCACGTTTAATAGGGTATCCGTTCATTGTGCTACTGTGCTTTTGGTGCATCAAGGGTGTCACAAAGGTGCTATAAGCAAAACATGGAGTGACAGCAAGTAAAGTATGATGCAAGTAAGTACATGTATCAGTATTCAAATAGCAGTTTATCCACAAATTCAAGTAAGCACAGTAATTAAGCAGTAATTAATTATTAATTAAGTCGTACGGATACCTGGTTTGGTGAGGGTTGTCACAACCTTATAGTCACCATTTAGACAAACCATACCGAAACCTATAGATTTAGGATTTCCAATTATCCAATTAAACATTATTGTTGATACATATTCCATATTGTTGCATGTTCAATCAATTAGAGTGACGTGGAATCTTAATTCCAAGAACTCTCACACTTTGCATACTTGTTTGGACTTACCCGAGATCAAGGTGAGTTCATAGTCCCTTTTTACATTATTTTTGGGATGAAACATATGATTCATATGTATTAAAACGATTTCGATATTCTAACAATGGTTTCAAAACGATTGAGATGGTTTATACTAAACTAATAACGATTTCAATAATGTGAACGAGCTTGTTGGTGGTAATTACATAACGAGTGACATTCATTAGCATTAATCAAGCCGACCAGTATTAGGTTATGGTACCATAGGATCCGTCAAATCCCGTTATCAGACTGGACCCATGGTTATGTGTGGGTTAGGTGGGTAACGACTGAATCTGATGATTGTTAACTTACCCTTTGGAGGTTTGTTAATGCAAGAACAAGTTGAACGATAAACAAGTCACAAAGGTTTGAATGTTATTAGCAAGACGACCAAAAGTAGTTTCAACAATTAAATGAATGAACGATGTTCTATAACGAGAACGAGTTAAACAATATTACACAACGATGTTTACGAAACTATATAAACCATAAGAGTTTTATTATCAGAACGATTTATGATTTGGTTTACATAAACAAATGTTTTGGGTTAAGATTCATGGCAAGAGTTATAAATTATGACCAATCTATTTTGACTTGGTTATTCATTTACAATACAAACATTTTACAAAATAAGGTTTTCTAATATCAATTAACGAAGTTGTGCAAGTTGTTTCAACATACAAACGAGCCATTAATCTGATACTCACACAAAAACCTATGAATTCACTCAACCATTTGTTGACCCAATTATTTTCCCTAACATATGTTTCAGGTGACAATGTTTGATGACATGATTTGCAAGAATATTTACATAGGATTAATCAAGACTTTTGCCTTAGATTAAATCCGAACTTATCATTTGTGAAACAATTTATGATGTATGTGTTTATGTACTCTTATATTCTCAGATGTGAATGCAATCTATTGAATTGAACTTAAATTATATTTCAACTTAATATAATCTCCATCTGCTCAAATGCATTCTATCAAGTTTCGTGACACCTTTGGCTTTTCCGCCTCCGGCCGGGGTGTTACAGGTTGGTATCAGAGCCATGGTTATAGGGATTCAGGTTATTAGAAATTTCTTTTGACCTAGACTATAACTTACCTAGGACACTTTCCATTAGTAACTCTTCCGTTATGTTTGCCTTGTCTTCATCCCTATTCTTATCTTTTGTAACCAATGCCTCGTCACCACAGATCTCATCTTTAGATTTTATAAATGCTCATCACCTATCCTTAGGTGATTATTTTCAAAACCACTTCTGATTTTTAAATTCTCATCAAAGTCTTGGGCTCTAATAACGAACTCGTGCAATCTGGAAGGGTGGATGCCTGTATTCTGAGTTTTCTGTCTAGGCAAGCACTTCGTATAAATCTCATTAGACGCGAGACCAGTTGTGCTTACCTGGGAATTCTTGGGATGAGTATCCACTTATAGGCTAAAGCATGACTTCACTAAGTTATAAGAACCCAACTATTGTGACTTGTCATTGATGTTGTTTATTCGTGGAATAAATGATATCCATCTTGTTACGTGTTTTCTCTTATCCTCATTGATTTTATGAAACTACTTTACCCCATTATGAAATCACTATAATCTTTCTTTCAGAAAATGCTTCCATGACGAGACACATGTTTTCTTACCTGGGAACTACCGATGAGAGTACAGTATGCCTATCGGCTCAAGGCATGTTACCCTAATTCAAAAGGATTTTCTTTCTTTTCTCCGTTTCAGAACAATCCAAACTCTAATCAACCTACGTTGTACTATTATCAATTTATTACGATACGATTCCCTCCTTTTCAAAGTTAATGGCTATTTTTGTAAACATAAAACCTTTTTCTTGTGTTAACCAAAGCCATGAATCTAATTCACAAAACCTATGTTACTCACATGCATTTTTATGCTGACGTACCTATTTTCATATATGTTTCAGGTGCTGCTATGTGATGATTGTTGATGCATGCTATACATAGGATGGACTCGTGCCTTAGTGACTTTAAAACTTGAAAGATAATATTTGAATTTATCTAATTTGTATTAAAATAACGAGTTCAATAATTCAATAAAATGAAACTGTTTAATCCATGGTTGTGAAACCATGATTCTGTTACGACACTCCGCGACGTTTCCGTCACGATTTGTTGTTTTACGTGGTCGGGGTGTGACAACAAACATATATTGTTTGGGCAACTAGTGTCGCAGCCCCCGACCCTACCCTGGGAGCGAGCGCCACGAGTCAATCAGGTGGTACCGGTATTTATTAAATTTGCAGCGGAATTAAACATCAGGATTGTAGTTAGGAAACAAAATTCAGAGTTTGCAAAACACCAAACTTTTTGTTTTAAAAAATGGGGGTAAAACCCATATTTCCTTTATAATATCTTTATAGGGATAAACCCTAGTTTGCCGAAAATATCACTTCTTCTTTTATTCAGGTAATTTACTGCCAATTTATTTAAGCCTTCAGTGCTCCAAAGCTGGCGTTTAATAACTTCACATCAAGTTACCTAAAACACGTTTTAAAAATATTTTATCAGCAAGAAATACTGGCGAGTCCATTCTATTTTTATAAAAAGATACATTGTTATAACTTTTCAGTACTAAGGGGAATTACAATGTATATTTCTATCAATATGTGACTGGGGACATTCCGCTATGCTTATGGTCATATTAATTTGGGTCCTGCCACCCAACAGTAACGGTTCCTGTCACACCCTTGGTGACTGTGGAGTACTAATGTATACAAAACCCTAACTACTGGCAATAATTATAGATTACAAAGACTTAATCCCTGTAAGTATAACTGAAACATTTAAGGTTTTGTAAAGTAATTTTGATAAAAAGAGAGAATGACTCACTTTGTAAGCTTATGTTTTCTTGAGTTCCTATTACAAACATACAATGCATGCGTGTTCGTATAATAACCCAATTCAACTTTGTCAATATGTCACGAGACAGAACCCCAACATAGTTTACAAAGCATTTCCCTGAACAGGCAGGGCTTTGGCATCAGTTGATGGGTTCCAAATCAATAGGACAGGGTATCGAATTTGTCACACCCCGACCGCGTTAAAACAACAAAACCGCAGCGGAAACGTCAGGGAGTGGAGTAACAGAATAATTGTTTCACAACACATGTATTGAAGTTTCGTTTTATTGAATTAAGTTTATTACATTGTCTTGAAATTAAAAGAAAAATACAAACATATTGTCTTTCATTGTTATTAAGTCACTAAGGCCTCGTCCATCCCTATGTGAGCACGCATCATAATCATCATCAAACATCATCATACAACAGCACCTGAAACATATGTGAAAATAAGTCAGCATAAAAATGCCGGCGAGTACATACGTTTTGTGTATGTGTGTCAAATTCATGGCTTGTATACATATTGCAATACCTCGTACGCCTACTAGAGTCGATAATTGAAAACCTGGTATTGAAAAGAGTTTGGTATTGCATTATAATTAACCAACTAAAACAAGTTGGTTATATGTTTGTGAAAAACCTCGTTGCCATGAATCTTGATTAAAACATTTGTCTTTTGTAAAGCAAGTAAAAAACGTCATTGTATGTAAACTTGTGTGGTTTATATTATTTGGTAAACATTGTTGCATGTCATCGTTTGAAATCATTCGTCCAAGTGAACTAAATAATGCTACAGAATGTAATATGATAAAAGCACTTATATATAAGAAGTACCAGCGGCGTATCTACCATGCTTTTATCACATTCCCATCTCGTTATCTAATCACATACAAAAAACCAATCGTCCAATTGTACCTGTTCTCAAATCGTTCGTGTTATCAAAACCGATCATTCAAATCATTCAACTCGTTCTAATCGTTCAAATCGTTCTATTCATTCAAATCGTTCTATTCGTTCAAATCGTTCAAATCGTTCATGTTTTAATTGTGAAAAACTAACTTTTGGTCGTCTCGTTGAACACATTCAAACCTGTGTGACTCGTCTATCGTTCAATCATATTAACAAACCACCAAAGGGTTAGTTAAAATTCATCAGGTTCTGTCGTTACCCACATTACCCCATAACCATGGCGATAGTCCGATAATGGGATTTGTCAGATCCTATGGTACCATAACATACTACTGGTCGGCTTAATCATAGTTAATGAATGTCATTCGATTGTCTTTCGACTAATGCCCCAACAAGTTCATTCACATTATTGAAATCGTTGTGTTTAATATAAACCATAGCATTTGTTTAAAAAACTCGAAATCGTTTAGCACATATGAATCACCCCAAAACAAAGCGGTAAAATAGGGGAACTATGTACTCACTTGAGATTGCAAGTTATCCTCGATTATGTGAACTAACAAAGCTCGGCAATCAAGGAAATCAAGTGACACCTAGTATCGGATCACTATGTTAATAAATCGGGACCTAAATCGGGAGATCGGGTAGAATGAGGTCTCGTAAACCAAATGAGTGTTGAAACTCATATGATATGGTTTAAACAAGCCTAGATTCTAAAATGAAACCTATCCTAATTGTTTTTGACCCGTTATGACCCGTTAAGGTAGTCTACGCTACTTTAACGAGTCATTTGCGCAAAAGTGCGTTCGGAGGGTCTAACTAGTCCTATGATAAGTCTTAGATGCCTAAACATGTTTAATAATGTTGCATAATCAGTTTAAGTGTCAAAATTTAAGTTACATATGCTTAAAATCAAATTATGTGTGAAAAGGGCATTTTGGTCATTTTCTGAAGGCATATAATCTACCTATCACACAACTAATTAAACGAAGTGACCATAAGGTATAACCTCGGAAGGTTATTCCTTATACAACTATGGTCACAAAATATGTTTGGTCGGATCCTAATGATCGACCAAACAGGTCAGGTTTGAAAGTCTAAGCGGTTGTCGAGACTGCTTGACTTACGACCCTAGATAAGCACTAAACTAAAAGTGACGAGTTAAACATGTTAAAACATGTTTAACTAAGTTAGAAAACTGATTTGATATCAAAACAAAGTGTTTTGATACCCGAAAATAGTTTCATCGCAAAATGCACATAGTCATGCATTTTGACCGAAACTTTGACTCGTCACTTCGACTAGTCAACGTGGTAATCAGTATGTATAGTCGCAAGGGACTATAGCCACCTTGATTACGCTCACGTTGCAAAGTTCAAAAGAACTTTGTCTTGACCAAATCATGGTCAAAGCTGAAAGTCAAACACTATTTGACTTTCTTGCTTGAAATAAATAACAAGGCATGAAAGAACACTTACAAGTGTCCTAAGCTTGGAAAGATGACTGAGAAAACTCAAATTTGAAGCCTCCAACCAAGTGTGGTAGCCTCAATAGAGTAGATGTGAGAAGAAAAAGTGAATGAACAAATTGCAGTGTTGAACTTCATGGGTTTATATAGAAAATCAAGCACCATTGGATCATTGCCATGTGTTTTTGAGTTGATCAAAGCATGATCATGACCATACACATGTTAGGCTTTGATTTGGGGACTTAGAGAGCACACAAACCAACCCACAAGATGCAAAAACTAGCATTGAAACAGGTTACAACAGCTGGGTTTGAAGAAACTGGATTTTACTGTGCTGGAACAAGCTTACAGACTATAAGGTCCTTGGCATACGGTCCGTATGGGACCTGCAGGGCTGATGTTTCACTTGTTGACAGCTTTGGCCCCTTGACTTGATTCGTCGCGTTTTGGCACTTCTAACACCCGTCAAGCCCTTTTTCAAGCTCCATGATGATTTTAAAGTACATTTAACTTGAATTATGCTCAAAAATGTTATGGATGTCGGTTCGTTTGGCTGTATAATTGCATTTTTCGGTTAATTACGACGGAATCGTAACGAACGCGAAAACGACCCAAATTGTGAAACGAATGGCATTTTTGTATTCCTATCACTAAAATACAATATTTTAATGATTACAAAAATTTTTGGATGTCCGGATATGGTTAGAACGCAAGATATGCACGAATTTGCATACTTTGGCAGTTTTGACGCTTTTAGTCCCTGTGATCAAATAAGCGTATTTTCGCATACCGAACCCCTCAAAACTTATTTCTAACCTATTTTAAGGGTATTTAGGGTATGTTTAGCTTATGATCTTGTTCCAGAGTGTACGTTGCTTTATGAGTTGGCAGACTTTTGTAGTTTGTCGCAAATAGTCCTTGTGATCGAATAAAGTTGTTTTTGACACACCAAACCCTTCAAAACTTATTTCTAAGTTATGTAAAAGTTATTTAAGGTATGTTAAGCTTATGTCACTGTTCCGGAGTGTTTGTCGCATTAAACTGATAACGTTTGCGTAATAGTTTGCGTATAACTTTCCAAAAAGTGATTAAGAGCTTGAAATTGAACAAGAATTGATATGTGTAAATGTCACATGTAATTGTACAAATCCCGAGAATGAAACACAATATTTCATTGGATTCATATTTTTATGATGGTCGTAGAGGCACAGATGTCACAGAACTAGTGATCGGGGGTTAAAATACTTACAACGGGGTAGATCTTCGTGATTTATAGGGTATTTTAGCTTTAAATTTCGTGTAAGATTATAGAGAGAACGTTAGAAAACTGAACGAATTGGAAAGTGCAGGTTGCTACTCAATTTATAGTGTTTTCGGGGGTCTCTCGCGCCCAGGGCCTGCCTGTCGCGCCCCGCGAGGGCACCCTTGCTACGACTATGGTTGCCTAGTCACTGGGTAGGTCAAACATGTGGATGACATGTGGCTTAAAGCGTGACAAGAAAGAAACAAGCCTCTCGCACTACGCGAGAGGTCTCCCTGTTGTCGGTCGTGGCCCACGACGGAACAGAAATCAGTATTTTATTTGTTTTTTTAACAAAATAAGGTTATACGGGGTTGGTTTTTCGATTACGAAGCGTTATTGGGTGATTTTGAGGGTTGTTATATCCTCCCCACCGTGATTTAAATCTCGTCCTCGAGATTCACTGGAATAGGTGTGGATACTTCCTTTGCATTTCAGATTCTAGCTCCCAAATGTATTCGGGTCCTCTCTTTGAGTTCCACTTTACTTTGACCAGAGCTAATCTCTTGTGTTTGAGATTCTTGATCTTTCTATCTTCAATTTGAATAGGTTTCTCTACAAACTTAAGTTTTTCATTTACCTCTATCTCTACAAACTTAAGTTTTTCATTTACATCATGTATTCCTGCCATCTTTTCTGGTAATTGTAGCTGATAAGCTATTGGCCCTATTCATTTGATAATTTCAAAAGATTCAATATACCTTGGGCTTAGCTTTCCTCTTTTACCAAACCTTACAATCCCTTTCCATGGTGAGACTTTTAATAATACCTTGTCTCTAACTTGAAATTTTGTCATGCCCACTTTTTCTACTTCGAAAGCAAGGTAACGACATACTATTTTTAACGAAATTTGGGCATGACTCGTTCGTATTCTGAACGGTTCCCTGCTTTTGTAAAATCATCATTGAAACTAAACTATGACATGTTTTAAAAAAACATAACATAACCGTAGATATAATAAAGTTTTACTACAATCTAGAATTTACAAAATAACAAAGCATATTAAAGTTTAAGATCTAACAACTAAACATAAGCCATTTAAGCAAAGTTTTTTTGACCCATTTACATCTTTTACAAAAATTACGGAAGCGCATAAAGGGGCATTCGAAGTGTGTTTGATCCGAGCGAAGCTTGACCTTTTTAAACTTAAGTTTTACCTATAATCATAACCATAAGAACAACATTAGCAATTTATACATAATTCAACTAAAGCTCTAGGAACATAACAATTAGTGCTTAGTAATTTTATTTGCACATCGCTTACTAGTTATTCTTAAATTTCGACACTTTCACTTTTGTAACCCTTCGGCTACAACATTCTTTTGCATATGAACCAATCATTTCGGGTCTCTTACTTAATCATTCTTTCTCATGAGGATTCTCCTACTCTAACCCAATTAATACAGTTTGCAAACATGAGCATTCTTATCACCATAGATTCTAGTTATTCCACCCAATCAATACGGGTGTTAACAACAACATCCTTAACGTTCATATAACAATTATTTGACCAGTTTACAATGAGTCAACAACAACTTACATCTAACTTGTGATTCTAATATATCGACCCGTTCGGGTTAATCCGAAAACTTAGGAATATAATAATTTTTACCGTGCTACAAAAACAATCAATTCTAATTTAATACATAAGGCACACTTACTACAATTTAAAATGTACAAGCGACGTACCTCAGTCTTAATTTCCTTCTTGCTTCGTGTGACTCGAACTTTCCTCCTTTATTCCTATACATAAACACATATACATTATGACCTTCTCATTCTATTCTTACTTATCATTAATATTTTTGGGACAAAGCATCACATTCGATACGAGAATCATGTGCATACTTAAAACATGATAATCACATATGGAGTTCAAGCCAAAATGCAGAATTTCTAGCTGAGGCATTTTGTCGAACACTTGGCGTGTGTACTAGTAACAATGCTACATGTACAAGTGTTCAATTCATGATTCTACTAGTTCATAACATACCTCTTCAAAATCACAAATTCAGCAAAATCATTCACTCTTTTAACAACATATTTATCAAAAATACTTATAATACATGTTTTCATCATAACAATTCAATTTGTTACTCCTACACATTTGACATTCATCAATCCATTTCATGCAATTGGTTTCTCTAACATAATTCACTAATATGTAAATTCACAACATAATTCTTGTTCTATGGTGTCAATCTAACTTAAAATCATTCAAATTTTTACATGTCTTCAAGATTGGTTAAAAACCCATTCTCTTCATAATCACCAAATCACAAAATTTGGCTTACCATTTGTTAGAAAACTTAGATGATCAAGAATTGGGTTTCATGCATCAATTAAATCTTGAATTCCCTTGTCAATTCCTGGATTTTTGAGAAAGTAGGGTTTGCCCCTTTTTCCTTATGTTGGTCGAACTCAAACACACACCAGTGTGTGTGTTTTTGAGTTTCTTAGTTTTAATATATTGTTTTTTTTCTTTTTGCCCATGTTTAACCCCTTAAGTTTAAGTGTTTGTTTATCTTTAGGCATTTCCCGTTCTTACTTAAAAACCATAACATATTTCTTATCTAGGTTAAGTTTAATATTAAATTTAACTTATATGCAAAAACTCACTTTTTGGGGTGTTACAAATCTACCCCCCTTAAAAGGGTTTCGTCCCCGAAACTTGAATACATACCAAATAATGCCGGATAGTGTTTTCGCATATCTTCTTCTAACTCCTATGTTAGCTCCCAGCTCTTTCTGTGTTGCCATTGGACTAAAACTTGTCTAATAGTCTTGTTTCAAAGATGCGTTATCTTGGAGTCGTTGATGGCTATGGGTCTTTCAACATAATTCATCTGTTCATCCAACCCGATATCACCGTGGGATACGTAGGCCGTTTCATCCGCTAGACACTTCCTTAGTTGAGACACATGAAACGTGTTATGAATCCCTTCCAAAGCTGGCGGTAATTCCAATTGATATGCCACCTTTCCAATTCGGGCTAGAACCATGAAAGGTCCTATGTACCGCGGACCCAATTTTCCTTGTTTTAGAAAACCAATCACGCCCTTCCATGGGGATACTTTCAAATACACGTAATCCCCAACCTGGAATTCAAGAGGGCATCTTCTTCGATTTGCATAAGCTACTTTTCGATCTTGAGTCACTCTTTATCTAGCCCGTATAAGATCATTTTTCTCGTTAGTTATAGCTACTACATCACTGGGTGCAATTTCCCTTTGTCCCACATCTTCCCAACATATGGGAGTCCGTCATTTTCTTCTGTATACCATTTCATAAGGGGCCATTTGTATGCCACTATGATAGCTATTATTATACGAAAATTCTACCAAGGGTAGATGATCATCCCAGCTTCCCCCAAAATCCATTACGCACGCTCTTAACATATCTACGAGCGTTTGGATGGTACGTTCAGATTGACCATCCGTTTGTGGGTGGTAGGCGGTACTGAAATGTAATTTTGTACCCATCTCATCATGAAACTTTTGCCAAATTCGGGATATGAATCGGATATCTTGATCTGAAATAATAGATACGGGTACCCTGTGGCGAGATATAATCTCGTTTACATAAATTTCCGCCAATTTTTTGTAGGTAGCGGTTTCCCGGATAGGTAAAAAGTGAGCGCTTTTGGTGAGTCGATCTACGACCACCCATATGGCATCATGCCCTTTCTTTGTCTTTGGGAGTTTAGTCACAAGATCCATCATCACGTTTTCCCATTTCCACATCGGAATTTCCATTGATTGTATCGTACCACAGGGTTTCTGGTGTTCCGCCTTAACTTGGGAACAAGTTCGACACTTCGCGGCATATTTTACAATATCCCGTTTCATCCCGGGCCACCAATAACTCTTCTTCAAATCCAGATACATTTTGTAGCTCCTGGATGAACCGAAAATCGGGACTTGTGAGCTTCTTCGAGAATCGCATCTTTTGCTTCACTAAACTGGGGTATCCATATCCGGCCATACATCAATTTAATCCCATTGAGTTTTTCTTCTAAGTTATCAACAAACCCCTTTGTTCTTTCCTTCATTGAATCCATTTCACTCAACGATTTGACTTGGGCTTCTTTAATCATTTTGAGAAATCGAAGTGTAATTACCATTTTCATGGACTTCACTTGTATTGGAGGCGGATAATCTTTTTGGCTCAGGGCATCGGCCACTACATTTTCCTTGCCCGGGTGGTAGAGGATTTCACAATCGTAATCTTTAAGAAGTTCTAACCACCTTTGTTGCCTCATATTTAAATCCTTTTGCTCGAAAAAGTATTTAAGGCTTTTGTGGTCAGAATAAATTGTGCCTTTTGTTCCGTACAAATAATACCTCCTTATCTTCAAAGCAAACACTACTGCTGCTAACTCCAAATCATGGGTCGGATAATTTCCTTCATGTGGCTTCAACTGCGTTGATGCATATACTATAACTCTACCCCTTTGCATTAAAACACATCCCAACCCTTGATGAGACGCGTCCGTATACACAACCAAATCTTACGGCCATCAGGTAAGGTTAATATCGGGGAGCTTGACAGTTTCTCTTTTAAAGTTTGAAACGCCCTTTCTTGATCTGTACCCCATATAAACTTCTCTGTCTTCTTCGTTAATTTGGTTAACGGCAAGGCCAATTTTGAAAAGTCTTGAATAAACTTCCTATAATAGCCTGCTAAACCCAAAAAGCTTCTCACCTCGCTTGGGTTCTTCGGAGGTACCCATTTCATAACAGCTTCAACTTTTGATGCATGTACTAGGATACCGTCTGCATTGATAACCTGACCGAAGAATTGTACGCCTCTAAGCCAAAAAGCACACATAGAGAATTTCACGTAAATGGTGTGCATGTTCGGCTTTACTTCGGGAATACACCAAGGTATTATCAACGAAAACTAACGAATTTGTCTAACATGGCCCGATAAACTCGATTCAAAAGATCCATGAACGCGGCGGGCGCATTTGTTAACCCAAAGGACATTACTAAGAACTCGTAATATCCGTATCGTGTTCTGAATGTCGTCTTCGCCACATCCTCATCCTGTACCCTTAGTTGGTGGTACCCCGACCGTAAATCAATTTTTAAAGACCAACTTGCCCCTTGTAACTGATCAAAGAGATCATCAATTCGGGGCAACGGGTAACGGTTTTTCACCGTTAGCTTGTTCAACTCTCGATAGTCGATGCACAAGCGCATCGAGCCATTTTTCTTCTTTATAAAAAGAACAGGCGCTCCCCAAGGCGATACACTCGGGATTTAAATCCCTTGTCGAGTAACTCTTGTATCTGAACCATTAACTCCCGCATTTCAGTCGGGGCCAACCTATAAGGAGCTTTGGCTACAGGTTTGGCATCGGGATGCAATTCAATCTTAAAATCCACCCCGCGCTCTGGTGGAAGTCCTGGCAAGTCTTCCAGAAATACATCAAGAAACTTGTTCACAACTTTAACCTGTTCTATCCTAGGAGTATCTTGGTTAGTATCTATCACGTAAGTTAGAAACGCCTTGCTTCCATTTCATACATACTTAAACGCTTGAACTATGGAGCAAAGCTTAGGGTTGACATTTCTTTCTCCTTCTTTACATGCTTGTTTCCCCCCGGGTGTTAAGACATGACTGGCCTTTTTCTCGCAATGAATTTCGGCATGATGTCTGGCTAGCCAATCCATGCCTATAACTACCTTGAATTCTCCCAATAGCATAGGAATAAGATCAATGGTAAACCTTTCCTCTTCTATGATGATTTCGCAATTTCTACATATCTCACGTAAGAAATAACTCTTACTATCTGCTATCTCAACTTCTAATGGCACTGTCATTATTTCGACTTTAAAGGATGGGTGGCAAAGCAATTCATTCGACATAAATGACCTACTAGCGCTGGTATCGAATAGCACATAAGTAGGAATTGAATTCAGTAAAAATATACCTAAAACGACATTCGAGAGAGTCTTGGCTTCATCAGAAGATATCCGAAACATTCTACCCGTATCCTTTGAGGCTTCTTCTTTTCTTCCTTCCTTACCCGTTTTTCGTTGAAGCTTGGGGCATTCGGCTTTAACATGACCCGGTTGGAATCAGTTATAACAAGTTCTGGTGGGATTAGGACATCTATATTATGGATGTCCCTCTTGACCGCAATTGTAACATCCCTTCTTTCCTTTCAAGCACTCCCCCGTGTGTAACTTTCCACATGTCTTGCATTTAGGGATGTTACCTTTCGCCTTATCTTTCTTTCCATGATCTTGAAATTTCTGCTTCTTCGACGGGCTTGTGTTGGGGACATTCTCAGACGCTCTCTTCTCGCCTCTTTCTTCTTGTCTCTTTAGTTCAATCTCCCTATCTCAGGCCCAATTGATGAGCTCGTTCAAGGTTTCACATTTAGAGGGAGTTATGAACTCTCGATACTCGGCCTTCAACATACCATGATAGCTGATTATCTTAATTCTTTCTGTTCCCACTATTTCTTGACAAACTTTCAGCATGTTGAGAAAAGTGTTGGTGATTTCATCAATTGATTCGTCTTTTTGACGAAGATGTAAGAAATCTTCTTGGATCCTGTCAATGGCAGATTGCAGAGGGTGGTATTTTAAGAAAGGTTCCTTGAACTCTTGCCATGTCAAGGCTTGAACTTTATCTTCCCCTATTTCTTTACAATAAGCGTCCCACCAGTCTTTAGCTTAAAGTTGTAACAATCCGGTGGCAAACAATACTTGATCTTCCTTTTCACAATGACTTCTTATGAACTACCTTCGTGCTTGCGATCCACCTTTGACATGCTAGAGGATCAATCTCTCTTTTAATGGGTAAAGGATTGCATGCCATGAATTCTTTGTGTGTGCATTTGGGAGTTCCCTTCTTTCCTTGTATTTCGCTAATCATCCCTTTAATTCGTCCATCTTACTCGTTATCATTGTTTCCACCACTTCCAACACATGACTCTCCACTTCTTGGGCTACCCGAAGAATATTTGCCTCGATTGCCTTTCCAACTTCTTCCGAAATCAGAGTTTTTAATTGTTCTTGTCATGCCGCTTCATCATCATTCGTGTCTCTGCTATCCGCCATCTACACATACACACCTTTATTTTATTAACATTCCTAAATTTATAGATAATTGCATTCTCATACATTCTTTATATCGTATAGTAAAAATGTCCGAAGAACATTCGTGTGTTAGTCATAAACTTGAATTACTTATCATCCATACATTTTTGTTCATTCTTTCGGAAAATTTCATTTTCGATATGCCTTACTAAGTTAATCTACGTGCACATACTTCTTTTATTAATTATAGACACCTTTCGGGACTTAACAAGGGTCACAGAACAGGTTTCGAAAGGTTCGGGTCGCATCATGGGTCAAAACAAGTTAAATAGTGTTTCTGGGGCGTCGCTGGGCGTCGGCGACGCCCCTTGTAATGTTTCATCGCTACTTTTTGGCGTAGACAGGAAACTAAGGCGTCAGGATCCCCAGGCAGCGTCAGCGATGCCTATTCTGTGTTGCTGATGCTGTTTTGCCTTGTTTTCACTTGTTTGACCCGTTTCCAAGCTCCGTTCCAACCCGAACTGTCCCCAAACGCTCCAAAATGACCCGTATTAACCCACACGCTTCCGTAACAACCTGTAACCATCCTGTAACATCTCATAACATTCCGTAAATAAATTATTTGTTATGCAAAATTCTAAATGTTAAATATACTTACTTGCTTCGCGTCTCGGAACGAACACACACTTCGCACGAGCCTTCGGTTTGAGTTCAAACACTTGGTACTTAAATCCCTCAAACCTAGGCTCCGATACCAACTTGTTACGCCCACTTTTTCTACTTCGAAAGCAAGGTAACGACATACTATTTTTAACGAAATTTGGGCATGACCCGTTCGTATTATGAACGGTTCCCTGCTTTTGTAAAATCATCATTGAAACTAATACTATGACACATTTCAAGAAAACATAACATAATCGTAAATATAATAAAGTTTTACTACAATCTAGAATTTACAAAATAACAAAGCATATTAAAGTTTAAGATCTAACTACTAAACATAAGCCATTTAAGCAAAGTGTTTTGACCCATTTACATCTTTTACAAAAATTACGGAAGCGCATAAAGTGGCATTCGAAGTGTGTTCGATCCGAGCGAAGCTTGACCATTTTAAACTTGAGTTTTACCTATAATCATAACCACAAGAACAACATAAGCAATTTATACATAATTCAACTAAAGCTCTATGAACATAACAATTAGTGCTTAGTAACTTTATTTGCACATCGCTTACTAGTTATTCTTAAATTTCGCCACTTTCACTTTTGTAACCATTCGGCTACAACATTCTTTTGCATATGACCCAATTGTTTCGGGTCTCTTACTTAATCATTCTTTCTCATGAGGATTCTCCTACTCTAACCCAATTAATACGGGTTTGCAAACATGAGCATTCTTATCACCATACATTCTAATTATTCCACCCAATCAATACGGGTGTTAACAACATCATCCTTAACGTTCATATAACAATTATTTGACCAGTTTACAATGAGTCAACAACAACTTACATCTAACTTGTGATTCTAATATATCAACCCGTTCGGGTTAATCCGACAACTTAGGCATATAATAATTTTTACCGCGCTACAAAAACAACCAATTCTAATTTAATACATAAGGCACATATACTACAATTTAAAATGTACAAGCGAGATACCTCGGTCTTGATTTCCTTCTTGCTTCGTGTGACTCGAACTTTCTTCCTTTATTCCTATACATAAACACATATACATTATAACCTTCTCATTCTATTCTTACTTATCATTAATATTTTTAGGAGAAAGCATCACATTCGATACGAGAATCATGTGCATATTTAAAACATGATTATCACATATGGAGTTCAAGTCAAAATGCTTAATTTCTAGTTGAGGTATTTTGTCGAACACTTAGCGTGTGTACTACTAACAATGCTACATGTATAAGTGTTCAATTCATGATTCTACTAGTTCATAACATACGTCATCAAAATCATAAATTCAGCAAAATCATTCACTCTTTTAACAACCTATTTATCAAAAATACTTAAAATACATGTTTTCATCACAACATTTCAATTTGTTACTCCTACACATTTGACATTTATCATCATCCATTTCATGCAATTGGTTTCTCTAACATAATTCACTAATATGAAAATTCACAACATAATTCTTGTTCTATGGTGTTAATCTAACTTAAAATCATTCAAATTTTTACATGTCTTCAGGATTGGTTAAAAACCCATTTTCTTCATAATCACCAAATCACAAAATTTGACTTACCATTTGTTGAGAAAACTTAGATGGTCAAGAATTGGGTTTCATGCGTCAATTAAATCTTGAATTCCCTTGTCAATTGCTGGATTTTTTAGTAAGTAGGGTTTATTAGTTTTAATATATTATTTTTCCTTTTTGCCCATGTTTAACCCCTTAAGTTTAAGGGTTTGTTTATCTTTAGGCATTTCTCATTCTTACTAAAAAACCATAACATATTTCTTATCTAGGTTAAGTTTAATATTAAATTTAACTTATATGCAAAAACTCACATTTTTGGGGTGTTACAAATTCCAACGGTTTTCGCCTATTATCTGTATGGCTCTTTTGACAGTCTCGAGCTGCTTTCAGTCTTTCCTTGAGTTGCATAATTTTATCAGTTGTTTCTTATACAATTTCAGGACCTGACAGTTGCTTTTCTTCGATTTCTGCCCAACATACTGGTGTTCGGCATTTTCGTCCATGGAGTGCTTCAAATGGTGCAGCATTGATGCTGGTATGATAGTTGTTATTGTAAGAAAATTCGATTAAAGGTAACTGTTCATCCCAATATCCCCCAAGAGTCTATCACACAAGCTCTAAGCATATCTTCCATTGTTTGGATTGTCCTTTCACTTTGACCATCAGTTTGAGGATGATAAGGTGTACTTAGATCTAATTTAATTCCCGTTGCCTTTTGGAAACTTGTCCAAAAATGAGAAGTAAAATGACTGTCTCTGTCAGACACAATAGATAAAGGAATCCCATGTAATGAAACTATTTCATTTACATACAGCTTAGCTAATTGTTCCATGCTGAAAGTTTCTTTCATTGGTAAGAAATGGGCAGATTTGGTTAATCTGTCCACAATTACCCAGATTGTGTCATTACCTTTTCGTGTCTTGGGTAATTTGGTAACAAAATCCATTGTTATCAATTCACATTTCCAAATTTCCATTTCCAATTGCTGTAGTAATCCCGAAGGTTTCTGATGTTCAGCTTTAACCTGTGAACAGGTTAAACATTTAGCAACATAATTTGCTATATCCTTTTTCATTCTTATCCACCAGAAATTATTTCTTAAGTCTTGATACATCTTGTCACTTCCAGGATGCATTGTGTATTTGGATTTATGAGACTCTTCTGGAATTCGGCTTCGTAGGTTTCCTTGGATAGGTATCCAAATCCTTTTTTTATGAAATCTCCAAATTCCATCTGTTCCTTATTCTAATTCTTTAATCCTTCCTTTTAATCCTTCAGCATCGTCCTTGATTGATGTTTCCTGTATCTTTTTCACTTGTTCATTTAAATCTACCTGCAGGTTTAGTCTGAGAGCACATACTCTTTTTGGCTTCTCATGGTACTTTCTACTTAAAGCATCAGCTACTATGTTTAATTTTCTTGCATGATAGTAGATATCACAATCATAATCACTAAGGATTTCCATCCAACGTCTTTACCTTATATTTAATTCCTTTTGTCCAAAAACATATCTTAAACTCTTATAATCTGTGAAGACAACGAACTTACTACCATAAAGATAGTGTCTCCAAATCTTAAGGGCACAAATTATTGCTCCTAACTCTAGATCATGGGTTGTATAATTCTCTTCATGCTTCTTATGTTGTCTAGATGCATAAGAAATTACTTTTTGATGTTGCACCAACACACATCCAAATCCTAATTTGGATGCATCACAATAGATCATAAAGTCTTCAGTTCCTTCTTGCAAAGCAAGTAGTGGTGCGTTGGTTAATCTTTGCTTCAAAATCTCGAATGCTTCCTCTAGATTTGGTCTCCATTCAAACTTAACTAATTTGCTGTGACATCTCCATTTTTATATTAAAATAAAGTATATAAAAGCTTATATTATTAAACTGTTAGATTAAGGGTAAGTTGACTATTAGGAATATGAGATAGTTAGACGAACATAGTATCCGTTTAATAATTATAATTTAAAAAAAATACATTATAATTGACCTTACTCCGTTTTTAATGAAACTTAGGTCAAAATGTAGATAAATATATTCTCGTTCTAATGACATATTCATCGTTTTATAAAACATCATATTTTAGAAGTTATAAGCGATAAATGAGTGAAGTCGCTGAATTAATTATATTATATAAAATAATAAAATAATAAAATTGAAACTAAAACTTAAATAAGAAGAATGTGTACGTGTGCATGTGGATAAGAAAAAAAGAGGTGTAGCCTCCAAGCCAACTTTCATAAAATTTAGTATAAATAGGGGATACTGTCCAACATTCAAACAGCCTACATTATCTTTTCTTTCTCTACTCTATCTCGCCCCCCCTCTCTCTCTCTCTCTATATATATATATACTTCTATTTTTTTCTTTTAATATTTCACCAATAATACTCCAAAACCCTGCTCCGTTTTAAATGTTTTAACCCCTAATCACTTAATCGATATCCTGTCTGATTGATCTTGAACCCAGCAACTGATGCCAAAGAGCTGCCTGATAAAGGCTATGCTTTGTAAACTAAGTTTGGGTTCTGTCTCGCGATATATTGAAAAATTTGAATTGGGTTATTATACTTAACACGAGTGCAATATATATTTTATTAAAAAGCTCAGGAGTTATAACCAACATTATACCAGGAGGCTTTTAGTTGAACCCTAAAGTTACAAAGTGAGTCATTCTCTTTTTCTCACAGTTTGGGAGTCCTTATTTAAAATGCTTTACAAAACCTTAAATATTTATCAGTTATACTTACACTGATTAAATCTTTGTATTCTGCAACTACTATCGGTATGTGGGGTTTTAACTGGGTTCAAGATTGAAGGGGTTAAGTTAAAACACATATATTATTAATGTATTTCTATAAAAACTGGTTGTGAATATATTTATAGCCTATTATGTTATAATATTCAACATCTCATTATATTTAATTATAATGTATTAATAATATATTATTAATATATTATTTATTGTATATAAACGTAGTATAATATAGATGTCCACAGTTATACATTAATTCACAGTTATCTTAATATATTATTATGTTATAATATATTTTAATATTATAACATAATTATAATATCTACATTACAAACTACACAGTCACTAGTTGTTATAACTTAGTATATAATAATTTTAAATTATCAATTATAATATTAAAATATCAGTTATAAGTTTATATTATGTTATTATAATGTTTTAAATCTTAGTCACGTTCATATATTATATAATAATAATTCAATTATTTAATTAATATATTATATTCAATAAAGTTATAACTACTAGTTTGACAGAAAATGATATATTTCATTTTCTGGGCTAATTTGTTTTGTGCCATAGAAAATATATTTGACAAAGTGATATCATAGGTTTTATAGTATATACTTTATATATAAATGTATACACTACTGGTAAGAACGATCAACAGTGATAAGACCACAGTCACTAGTTGAGAGAACGACCAACAGTGATATGACCACAGTCACTAGTTGAGAGAATGATCAACAGTGATACGACCACGGTCACTAATTGAGAGAATGATAAACAGTGATACGACCACAGTCACTAGTTGAAAGAATGATCAACAGTGATATGACCACCGTCACAGGAATTGTCTAGTGACAGACACTTCTGATTAATAGTAAGATAAAATTATTTGATAAACTTCACTATTTGACAAAAGTTAGCCAATGCGTGATATAACCACCGTCACATCAGAACTACCACCATGTGACAAATACTGATTGAGTTTTTGGGTAAATATAAACAAATGTACAAACTCTTGATGATGTAAGTATAACAATATATTTTTATAAAAATGGAATGAACTCACCAATATTTATTGCTGATAAAATGTTTGAAAAACACGTTTTAGGTAATTTGTTATAAAGATAATAGAAGCCAGCTATGGAGTACTGAAGGCTTAAATAAAGTGGCTATAAATACCTGAATAAAATAAGAAATTTATGTTTCATTTATTTGGGTTTATCCCTATAAAAAACAATTGAATTGAATATGGGTTTTTGCCCATTTATTTAATATTAAAAGTTGGTGTTTTTATAAACTCTGAAATTATTTCTTAACTACGATCCTGATGAAAAAAATTTCTGTTGCATATTTAATAAACACCGGTACCACTTGACTGGTTCACGACTCCCGCTCCCAGGCTGGGGTCAGGGGCTGTGACACTTGCAAGTTAGTTTAGTTAATGGAATGGCTAATCTAGAAAAATCTTGAATGAAATGTCTATAATATCTTGCCAATGGAATAAAACTTCTTACTTCTTTCGGTGACTTAGGGACTTTCCATTTGGTAATAGCTTCGACCTTTGTGGGATCTACATGAATTCCTTCATGATTAATTAAGTGTCCAAGAAATTACACTTCTTGCAACCAGAATTCACATTTTGAGAATTTAGCATAAAGCTTTTCTTTTCTCAATAATGTCAGAAGTACATGTAAATGCTCCGCATGGTCTTCCTCATTCTTAGAGTAAATTAGAATATCATCAATAAAGACAATTATGAATTTATCCAGGTATGGTTTACATATCATGTTCATCCCATCCATAAATGCGGTTGGGGCATTGGTTAAACCAAATGGCATGACTGAAAATTCATAATGATCGTACCTTGTTCTGAAAGTAGTTTTACGAATGTCCTCTTCCTGTACTTTCAATTGATGATATCATGAGCGTAAGTCGATCTAAGAAAAGAATCAGGCTCCTTGAAGTTGATCAAATAGATCCACGATTCTTGGTAGTGGGTATCGATTTTTTATCGTAACCTTATTCAATTCTTGGTAATCAATGCACATACGCATTGATCCATCTTTCTTCTTGAAAAATAACACCGGTGCTCCCACGGTGATGAACTAGGTTGTATAAAACCTTTTTCCAATAATTCTTCTAACTGTTTCTTCAATTCCTGCATCTCTGTTGGTGCTAGTCGATAGGGTGCTTTGGCAATCGGTGCCATCCCTGGTATCAGGTGAATTCTAAATTGAACTTCTCGATCTGGCGGTAATCTAGGTAACTCTTCTAGAAAAACATCTGAGAATTTAGATACTACGGGAATATCTTTTGATTCTTTTCGTTTAGTGTTAATGATTATTGAAATCATATACACTATTCCTCCCTTTCGTGAGTAGCTTGCAGCTTTCATTACAGAGATGAATTTTGTCGACCTTGTCGGCTTGTCTCCCTGAATGGTGATCCTTGCACCAGTTGGCGTACATACTTCTACTGACTTTTGGTCACATAAAATACGTGCATGATTGGCTACCAACCAATCCATTCCTAACACGACATCAAATCCAGCTAGATCCAATGGTAAGATATTAGCATTAAAGTTATTACTTAAAATTTCTATCTTTCCTTCCTGAAGGATTTCGTTTATTTTGATAGAATTTCCATTTGCCGTTTCCACCAGGAAATCTTGTTGGAGGTTACTTAATGGTTGATTGAGAAGTTTCCAGAAAGAAGTATTTATAAAACATTGGTTTGCACCAGAGTCAAATCCGTAGCATAAACATCAGTAACTAAAAACGTACCGGCAATCACATCAGGGATCATCTTGGCTTCTTCGCCAATCAGTACGAAGGCTCTGACATTTTTCTTGGGTCCTTCTGTTGTCATGGCTTTGTTGTCTACTACTAGAGCTATTTTCGGGCAGTTCGGCTTGATATGACCAGCTTCTCCGCATTTGTAGCATACTCGGGCGTTAGTTTTCTTCCTACATTCTTCTTCCTTATGTCCTGGTATGTTGTAGAAGTTGTAGAATACCCGACATTTTCTGGTATGTTTCTTTTTACATGACTTACATAGAGGTGAAGAAGATGAACCTGTCCCTTTCCCACGATAGGAATTACCATAACGTAGTTCCTGTATAATCTTTTGAGCTAGATTCTTTTTCTGGTTTTCCTCTTGTGTACGTACCAATTCATATGTTAGAGTGTTAGCAAGTTCCACTGCTTCTTCTATTGTCTGTGGTCTAGCTGCCTTGACTATATTACTGATCTCACTGATTAATCCCCAGATGTAAAGGGATATTAATACTGGTTCTGGGGAGGCTAAAGTTGGTACTATCCTAGCATACTCAAAGAATATGGTAGTATATTCTCTGCAATCTACCTCAATAATTCTATGGTTCAAAACCTTATTGGCAATCTGTTCCATTTCATGAGGGGGACAAAATTTCCTTTCAACTATTTCCTTAAAGTTGTTTCATTCCATATTGTATACCCTGTCACTTCCCCTTGATTGTAAAATGGTATTCCACCATTCTAATGCTCCATCTTTGAAAAGATTAGAAGCATACATGATCTTATCCTCATCTGCACATTACTTATTTTTAAGACTGCTTCAGTCTTTTCTATCCAGCGTAAAGCTGAAATGGCCCCTTCTTTACCTGAGAATTCTATTGGTTTACAAGATAAGAATTCTTTATAAGAACAACCATATGAGATGATTCTTCTACTTTTTGGAATTGGAGCTTGGATAAGTAGTCTGTGGTTTCCATTCACGCTGTGACTTGGCCCACTGGGCGTATGTTTACTGCCTATTTTGGAATTATTATTTTCTGCCTTTTTATTAATAGTGTCGATAATAAATGGCATGGCATCTATGATTCCTTGAGCTACTATGTGTTCTATAGCACATTTATCCACTTGCTTTCCATTGTTATTATTCTGGATTTCCTGATTTACTTCGGTTGCCATCTGGATTGTAAACATTATCAGGTATTAATATGACAAAATAAACTAAACAAACAATTATTCAAACACATTGAATGAAAAGCGTCGAGCATTGCGACATTTACTCTTTTCATATATATGCATCTAGTACAAACAACTGAAATTCTACAGAGTAGTAGTTATGCATCGATACACATATATATGTGATATAATATATATATATATATATATCAAAGTAAAAGAAAATACACATATATATAATATATTAGGCGTTGGTTTCCTAATATTGCATTTCCCTCTCATCGTACTTCAGACGAGATTTTCCCCGATTTGGCGTATCATGTTTCCCTCCTTAATTAATTCTTCACCATAGTGGCGAATTTCTTCTATGTTTTCCTGATTCATTGGTTGCATTGGGGCTCTCATGGGATCATGGTAAGCTGGTACGAGTTCTTCGTATGGCATATATGGGTCATTAATCAAATGTTCCATACATGCCCAATCATTCGTCCACCATTGTTCTAAGGGATTTGGTGCTGGTAACCTGGGTATCTCGATTGGGTTAAAGGCTGGGATTGTTAATTGAATTTCTTGGTTTTGTTCTGGGTACATAGGCATGGGTGCTATTGGTTGCTCAGCATATAAAGGTAGTAATTGTGGTTCTGGAGCTGCTACACGATTCAGATTTAGAATATTTTCTACAGTTTGAAACATGTCAAGGTTTGCTAGTCTCCTATCCAGTTACTCCCACAGAGGTAAAGTCACTGGAATTTGGGAAGTTCCCTCAGCTATTCTTAATGTGGCTTGTGTTTGGATATTCCTCATTCTTTTTCTCCTCTCCCTTTTCTCTTTACTAAACCATCCTCTTTTCTTAGGAGGAAATGCCTCTTCGGATTTGGCTCTAAAAACAAAAGTATCCTCAAAATCTGCTATGTATCCAGATGTTGGATTGGATTGTCCTTCATCCATTGGAGAGTGGGACAGGCGGCGATAGGCGTCGGATGTATTTTGATCATTCATACTTATACATATTTACATAGAATAACTTATAAGTTATGGATATTTCCTAACACAATCGGTTAAAATTTAGGTATTTAAAAGAACACCAAAAGGGCTTAAACCAGTGGCTCTGATACCACCTTCTGTCGCAGCCCCCAACCCTACCGTGGGAGCGGGCGCAGCGAGTCAATCAGGTGGTACCAGTATTTATTAAATCTGCAACGGAATTAAACATCAGGATCGTAGTTAGGAAATAAAATTCAGATTTTTGCAAAACACCAAACCATTTGTGTTAAACAAATGGGGTAAAACCCATATTTCCTTTATAATATCTTTATAGGGATAAACCCTAGTTTGCAAAAAAAATATAACTTCTTCTTTTATTCATATAATTTATAGCCACTTTATTTAAGTCTTCAGTGATCCATAGCTGGCTTCTAAGAACTTCACATCAAATTTCCCGAAACACGTTTTAAAAATATTTTATGAGCAAGAAATACTAGCTAGTTCATTCCATTTTTATAAAAAGATACATTGTTATAACCTTACAGTATTAAGGGGAATTACAGTGTATATTTCTATCAATTATTCAACACAGTATGCGACTGGGGACATTCCCCTGTGCTTGTGTTCATACTACTTTGGGTCCTGCCACCTAACAGTAACGGTTCCTGTCACACCCTTGGTGACTGTGGACTACTAATGTATACAAAACCCCAACTACTGGCAATAATTATAGATTGCAAAGACTTAATCCCTGTAAGTATAACTGAAAATATTTAACGTTTTCTAAAGTAATTTTGATAAAAAGAGAGAATGACTCACTTTGTAAGCTTATGTTTTTCTACAGGCTTCCTGATGATATTTTCTGATTATTTTCTTGATTTCCTATTACAAACATACAATGCACGTGTGTTAGTATAATAACCTAATTCAACTTTGTCAATACGTCACGAGACAAAACCCCAACTTAGTTTACAAAGCATAGCCCTGAACAGGCAGCGCTTTGGCATCAGTTGCTGGGTTCTAGATCAATCGGACAGGGTATCGAATTAGTGATTGAGGGTTAAAATACTTACAAAGGGGCAGAGCTTCGTGATTTAGGGGGTATTTTAGCTTTAAATTTCGTGTAAGATTATAGAGAGAAAGAAAGAAAACTGAACGAATTGGAAAGTGCAGGTTGCTGCTCAATTTATAGTGTTTTCGGGGGTCTCTCGCGCCCAGCGACCGGCTCAGGGCCTGCCTGTCGCGCCCCGAGAGGGCACCCTAGCTACGGCTAGGGTTGCCTAGTCACCAGGTAGGTCAAACACGTGGATGACACGTGGCTTAAAGCGTGACCGGAAAGAAACGATCCTCTCGCGCCACGCGAGAGGTTTCCCTGTTGTCGGTCGCGGCCCGCGACAGAACAAAAATCAGTATTTTATTTGTTTTTTAATAAAATAAGGTTATACGGGATCGGTTTTTTGATTACAAAGTGTTATAGGGTGATTTAGAGGGTTCTTATAACTAAGGTATCAAAGAACCCCACTCATATACTCACCTATATGACATTCTACCGTAAGTCGCATGTAACGTACCTAACTTGTATTTAACGCGTAGAAGCACGATAATACATACTGAGCAAACTAAAGTGAGTTCACTACTCTTTCACAAGCATGTATCTTGGGGGGACAAATAAACTAATATTCCTGGGAGGAATACTTTTAAACGTTTTGGTTTAATTACGATGTTGGTTAATAAACTCGAACTCTATCACAAAAGTCCCTACTTACATACCGAGCTAGTTGGCTAGGAGGCAATGGGGTATTAGTTGATAGCGCTATTAGGCTTGACAAAGCTCACATCGTACCTGGGAGGACGGGTGTGAACTAATGACCTTAAACACTTTGATCAATTATGATAGACATTCATGAGGGCACCAAAAACGAACACTCAATCGGTACAGAGTTTATTATTCGTAACATGTTGTTAAACTAAACACTTACGTGATTTTCGTCAAACAAAATTTTGAACTCACCAACTTTATGCTGATACACTTTTCTGCATGCTTGAAGGTCGTTAGATGTCTTCTTGGAACGGAGCTTGCAATCGGAGGAGCTGAGGATGTCATCGGTCGTGCCGTTTAATAATACGTTAATGTTTTGCTATGCTTTATGAACAGTTTGATTTCAAATTTCTTAGAACAATTTCCAATGCTTTCACTGAACGTATATTGTTTTAATCAGATGTTTTGAACTACACTTTTCACGTTGAATGAAATTTCAAATTTATTATATTACTATTAGTTCAATGTGATTAGTGGCTAGATCCTAGTACGTGACAAGCCTCGCGGTGGTTTCCGTATGTGGTATTTTTGGGGGGTGTGACAATTTGGTATCACAGCCACTGGTTATAGTGAACGAGGTGGTAAAACATTTTATAAAACCAAACTATAACCGAATCAGCTCCGACAGTGATCATGACACTCCTCTCCAGATTGCAAGGGTCGACTTTTACTTACTATATACATTATACATCTACCATACACATACGCAATGCCTTGCATATAGTTACATACACGGTATTATAGCATTTCTAGAACTTCGTGATCCTTATCGTTTTGATAACATTCTAGCTTTTAACACTCGAATATAAGGATCTTTTGACACAAGTTAAGAGGAACTGAGATGAACATGCAAATCACGTTATCATTACGAGTGCACACGTAATAATAATGTGGGCTGCATGTGAGTCCCATTGAGGCTTAGCAAGTGAAAAGGGGTTCTAACACATTATCCAATATAATTAGGGATTCAACAATCTATAGGAGTCACAATGATGATTGACTTCTATTAAATCATGATCCTTACTATTTCCACTCTTCTTTTGGATGCAGCATCATGAGTGGACATGGTGGTCGTGGCGGTGGACGTGGCAACATCGTCATGACTTAGGTGAAGTTGACGGATCTCATCAATACGCATGTTGCTAAGGCTTTAGCAGCACAGCAAGCTGGTACGACACTTACGACAAGATGATTCTTGTTCTTTATTAGCATACTTAAACTATCATTTGTACGTTGTACATTCTTTCACTCCAGGTCAACACGTAAACCAGAATCAGAATAATCCGACTGTCTGTAATTTCAAGGCGTTCATGGATTGGAAGACACAAACTTTTAATGGAACTGAAGGAGAAGTGGGAGCCCTCCACTGGTTTGAGAAGGCTGAATCGGCTTTTACTATGTGTAATTGTCCGGCTGGGGACAGGGTGAAGTATGCTTCAGGCACTTTGGAGGATGGTGCCTTAACTTGGTGGAACGCCCAAGTTCAGATGCTTCGGATTGAAATGGAAAATTATGAGGACCAGTTGGTTCGGTTCTAGATTGAACAACTCACGTCGGATCGATCACTATAGAAGTGCAAAATCCATATACAGTGTAGAAGTAGAATCAACAACGAGTTCAACATTTAAAGCTTCCATTCTCATTCAAAGATGATACAAAGTTCCGGTTATAAATGAACAGAGCTCCGCCTCAGAGACAAACGAAGCAACTACTTACAACTGAGACCCAAGTCTCCTATTTATAGGCGAGCTAGCTAGGAGAATATGTCATCTGATCGGATGGTCATCCGTCCGGATGATCATCCGCCCGGATGACCCAAGCCATCCGACCGGATGAGCTTTACAAAATACGTTCAGTTCTGTTTTATCCCAGTTATAATATAACATACAAACAAAACTATACAATGACACAAACAGGACAAAATATAGACTAAGTACAGACGGAAGCTACAAATTTAGTGCATCTACAGACTCCCCCTTAGATGTAGCTGCAGTCTTCCTTCCTGTATAGTCTTCAACGCGACTTCCTGCTGCGTCTGCTCTCTCTGGCCTTTTGCCTTCTCTTTTCTTTTCTCTCCTCTAGCATCTTCCTCCTCAACGGTCTTCCTGTTTCATTCCACCACTTGCGATACTCTGGATCACCATCCCTTGATTTGGACCACCTAGGAATCTTGTTTTCTTGAGATTCGATAGGCGTCTGATCTCTATCTGGCGGCCTTTCAAACTTTCTTCTTCCTAATTCAGCAGCTCTCTCTGCAATCTTCTTGAACCTTTCACTTTTTTTCTCTGCTTTTAGGAATTCTTCCAACTTTGGATCCCTGAACTTTGTTTCCCAATATCTCCCAGAGTTGATATCCTTCACAAAACAGACATATATGATCTTTTGATATTGTTGGGCTTGAACTTTATCAGGCGCATTATACACTATCTTGTTGAAGAACAGGTAGTCGATATCTTTCTTTGGACAATTAACCAGCCACATTGGATCTAACATATTGATGCGTCTGGTTTCTCCAGTCTTCTTATCGAATAATGAAATTACTGCTTCTACTGTGCTTTGATTGTAGAGCCAACCTTTGAAATCTTTATAGAAGTCTTGTTCCATGGCTCGAAGCGGCATGTTCTTTAGACATCTTGGAGGTTTGATCTTCAAAGTAATGTCTTCCTCGCCCGTTATAGGATCAACTTTTACTATCTACTCAGGCTTATATGGCTTCCAATCTAGAAAGTTGTCTTTCCCTTGCAGCTTTATGTAGTTCCATAGCTTTTGATCATGCATTTTAACATCTAGACCATAGTAAAACTGCTTTATATTCTTCGTTTGTACTAGCTCCTCTACGTCCCACCATGGCAATGTCTTGATGTCAAATAAGAACTCAAAGTATTGTACTCCATGCTCTCTTCTGATTGCATGAGAGAATATCACCTAGAGATTTATCTGGATGATCAGTGAAGTATTGCAACGGCCTTTTATACTTTCTTTCCTTTGGCATCACTTTGAACCATCACTTCCTTTCTTCAAGAAGATCTTCCTGTGGTACAGTTTCAGGAACCCCTTCTGTAGATATCCTCTCCACTACTTTCCTTCTCACTTCGTCTTCGTTGTGAGACTGAAATAATTCGGTCAATGTAGGAAAGTCGTCGTCAACTCCAGAATAGTGAAATGCAGCATCTTCTTCAGAAAGATCTAAACCCTCTTCAATGATCACAACTTTGAAATTATCTGCTTCATTTACGAACTTAAAAGAGTATTGTCTTTCAGGAGAAGGTGGTATCTCGACTTTAATATTGAACTTCATATTACCATCATCCATCCCTAACTCCTCTAACATAGACTCTCTGGTCCTGTTTTCTTCCAACTCCCCCTCAACCTCTGCAAGTAAATAAATGACTTTAGGAAGTGTAAGAAATACCTGATCACCAGCATGTTGTTTTCCAGAATAAGAAGCTTCATGGTGTTGATCCTCTTGTTGCTCATTCAGTTCATCATTTAAGAAGTCATCAAGAGTATTCGGACCAGTACGCTTTACAATCACCAATCCTATAGCTCCCTGATCTTCATCATCATCACCATCATAATTATCAATTGCTTCAAACAAATCCTTCAACTCCTCATCCTCTTCATCATCATCTTCTTTTTCTTCATCATCTTTTGATTCAGAATGACGCTTCTCAATAATCTTTCTTCTATCAAGCCTTATTTCTTCAGGAGTTACCTCTTTTAACTCACCAACAGGAATAATAGCAAGTGTATCATCCACATCTTCGGCTTCTTTCATTTCAACTTCATTTGCATTCGAATTTTCAAGGTTTGAAGTATGTACCTCTTCAGCTTGAGTTGGATCAGGTTGGCTTGAAGATCCAATAATTTCCTCTGTATCGATCACCACACTCTTTCTTTTATCCTTTCCTTCTTCGGCCAACTTCTTCTCTCTTTCAATCCTTCTTTCTTCAACTCTTTTTATCTCAATCTCGTCATATGCAGCTTGAACATTGATTCCCTGTTTGTCTTTAATTACTGCATACAGCATCTTAATTTGCTCATCTTTAACTTCTTTTTCGGCTTTCAATGCGTCAACATCTTTCTTTAAGATATCAATCGCAGCTGTTGAAGATACTTGCAAATCACAGTGCATTTCCAATATCGTCTTGTTAAACCCGTCCATTGATTTGTATTGAAGATTTACTTCTTCAATCTCTTTTGTTAGCTGATCAATCACTTCAGCATGCTCTTCTAACTCCTTTTTCAAAGCAACATTCTTAGCTTTAACTGCTTCAAGCTCTGCTTCAGCTTTAGCCTTAGCCTTCTCCAAATCACTAACTTTGTTCGTTAATGCATTGATCTTACCATCAATAAAGACATTAAAGTCACCAAAAGGAAGTTCATATGGAAATTCTCCAGAAACCTTCGGAAACCCGTGACTAGAGCTTTGCGACGTTGTAGGGCTCTTTGATGCAGATGTAGGTTCTTCAACTGTTTTAGGTGGTTGTTCAGGAGTCTTTTGATGATCAGGAGAAATATGAATTGTTGGATTCTCAGGTGTTGGTGGAGGTGTAGACTTTCTAAATCCAATGAATTCCACTTCAACATCTTCATCTCTAGCATCAACATTCTCAACTCTTTCATACTCAGGGCTTTCTAGAGCTTTTGATTTATGCTGAGGAATAGGCGTTGTGTCTTTCCTAGCTCTAACTCTTCTCGGAACAGATCCAGTTGGATGTGCTTTCCTTTTCTTTATACCTTTCTTCTTCTTTTCTTTCGGTGTTGGCTCATAAGTAGCATCTTCTTCATCAAATGCTTTCTTTTTCTTTGGAGATCTTCTCAACTTTTGATTGACACTAACATACAATGTTGGAGCAATCTTTGTTGGATCTATTTCATCGCTTTCAGTCTCACTGGAGTCTGTATGCACCAAGCCTTCAACAAGCGTCTCCTTTACTCCTTCACTTGCACCTCCAGTTTCAAGATTTTCTACAGTCTTTTCAACTGCAACGTTCTCTTCAGTTCTTTCAGCTTCCTTATCACCTTGAGTACTTTGCGCAGTTGTAAGATTCTCAAACTCTTTGAAAGACATATTCAGTATATCAACACCATCTTGGATCAAATCTGTAGGTGGAATAACATGCTCATCAACCAATCTTGGTGGCGGCTTCCTTTTCTCTGTATCTGCAACACAAGTATTAACATTGTTAGTATAATATCCAAACAAATGATCTACCAACCTTTCTTGATGATTCCTGTTTTCAAACTTTACCCTTGATCACAACTTTCGGTGAAATCTTAGGAGTCCTCTTTCTTTTTTTCTCATCCTTCACAAACCAAAACCTTAACTTCTTTTCAACCATTGGCTGCAATCTTTTTGTCTCGTTATCTGAATTACTCTCAGCATACCTCCAATGATCTCCCTCAGGTGCCACATAGTTTGCCTTCTTTATCTTTCCAAACTTAGGTCTATACCTTGGCTCATTCTCTGTTTTCACACCTTTATACTTATCCAATCTCTTTAGTGTTTCACTATCCGTATTCTGCAAATGAAGTTCATCCTTTGGATCTTTCGGTAAATTTGGGATTTGATTGTCCAATAACATTTGCACGAACCTAGGGTACATGATATACATTTCACCCTTAATGTTATCAATCATGTGATTAAAAATGACTTTCGAGATATTGTACGGCCTGTTGAGCACCAAGCAAGCTATTATGTTCATGATATAGTCAAATGTTTCATCATAAGCTCCTTTTCGGTGTGATAGAGCATGAATATCACAATTTACTAGAAACTTATATGGCCTACAGAATTTCCACTTTATGTATCCTTTATCATTAATGTGCCCTGTATATCCCATTCGTAGCCAAAAACCTTTGCACAACCTTTCAGGGATGATGATAGGATCCTCATCTTTGTCTTGTAGATCTAATACCCTCCTTACATCTCCTACAGTAAACTTTACCTCCAAATCGATGTCCTTCTTCTTTTCATCCTTGATCTTGACAGTAGAATAAATTGTCTCTTCTTTCTCATCATATCGTGCAGCACTACAAAATGTTCTAACATGAGATTCATAACACTTGTGTTTTTCCGTCAAAGCTTTGCAAATTCTGCTCTCTTTTAGAAATGGTACAACTTCCTTGAACGGCTCAATGTTCAGATAATCCTCTTCTAAAAAATGTTGTGCTTAGGATGAAAATCAGAACCTCCTGCCTACACGCATTTCGAGATATAAAGTACAAAGTGAAAAATTTCAAGATTTTTTTAAAAATTTTCTAACACTTATCACTCTATACAGTACTGAAGTGATGAATGGCTATCCAACCGGATGGTTATCCGATCAGATGAGCTTATTCTGAAAAGCTACATGATTCAAAGAAAGTGTTGTTGCTCGGATCGTCATCCGATCGGATGATCATCCGATACAGTACTGAAGTGATGAATGGCTATCCAACCGGATGGTTATCCGATAGGATGAGCTTATTCTGAAAAGCTACATGATTCAAAAGAAAGTGTTGTTGCTCGGATCGTCATCCGATCGGATGATCATCCGATCGGATGATCATCTAATTGAATGGTCATTCGAGTACAAACATAACTGATCACTCAATGCACAAAACAGTGACATGGATCGGATGGTCATGCGATTGGATGATCATTCGAGTGAAACATTTAAGTACTCAAAGAATGATACAAACATGAAAGTGCATTTGGATCGGATGCTCATCAGATCGGTTGGCCATCGGATCGAATGATCATTCGATCAGCATGATGAACAGTTAAGCATTTAATGATTCATTCAATCAAGTGAGTGTAATGGATCGGATGGTCATCCGATCGAATGATCATTCGATTATTCAAGAAGAACAGATGAGCATGATTATTCAAACAAGTTAAACACTTAGGATTGTTCAAGCAATGAAGTGTAATGGATCGGATGGTCGTCCGATTGGATGGTCATCCGATCGGATTATCATTCGATCAAACATCAAGAACAGTTTGAATACCAACACATCAAGATCAAAATTATTCAAGATTTATAAAAATTGATTACAATTTCTATCAGAAAACTCGCCAATAATCAAAACCCTATGTTCAATTTCTGTCAAAACCTTCTAATTTGGCCCTAATTTGAGAAAAACCCCATCGGCTGCTGATGGGGTATGGTCCTAGATCTCGCACCAAAGCAGTCGTGAGTGACCATCACCCTTATCAAATACTCCCACTAGCAAGAACTTATCTGCGTCCGTGCGGGCACGCACGAACACAGATACCGAATCCAGTCGGTCACTTGATGAGAAGACTTACCTTGTGTATGAAAATGGATTTCATACGTAGCGATGCGGTTTAACACCGCATCCTATAGACAATTTCGTCACGACAAGGGATCTAAGTAACAACGAGGGTTACCGCATATGGCGATGCGGCTTGGCACTGCATCCTATAGACATCTTTGCCAAAGCAAGTGACGTGGAAACGACTGCAGTTACCGCAGATAGCGATGCGGCCCAGCACTTCATCCTATCCACAGAGCGAATGGGACAGACAACAGCAAGTGGCACCAACGGCAGTCGCCCGTCATCCCACACGTAAGCAACACTGGCACACAGACTGACAGTCGCAGTGGGACGTGGCATCACCTCGGAGACCGACAAGCCTGACACACATGCAAAGGGCTGCACACTGTGAGTCTAGCCACCCAATCACCCTCCTTCACTCCTCGGCTATAAATACCCATCCCAGACCAGGTTTGAGGTATCGCTTATCAAACTCTCTCACTCATACTACTATCACACACTTTGCTCTCAAGCAAATTACTGATTCTCACGCCGGAGAGTGGTAACAAGGAGCACCCCCCACCCCATCCTCCTTGTTACGAGTCACGGTGTATTTTCCTTGTGCAGGAGATAGATCTAGCGGACGATCCAGCCACCGATCCTCGGAAAGAAGGGATTAACCCTACTTGACGACACCAATGAATTAACCACTCTTGGTTAACCACTGTTTCATCATTTGGCGCCCACCACTACTCTTAGCATTTGTTTCCATCTCTCTTTCTTGAAGATCATGTCTGATCGTCAACATAATGCTAATGTGGAAAACCCTACCCCCGAAAACATAGGACATACGGGGAACACTCCCCCGGTCTAACACGCTGGCCACATTGGCACATCCGCACAGGGGGGCGCTCCCCCATGTTCATTCCAGACTTCTCGTAGTACGCCACAGTACTACCACCAGGAGTGGATCGCCACACCTTGTACTCCCAATAATAGGCTACTCTCGTTGCGGCCTACAGCAAAGCTTGCCCAGCCGCACAAACACTTGGAGGACCCACGCCCACACCATACACACCTGCGGCTCGTATCTTGCAATACGAGGGCAGGGCGCCCACAAATCCTGCTTCTCGGGATAGGCGCGATGCACGCGGATCCTCCTACTGTACCCTCCACACACTCCGTGAGGACGACTCCACATATGGGTCTCGGGCAAGGGGACCAGTAGTTGACCTCCTGGGCCCACGTGGCGAACATCAGCGACAGTCCACTATTCGCCGAGGGTCCGGAATACATAGCCGTCTGGGGCCGCACCCCAACAACGAGGGGTACGACCACATCGACCCAGACGACCACACCTACTGTGGGGACTCTCAATCGACTTATAGCTGATTGGGGGATTACAATTACTATCCCCTACACAACCCTGCGTTGTATACTATCGCGCTACAAAACTCCATCAAGCCCAACCCTGCAGACAAAGCCCGCCACCAAAAACTCCAAGTTCGCACCGGAGATCACCCAAGCCCCAATCACCACGAGCAAACTCCCACTTTACAATGGTTCGTCAGACCCTGGAGACCTTATGAATATCTTTACCGGGGCTGGATGCATGGGGCGTTGGATGAAGCCAACTGGTGTCATTTTTTCCTCCAGACCCTAACCGGACTAGCAAGACCCTGGTTTGATTCTTTGCCAGTAGGATCATTGGCCTCATTCGAACAATTGCAAGAAAAATTTCTTGCTCATTTTTGCCAGCAACGGCGTCACAAGAGTGACTCGCTAGACGTCATGAACATTTGGCGCGAAGCCTTCGTCATCCGCTACAATAAAGAGTGCCTCGAGATTGGCGGGGTAGCAGGCCAAATGGCCCGCAACCACTTCCTCCGAGTGGTCAATCTTGACGAAATGATTATGATAATCTCGGGCAAGGAAGGTTTGCCAGAGAAATGGGACGACATCATGGCGGCAGTCAAGACGTATGCCCAGACCATGCGGTCTCTCAAACCGCACACTGGCAAAACCCGTCCCAGACGGAAGGTCAATCCTCCCGCCAAGAGGCCAAGCGTAACCGGGATACATGGAATCGAGGCAACGATTCCAAACCGTACACCCAACGCGGGTATCATCCCGACGTGAGGGCCACTATCAATGCCCAATGAGATCAGTGGGCATCTAAAATGGAGTCTCGGGACCGCAATTGGACCGAGCTCACGAAGTCACCAAGAGATGTCCTTCAAACGGAGGCTCAGTTCTTGCGGTCAACCCAACCAATGAAGTACAAAAAAGGGCAAGCTGCAACACCTGTTGTCAGCTGCACCAAAACAATTGCATCAGTCTCCGCTTGGAAATTGAACGAGCCCTAAAAGAGGGGAAGTTGCAACACCTGTTGTCAGCTGCGCCAAAACAAACAAAGCGCATAACCCCCAACGATGAGGGCACCTCGAGCGGTAAGAAAGCCATGTATGTGGCAACCATTCGCATGATCAATCATAGCCGTAGACAGCCGCGCAAAGAAGCAAGAAGGGGGGACGAGGACTGGCCTGACGAACAAGTCATCTTCCCCAAAGTCCCCGGAGGACCGCGCGATAGAGGCGCCGTCGTCATCACCGGCTATTTAGCTCATTACTGCATCGAGCGTCTATTCATAGACCCAGGCAGTACCTCTGATATCATCTATGAGCAACGCTTCAACCAGTTCGATCAAGAAGACAAAGATCGGTTGCAACCGTTGCACTACCCATTGGCTGGGTTCGCGGGGGAAACTGTGTTCCCCTAGGCCAAATTACATTCCCCGTGCGCCTTACCAACGATAAGCACAGGTGGGTCGAGGAGGTAAATTTTATGGTCTTACCCCATACCTCCCGTTACGACGTACTTCTTGGGAGAGAATCATAGGGCGATTTCAACATGATAACGTCCGTCCCCCACTCTTCTATCAGTTTCACAACCGAAACAGGGGTCGCGATAATCTACGCTCGCAGAGAACTAATGTCGACGGACGAGCTGCGTCCGGCAAAGACCGTAAGGCTGACCCCAAACACAAAACAGGAAAAGTGGGTACTTAATGCAAGATACCCAGAACAAATGGTCACAATGGGTCATGCCTTGTCTAACAGCACAAGAGCGCGCCTGAAGCAAATGCTCTTCAGGAATCAAGACATCTTCGCATGGACACCCGCCGACTTGAGAGGTGTCCCACGCGAGGTCGCGCAACATTTCTTGAATACCCTACCAGGTATCAAGCCCGTGATCCAAGGCTAACGCCAGCTTGGATCTGCAATGAACAAGGAGATGAATGAGCAGATCAAAGAACTGCTTTTCGCAGGCATCCTGCATGAAGTCAAATACCAGACTTGGTTGTCCAACCCAGTCATGGTAGAAAAAGCGACCGGGGCTGGCGCATGTGCATTGACTATAAAGATCTTAACAAAGCCTGCCCCAAAGATTGCTACTCGCTTCTGGAGATCGACGAGAAAGTCGACAACCTTGCCCCGTTCAGATGGAAGTGTTTCCTCGATTGTTACAAAGGCTATCACCAAGCACAGATGGCAATCGAAGAAGAAGACAAAACGGCATTTCGCACCCCTACCGGAAATTACTGCTACACAAAAATGTCGTTTGGGCTGCGCCACGCAGGTGCAACCTATCAAAAACCGATGAACGACACTTTTGGCGATCAAATCAGCAAGAGTGTCAAGATTTACATGGAGGACTTAGTCGTCATGAGCATGGAGGAGGATACCATGCTCCAATATATTGAAAGAACATTCCAAACTCTACGAAGCGTCAACATGAAGCTCAATCCAGGGAAATGCTCGTTTGGAAAGGAAGAAGGAAGGTTTCTTGGATTCATCGTCACAAAAGATGGATTCAAGGTCAACCCGGAAAAGGTCCAGGCGATCGAGCGCATGCCATCGCCTTCCACGATAAAGGAGATGCAACGACTAGCCGGCCGGCTAGCCGCATTAAACAGATATTTAGCTAACCATGCGGCTAAATCTTACCCTTTTATTAGTACTTTACGCAACTGCCTAAAGAAGGAACTGTTTTAATGGACCGCGGAGGTAGAAGGCGCTTTCAGAGAAATGAAAGAGTGTTTGATTCAACTCCCAACTCTCACCGCACCACACAAAAAAGAACCACTCGTACTGTACCTGTCCACCGCGGACAACGTGGTAGGCGTGGTACTCCATCATGAAGAAGTTGGTGCTCCATCATGGAGAAGTTGGTGCTCGCACTGGTACATGCATCTGGACGGCTACGCCGATACTCTACAGATCATGTCATCACCATGTTAACCAAATACAGGATCGGCCAAATCCTCTCGAAGCCCGAAATCTCTGGGAGACTTGCAAAGTGGGCCATTGAACTCAGCGCAAACACCTTGATTTATAAGTCGTGCCCAGCAATCAAAGGAGGTATTAGCTTACTTCGCTGCGGAAGTTCCAGCGAATCGCATCCAGGAATGCGAAGATGAACAAAGCCCTACACCTCCACCGTCCCAATCAGACACCTGGGCTCTATATACTGATGGTGCGTCTAATGAGGACGGCGCGGGTGTAGGTCTGCGACTTGTCAGCCCTGACGGCCAAGAACTTACTTACGCTATACGCCTCGACTTCAAAAGTACAAACAACGAGGTGGAATACGAAGCATTACTCGCAGGGTTACGATTGGCAGTCAAACTCGGCGTGCAACATCTGGAAGCCCACGTCGACTCATTACTAGTTGCGGGGCAAGTCCATGATGACTATGCCGCGAAAGGGGACATTATGATCCTCTATCTTGAACAAGCCAAGCAACTAACGTCGCAATTCACCTCCTTCAACATTCGACATATCAACAGGAACGAGAACAAACCTGTGAATTCAGTTTCAAAACTAGCATCCACCAGCTTCCAACACCTGGCAAAGGAAGTACGTATTGAGATCCTGCAAAACCCCTCGGTACCCCTGCGCCAAGTCAACGTCATACAATATGGTACAACGTCTTGGATGACACCAATCATAAGATACCTACAGTTCGGTATTGCCCCCGATAATAAAGTAGAGGCACGCAAACCTCAATACAAAGCGTGCCACTATCAAATGGAGGACGGTATCTTATACCGCAAGTAATACCTAGGGCCACTCCTACGATGCGTCGACCCTCAAGATACCATGTATCTGGTCAGAGAGATACATGAAGGAATATGTGGCATACATGCGGGCCCGCACATGGTAGTGGCCAAGATCATGAACACTAGGTATTAGTGGCCTGGCATGCACCTAGACGCTGTTAAAATCTTACGCAAGTGTTTCAACTGTCAACGACATTCACCAAACACACTGCGCCCGAAGAACAACCTGATTCCTGTTACCACTGCGTGGCCTTTCCAAAAATGGGCAATCGACGTGGTAGGACCCTTTCCAGATGCACCAGGTGTGGTAAAAATTATCATAGTGGCTGTCGACTACTTCACCAGGTGGGTAGAAACAAAACCTCTAGCCTCTACCACCGCTATGATAACAAGAAAATTCGTCTGGGAACACATCATCTGCCGTTTCGGTCTACCCATGTGCATCGTAACCGATAACGGAACCAACTTCGCTGCTGATGACTTCTAAAACTAGTTGAAAGAGCTAAACATCGAGCATGTTTTCTCTTCTATGGCGTATCCGCAAGGAAACGGCCAAGTCGAAAGTATCAACAAAAGTTTAGTCGAAGGAATAAAGGCACGGTTGGGAACAGCCAGACGAGGATGGGTCGATGAACTCCCAAGTATCCTATGGGCGCATAGGACCAACCCGAAAACAAGCAATGGCGAGACACCCTTCAGTCTAGTCTACGGCTCTGAAGCGGTGTTCCCAGCCGAATTTGGTCTCCCTTCACCCAAAATGTTAGCTGTTAACAAAATTGAAAACAGCATTGAGCGCAGGCTTGACTTAGACCTCTTAGTAGAATGACGTGAAAACGCAGCAATCAACGAGGCTAAGTACAAAACAATGCTTGAAAAGTACTACAACGCGCGCGTCTGAATTTGCACAGTCAACCCGTGAGATTACGTCCTTAGCGACAATGAGCCTTCTAACGCAGAGCGCCTAGGCAAACTTGCACCTAAATAGGAAGGCCCCTAACTCATCCAAGAGGTCTTGGGCAAAGGTGTATACAAACTGCAAACATTAGAAGGGGACACTATCGCAAGGACCTGGAACGCATAGCAGCTCCGACGCTGCTATATGTAAGCATCAGCTTACACTTTCTATGTAACCCAATGGCCCGCGGGCCATCTATAAATAAATAAACAGTTCAATACAATATTATTTACCTTTTCTATTACAAATGCGTGTTCCACTTTGCGGTATCTGCAAAAACAGATTGGCAAAATATTCATTCGTGAGACCAATACAAAGTGGCAACCACACACAAATATTGTAATAGGTCAGCATGGTCAAACGTTGCGGTGTATCCGGCCGGATGCAAACAGCGGATTGCTCGCGGTTTTCTCAAACCAAAAACACAATTCCTAGCCCTAACGGGATAAAAACAGGAATTGAATACTACTTACACGATAATGGGGTACAGTATACTCATTACTTCACACATTCCCTAACCAGTGGAACGTGACGCCGCAACCCACAACCAGCAGAGTCACACATTCACATACTTGCATGCCACCTAGGCATGGAAATGGCAAACTATGATTCAATATTATTTACATACGGCTCAAACATTGGCCATAAATAATATCAACTGCCCGCACTCACACAAAGTTAAAGTAAAAACTCTTTTACTTATATACTTTGAGCCGCACATACTTGCATGTCACCTAGAGATGCAAATGGCAAATTATGACTTAATGTTATTTACATGTGCCTTAAACATTGGCTTTAAATAATATTAACTTGCACACGTGCAAACAAAAGCAAGATGCAAAAACACTTGTATACTTTGAGCCAAAACAAAAATCTTATATCCAAACTAGTTGTGCACCTATCCGGTACAAAAGAGACAACCTTTACATGGGTTCTAAAATTAACATGAAAGAAAACAAAGGAAGGCACGCAGGCCCGACCTATTCTGCGTTTGCACCACTAGTGCCTCCATCCTCTTGCACTGGCTTGAACAGCATACGCAAACGATCCACGTAATCTTCCGCTTCCAAACATTTTTCAATACGGTCAAGGGCGGGAAGGGAAAGTTTGTTGTACGCATCCACCGCGGCGTCATAAGAAGCTTTGGTATTTACGACATGGAAGCCAGACCATTCATCAATGAATTTGTTAGTACAGAATGGGTTCACATCACTAAGGCATTTGTTATACCCAGCTAGACGCGCACGCTCGTTCATTTCAGTAACCGCAGTCGCGTTCTGGTCTCCACAATCTGATCACATGAAAGCAACAATATTACTAAGCCAAACACAACAATATATAGGGCACAAGGTACTTACATGATCGATACCGTGCTGACGTATCCACTCATGACCCTTAGTAACTTGGCCCAAGGAGGTGGCCAAGCCATCTCTAACTTCCTCAGCTTGACTTGCCCGCGCCTCAGCTTCAGTGGTGTGGGAACTCACTTCCTCAAGGATAGTTACTCGGTTCTGCACGTCGGCCTGTTCGAAGTATGCACAGACAAGTATAAACGGACAATCTATTACACTTATCAAAACAAGGAAACAACTCATGCATAGTCATAGTTCATACCTGGAGTTCCTCCACAACCTTGTTTAGCTTGGTGCGGTCAGCATTCGCATCCACAAGCTCTTCGGCAGCACGCGCCTCCGCCTCCTTAAGTGCAGTAGCACCGCGTATCTCCGCCTCTTCAACAGCCGCTTCAGCTGCGGCCTTTTCCTTGACCAACGCGGCGTTTCCGACCTTGAGATTATTAAGCTCCTAGTGAACACGGAAAAGTTTTTCATTCTCTCTAGCACAAGCTTCCTTCCAAAGCTTGCGCTCAACAAAAATCAGTTTTGCAAGAGAACAAACATGTTCAAGGCCGGCAGATGCGGCCCACCTCTCAGTCTTCTTTAGCTTCTCAAAAGCAGCTTTATCCTTATCCAACTGCTCCATACCCTCTTGAGCAGCCTTCTTCATCGCCTCAGCCTTCGTCCATAACTGGATCGTTCCATCTTCCCTGTGGGCTAAGACGTTATAGTCCTCCATAACCGCATTCGCGATTATGGAGCCCCAACAAGCATGGAGGCAAGCTGACCCTGCAGGTTTGGGCGACTTAGGCCGCGATCCCGAGCAGTCTCAAAGAGGTCCCCAAGCCCCTCAAAATCTCCCTACAAACAGAATGATCATTCAACACATCATCCCCCTGCAAAACACTCCAAGGGGGACGATGGAACTCAAAACTCCGCTCTTCCGCATAAGAACAGTAATAAAACTCCAATTCACTCTCCACTGGCTGAATTGAGGGTTGATCTTCAACCCCTGTGCCCGCGGCAGCAGAACCAGATGTTTGCTCAAAAACATGGGACATTCGCTTCTCACCCCCTTATTTCCATCATCATGCATATCGATCAAATTGTTGGAAGAGTCCAACGTATCAAAGATCGTCTCACCCGCGGTCTTCTTTGAAGCCTGCTCCGCATGAATAGACGGCAGAGAACCCCCACTACTCACCACTTCAATAGAAGGGTTTTCACCACCCTTCTTCTGGGCTTCCACATCCACAACTTTCGGTGAAGAAGGGGGTGTAGCAAACACGGGAACCGGTTCCTCCGAGGGTTCTACAAAAGGAAAAGGCATCTATCAGATACTCCACAGCAATAAAACTTGCAATGTATACTATCAACTTACCAGTTGAGACTGCAGGCTTTTGCTTCGGGACCGCGGTAACCCGGGTTTTCCTAAACTTAGGAGCTTTCTCCCCACCAACGACAGGGGCATCTCCTTTTGGTTCCTTATCATCAACGGGCTTAGTACCCGCGGTCACGCAAGCCGCACCTGTAGAACCACCTGGAACACCCAAGCCCTAAAGGGTGTCAGACACTACTACGTAATCTTCATATTTGCGTGAACAAGTACGAAGGATACCTACCGCCTCCGGCACCAAAGGGGGAACAGGAACCGCCTCGTGCATCTTCTTCTTGCGCTGACGCCTATCACCACATTTCAACACAGTCTCCTTTGGGACACCCGTCGCAGCAACACCTCCCAAGGCCCCAAGATCACCTGCGTTTTCATCACAAAACAGTCATCAAGGACAAGTTACTCAAGAAAAAGTACAGGAAGAATAAAATACTATACCTTTGCCTTCAGGCAACACCACATTCAATGCGGCTTCATCGAGCATCCGGAAGTTGCTAATAATGGTGCGGTTCCATCCTTCCTCACCCGAACCGCATCTCACTAGCTCAATCTTGCCCTCGAAGGCAGGGCAAAAGATCCTCCACAAAGGAGCTTCCTCTGCCAATCCATCAACAAAGATTATTAACACAAACAGGAAGGCAAAATAAAAACACAAATGCAAAGACGTTTACCTTCGTTCTTTTCCCGCAATACAGGCCTTGACTTCCTATCCAGCCTGCCAATCATCATCCACAGCACACATAACTGCCTGTTATCCAACTTCCTGGAACCAATGATATGCAACCGTGGGAACCAATCCACCGTCTCCGCTTTAGGGGTACTAATATTCTCGGTTATGATGGTCCCCGTCACATTCCTAAACTGTAGCTTTGCAGTGATCGCGGCAGCCTTAACATAGAAGAACTTGGTCTTCCATTTAGTCATGCCCTTGGGTGGGCTCATCAGCTTGGGAGCACCTTCCCGCTGACAGAAGGAAAAGAAACCCAGTTGCACCATCAACTGGTAAAAACGCCTGAAATCTCCTACCGAAGGCTCTATACTTAGAGCACGAAATGTATAATCAAAATTTCGAACTCGGATCATTCCCAACGGACTCTGTTGAGAAATATGGAGTTTGTAATACTCCAATACTTCCACCACAAAAACTGTCAAGGGAAGCCGAAGGTTACAGTCCCCAAACCAGTCGGCAAAAACGTTGACATATCCCACCGGAGCATCACCGGCGGTGTCACCCTCCTGGGGATACCTAGCCCCATATTAATCGGGCATTTGGATACTCGTCAACAACGTCTGAAACGACGACTCAGTCCACCTCAAAACTGGCAAGTTCTTACCAGGAGTATTCACTTCAGCCTCCTCCTTCGCCGCCGTCGGTGACGATAGTTCAGGATTTTCAACAGTAGTAGACACCGGGTTGGAAGGTTCAACCATTGAGGAAGAAAGAAACAAACACGAGCAAGAAACTCTGAAACTCACACTGGAAAACTCAAACTTTTGATAAGAGAAGACAAAGAAACTGGGTTTCTCTCACCAGAAAATTTTTAAAATTTTGAAAAGTGAGGGGAAACCCTAAACGGTTTCCCCTTTTATACTCATCGCAATTAATGAGATCACAGAAACCAAACAGACGTGCAAATTCGAAGCCCGGCATACGCTGCCACGTGTCAAATGACGGTTTCTCTGACGGTTATCACGCGTGCGTGGCCGCACACGCGCCTGACATTACACGACCTTTTGAACTCCTGCTACAGTGCCTTTATTACCTTGGGCAGTGCAAACGTCCTTTCATTTTAGCACATGCCAACTAAATCTAACCAACTTCCACCAACCCGCACGTGCGGTCTACAACGGTTGCAAAAAGTGACAAGTGAAGACAAAACTTGTGTACGCGGCATGCGGTTTTCCTGGTTTCTCATACCACACCTTAAACCGCATGTCGTTTTTTACATACCCCCTCAAAAAGGAAAAAATATATATATACACTATGTAAAGGGGGATATCACGATCTTCATATCTCCAGCCATACACGTGGAAAATGCAGAGATGACACACACGAGCCAACACAGGTGTATCAGATACTCAAAACCAGCAATGTTCTTTAGACTGCGAAAACCGCATATCAGGAATAGGCAAATCACAATGCCTTAAAGCTTCTTCAAGCTCCAAATCCCTCATCTCCGGTTCACAACCACAGAGGAGAAACAAACAGCTTCTCCAGAGGGACAAGATACGTATGATGCGCAACCGCACATCAGCAACCCTGACTCCTGAACCTTCAAGAGCCACATCCAGTGCAAACCTCTTTTAAAGCGAGTCTTCTGCTATAAACCCCAGACACTCATGCGGTCGTCCCATAATTATGGAAACGGTAGCTACGGAAGAGCCACGACTAAGTGATCACACAGATGATCAAAGCTACTTCAAGGAAACCTGTTCACTTCCTTTTGATGAAGGAAAGTGGCTACAGAATGAATGCGGACGACTTTCACCCATATTCCTAAGTATCCGCGGTAACCTCCTTAAGCAACAAGCCAAGCAATGATGGTAACAAGTCTGCTTATGACTTTGTTTACCAAACAGGCGACCGCATAGAATAAACAATGGTGGGCATAAGCATGCCTATGATCATGTTTATTTGACCATCGTTCATCTGAACGATTCACATTGTTCGAAAAAACACGACCAACAATGCAGGACAAACCCACACATTGTTGGACCAAACATGGCCAACGATGCAGGGGAACGAGGTAACCGCAAAGGACGTGCGGTTACTTGAGAGCTAAACTGGAAGAAAACGAACACCCCTCAAAGTAGGAATCATCGCCACATGTCCAGTTGATAAGCATAAAGCAGTAGCACGACAACCTCATATTGCATCAGCAACTGCAAAGGTTACACCTAGAGTTACAGGCAATCAAGAGTCTGACCTCATGTTCGGTCACCATCTCAATGGTTGGTTCGGCACACCAACAGGTGACAATCATACTTGATGACATCAGAAAAAAGTAGAGCACACTACCAGAGTGATCAGCTGATGTTAGAGCATCAGCCTGAACTTGCTCACCGGTCCGGAAGAGACGTCACATGAATCTACCAGATCTCCGGCTTGATTTACTTGAAGCAAGAGCCATCGGTCAGGCCTAGAATATTCTCCAAACCGACTTCATAAGTACCCCACTCGACCTAATAGTCCAGCACTCCTCCCACCTGCAACTTGCATGAGGAAGTAACACTGGACTGGGGGAACTTGAAGGGGTATGGTCCCAGATATCGCACCAAAGCAGTCGCGAGTGACCATCACCCTTATCAAACACTCCCGCTAGTAAGAACTTATATGCGTCCACGCGCGAACACAGATACCGAATCCAATCGGTCAAGTGATGAGTAGACTTACCTTGTGTATGAAAGTGGATGTCATACGTAACGATGCGGTTTAACACTGCATCCTGTAGAGATTTTTATCACAACAAGGGATCTAAGTAACAACGAGGGTTACCGCATATGGCGATGCGGCTTGGCACCGCATCCTATAGACATCTTTGCCAAAGAAAGTGACACAGAAGCGACTGTAGTTACCGCAGATAGCGATGCGGCCCGGTACTACATCCTATCCACAGAAAAAGTGGGACTGACAACAACAAGTGGCACCAATGCCAGTCGCCCATCAGCCCACACGTAAGCAACGCTGGCACACAGACTGACAGTCGCAGTGGAACGTGGCATCACCTCGGTGACCGACAAGCCTGACACACCTTCAAAGGGCTGCACACTGTCAGTCTAGCCACTCAATTACCCTCCTTCACTCCTCGGCTATAAATACCCATCCCAGACCAGGTTTGAGGTATCGCTTATTAAACTCTCTCACTCATACTACTATCACACACTTTGCTCTCAAGCAAATTACTGATTCTCACGCCGGAGAGTGGTAACAAGGAGCATCTCCACCCCATCCTCCTTGTTACGAGTCAAGGTGTATTTTCCTTGTGCAGGAGATAGATCAAGCAGACGATCCAGCCACCGATTCGGAAAGAAGGGATTAACCCTACTTGACGAGACCAGTGAATTAACCACTCTTGGTTAACCACTGTTTCATCAGCTGCCGACACCTTCAATCTTTCTAAGTTCAAATCTAAGACCGGTAAAACCTTAAATCTATGGCCGATATACAAGAATCTATGATCAATTTCTATTAAACACACCTAAACAAGTGTAGATCTAAGAGAAACCCTATGTCGGTGCCGTCGGTCGAAATAAACATCAAAAACATGAAATTCATCGGTGAAATTAGCAAAACTTACCTTTCCCATAGTGAATGATGAGTACACCAACAATCCTATGTAAGTGGATAGGCAAGAATGTGATCAAATATCAAGAACAGTTGATAGAAGATGAGTGTGTGTGACAGATAGTGAACCGATCGAATGACATTGACCAACTGTTGACTGCCATATATAGGCTGACCACCACTCGGAAGGTCATCCGATCGGATGGTCGTCCAATCGGATGATCATTCGATCATTTCAACTTTGTTCAATTTTTCTAAGTTTTTCAAATTTCTCAGTTTTATCAGTTTTGGTCAGTTTTAGACATTCACTCAAGTATCCCGGTCCAACTTAATGACCCTGGTTACTCAATTTTCCTACCAATTCCAAGTTAATGACCTTGGTTGACCAGATACCAACCAACTTCCATTTTGTTCAAAAATTTCGAAATTTTTTTATAAATACAAGTGTCAAATTAATGAACTTGTTTGACTTTCGAAATTCCCAACTATTTAGATTAGCTCCCAACCCAGTCGTTCATCTAAAAACTTTCTTCATCGCATGTGAGATTCCGAAGATCAGCTTTCCACAATGGTTTGTCTAAACTAAAGCAGAAATAAAATCTTTTTGGATTTTAAGAAAGTTTATGTTAAAACACACTGATTTTTTTTTTGGGTATAAGCTAAAAACAGCAAACTATTTACAAACATATTTTTGTGAGCGTGTTAGAGGATCATATCAGCTACCGACGAGTTACATGTACCATTGAGCTTATTACACACTAAGTTTTAAACAGTTCACCTAGATTGTCGATATACTGATCCACTTAAATTCTCACACAAAGTTCAACTAATTCAGGATACGAATTAGTGTATTAAGAAGTTAACTTATTCACGTGTCCCACCTCAGAATATACTCTCATATCCAGATTCCCTATATTCAGTCTTACAGGTGAATATACTATATGATATCTGTTTCAGGGTAGTGCGAGACCATGATAGCTCAGGTTAGAAATTATGTTCAGACAAAGAGATGATGGCTCGACTTTGTGGTATGTCCCACTTAGGGATCTTCTTTACAACAGCACTTGATTCACATCTTTCGATATTCATCAATTTTTATGCTGAGGGGAGGCTTTAAGTTTTAAAGAGCTTAAAGTATTATATGAGGACTAGGCCATTGCTTCCGCATTATCAGAAGCCTTGGTATAATAACCCAGATATCATTAAGTATATCGACCTAGTATCTCAAAAACAGGTAATCTTTCAATCAAGATTTCAGGGGTTACCTATATATCCGTGAGATGTTCCCCACGAAATAAGTAAGCTATTGATTTTAGGTTTATATCCAGAAAAAGTCTACTAAATGTGCAAAAACCTATCGACACATCATTAGTGAGACCGTAAACGCTTTTAATCATTTCAATTCTTTAGTGTACCTTGATAGTCTTGCTGATGTACTATCATTTCCTATTTTTACACAAACTTTTTTTGGGTTTTCTATTGTTTTTGTATTTTTGAAAATTTCTATTGTTTTTGTATTTCTGCATTTTTAATTGTTTTTGTATTTTTTGTAAAACACTATCTCCCCCTAAAAACTAAAACAATGAAAAATGCGACAAACCATAGCAGATTGCTTCTCGACGTCCTCTGCTGTGGATTTCTCATCAACACCAACTATTGCTCCCCCTGATGACAAAAGTTTCATACCATTCAGTTTTAATAAGTATTGAAAAACGTGACTTATCAAATGGTTTAGTATGTAAATCTGCCTTTTGTTCATCGGTGTGGATCTTTTCAATTCGAATCAACTCCTTCTCGAAACAATCTCGGATGAACTGATGTCGAATTTCTATGTGTTTAGTTTTAGCGTGATGTACCGGGTTTTTTGTTATGATAATTGCAGCCTCGTTGTCAACAAAAATAGGAGAAGTAAGAAATTGCAAACCGTAATCCCGCATTTGTTGTTAGATCCACAGAATCTACGAGCAGCAGCTACTTGCTGAGACATATTCTTCTTCACGCGTTGAAAGAGCAACGGTGGTATGCTCTTACATTGCCAGGTGACCAGACGGGGTCCGAAGAATTGGCATCCTGCAGTTGTTGACTTTGCATTTTGCTTGCAGCATCCGAAATCTGAGTCTGAGTAGCCTTCAAGTTTGAAATCACCGTCTTTGGGATACCACAACCCCAGGCTTGGGGTTCCTCTCAGGTAGCGTAGAATCCATTTGACGATGACCATGTGTGAAGCTCTAGGACTCGACTAATAACGGGCCGCGAGGCAGGTCAGGTACAATATCTCGGTTCGAGATGCAGTGAGGTACATCAGCGAACCAATCATCGAATGGTATAGCGTCTCGTCGACCTTCTCTCCGGTGAGATCAGGGTTGATACCGTGATTAGTTGCTAATGGGGTGGACATAGGTGTAGTCTCAGACATCCCAAATTTTTCCAGAATGTCGTGGACGTACTTTTTTTGATGTATGAAGGTTCCCTCCGGCATCTGATCGACTTGTAGCCCAAGGAAAAAACTTCATCTCACCCATCGACGACATCTCGAACTTCTTCTTCATCACATGTTCGAATTCTTTGCAGAGTTCCTCGTTTGTGGACCCGAAAATTATACCATCAACATAAATTTGAACGATCAGCAGATGTCCAGTGACTTCCTTTGTGAAAAGAGTAGCATCCACCTTTCCTCGAATAAAGCCATTGGAAAGTAAATGTTGAGAGAGCTTCTCATACTAGGCTCTCAGGGCCTTGTGCAATCCATATAGAGCTTTGTGCAAGAGGTAGACTTTGTATTTGTGAATTGTATCGGTGAAGCCCGGTGGCTGACCGACGTAGACCTCCTCTTTCACCTTCCCTTACAGGAACGCCGACTTCCCATCTAACTGGTAGACTTTAAACCCTTTCCACGAAGCGAATGCAAGAAAGATAATGATGGCTTTGAGTCTAGCAACAGGGGCGTATACTTTGGTGAAATCGATCCCCTCATGTTGACTAAAGCCCTGAATGACTAGGCAAGCTTTGTTTCTCACGATCACTCCTCGATCATCTCGCTTACACTTGAACACCCACTTTGTGTTAATCTTTCTATGCCTATCAGGTAGGTCGACTAGCTTCCAAACTCCAAGCTTTTAAAATTGACCGAGCTCCTCTTGCATTGCATTAACCCATGACTCTTCTGTCAGTGCCTCTTTGTACGTTTGAGGTTCAACCTGCGAGATAAAGCAACTGAGTGAGAAATCATTTTGTAATGGTGCAATTTTAATGTAAAAACATTCAAAGCATTGGTAGATTTGACTTCTCATTCGAACTCCTGAATTTAGTTCTCCAATTATCAACTCTTCGGGTGATAAGACAAAGTCCTCGGCATAACTTCACCGGGAACTTACACCTCGCTTTACAAATTCGTGACGTTCTGATCTGCAACTTGTTCATCAATAGGAACTGTTTGATCTGAAGATTGGATATGCTCACCCTCAGATTCTGAATCACCTCTATTAAAGTTCAGGCTATCCGAATCAGACTCTGAATCATAAAAAACTGACGTCTGATTTTCTGGAGCAGGCTCTTGTTCTAAAGTCGTTTGCTGCAAATCTGCATCACCGTGACCACTGTGGCGGGACTAGCTTCATGATCATTTGGAATTTGTTGACGCTTGGAAGACTTGACTGGCCATTTGTCATACTGAGAAGCTTCATATTCTCGAAATAGATTTATTTGATCCATAAACTCTGGCTCCTCAGGTAAGTCGAATGATTCCCATAATGTCTCGTAGTCAAATCGCCATGCGTCTGCAGGTTTCTGTGGAGGCATAGTGTATCCCTGACATTCCACGTGCTGAGCTTCAATGATCTTCCCAAGACTTGGAACGAAAACCTGTCTAAGTGGACTAGAATAACCCATGAAGATTCCTTCCAAAGCCTTAGCACCAAATTTTCTATCAGGATCCAGAACTGTGCAAGGTGACCCGAACGGCTGCAGATATTCCAGGTTAGGTTTTCGGTTGTTGAAAAGCTCTAAACATGTCTTGTTATGCTTCTTCACAGTTAGAACCCGATTGAGAGTATAGCAAGCGGCAGATACGGCTTATCCCCAAAAGTTTATAGGAAGCTTTGCATCAGCAAACATCGTTCGTGCCGTCTCTATCAGTGTCCGGTTTTTCCTTTCTGCAACTCCATTCTGCTACGGAGTGTACGGCACACTGAATTCTTGCAATATACCCTTTTGTCACAATATTCTTCCATTTGATTGTTTTTGAACTCCGTACCATTATCACTTCGTAATCGACAAATGCGTCCATGGTACAAGTTCACTATCTTCTTGAACAAACTCAGCAAACTCTCAAATGTTTGATCTTTTATCTTCAGGAACGATACCCATGAAAATATCGAATAGTCATCAGTAACCACCAAGCAGTATGAGTCACCAGTAATGCTTTTAATGTTCACAAGATCAAAAAGATCCATGTGAAGTCTTTCAAGTGGCCTCGTGATTGAGTTCTCCATTTTTCTGGGATGCGACTTCTTCTTTTATTTTCCTTTTAGAAAGCTTATGCATTCCCCTTCCAAGTGAAAACTCTTTAGATTCACACCTTTGACAAGATCGTTATGTACCAGGTGATTCATCTTTTGTAGATGAATATGGCCCATTTTTCGATGCCACAGCACTGACTCCTTTTCGGTAGCTTTCGATACAAAACACTGAGGATAACCCATAGTGGTTGTTGCAACACTCATGTCAAGAACGTACAGATCATTTTACCTCGGCGCTCGCATAATGATCCATTCTTCGGGGATAACAAACCCCGGCTTCAAAATCAAACATTCCTTGTCGGTAAAATGTGTTATGTACATCCTGTCACAAATTTGAGAGATGCTCAGAAAATTGTTCTCCAGTTCTAGTATGTAGTTGACTCGTTTGAATGAAACAATTCCGTTAGATAACGTGCCCTCCCCGATAATTCGACCACCTTGGTTTCCGGAAAAATCAACATAACCACCATTAAAACCTCTAACATCGTACAGTAGGGTCTTCCGCCCTGTCATGTGCCGGGATGCTCCACTATCCATAATCCACTTTGAAATAGATCTTGGGAGCTCCTACACATTTCACATGCAATTTAGTTAGATGATGAAGCAACCCTAGCCTCATTTGACTCGGGTAGCTTGACATTAATGTGTGTTTTCATTGCGTAAAGTGGTGGAAAGTTTTTGTCGTTCACTTCCAAGTTTTTCTCGGTTCTAACCTCAACTTCTTTGTATAAGAAAAATTCATCTTTTTGTGGTTGACCAGATGGTTAAACCTTCTTTGGAACATACTTCTTTCCCGGTGGGGTCAAATAAGTTTGTTTTTCAAGTTTCTGATACAAATCCAATGGTACATCCATCTTAACCGTTTTGGTTGAAGATGTTTGTTTTGCAGCACTGTCGGGAACTTTTGATTTTTTTTCAGTTGATGCCTTAACTTTAGATTTTGGCATCCATCTTTGTTTTGGAGGAGTAACTTGTTTAGAAGATTCACCATTTCTCTTTACTGGCTGTTTAATTGCTTTAGATTTGTTTTTAACACTTTCAAATTTAGTAATCTTCTTTTCAACAAACATGGGTGCTTTGCCTTTGACATCATTTGATTTCTTTGGATTCTCAACAACCACCGACCTAGGCTTCTAATTGGTGCACTTTCATGCAATGTGACCAATTTGGTTGCCCTTGAAGCACGTTCGAGTATCAACTACTCGATTTTGACCCTCGGTCTGTGGTTGTGAGGCCTTTTTAGCAAAGAACTCTTCATTTGTTTTCGAGAAAATTTCCGATTCTTGTTCGGTCATTGAGCTCGAACTCTTCACAAATGTTTTCTTATTTACAAATTTTGATTTCTGAAAGTTCTTTTTCTGATAATTCTTACCACCCTTATGCCCACCAAGCCCTCTGTTTTGGTTGTTACTATGAAAACGTGGTGGCAGACTTGGTTTATTATAGTAAGATTTATCACGTTAGAAGTTCAATAACCTCTTAGAACTTCTCAACCCTTCGATCTCAGAAACATCAATTTCAAGTAATTTGAAAACCTTTTTCAGTTTATCCACATTAACATTTTCGATCGGAAATGCTTTGTCCAAGTACAACTTATCCGAACCATTCATCTCGTACATGACAAGAGTCGGTTCATCATCTAAGTTGTTCTGGGATTTAGGTTTCAGGATGTAATTGTTTAAGAAACAATCCTCATCTTCAATTATGGAATCACTGTTGGATTTTAACAATTTTTCAACAACTTCCTTCATAACCTCAGATTCAATGCTATCTTCATCGGATTGTGAGGTAAACGTGACATCATTGTTTTCTAGTAACTTCTCAGCATCACTTTTCTCATTTGAATCAGATTCATTAACCAACCCTGATTGTTTTTTCGTGAAGTTATTGTCCATGGGCGGTGGAACCTTGTGATACCCCACCCCGGTTCCATCAGAATAAACATCTTCACCGGCTTTGTTCTTCACAATCGGTTTAGGAACTATGTGTTGAAGAACAAAGCTGGAAGAGGTATAACTATTCAGCTTTAAATTGATTCTCTCATTCTCAATTTTAGCTTCCTGATACTGAAGCTTGAGATTAGCAATCTCATCCAGTTGCTCATTTATTAATTTCACTTTTGCTTGTAGAACGCCTGCCAAACGTAAGTTTTCTTTATAAGTTTTAGAATTACGTTGATCTGAGTCTTTAATCGTTCTTTTCAGTTTGTCAAAATCCTCAGAAATTTTTCTTTTCTCAAGCATCAACTATTCATTTTCTTTTCGAAATCGTTCAACATCTTTTTCATCAGTTTTAATTTTTTCAGTTAATTCATTTATTCTGTCAGATGAACTTTTTATCAGTTTATCTTGACCAATCACATCTCTGTTTAGATTGTTGATTTTATTTGTCAGCTCCTGGATTTTTGATTAAGAGAGATACTCGTGTGTATTACAGACTTTGCATTCTTTCATGCAAGTTCTGCAAACACTTTCAGAATTTCCCTTTTCACCCTTACCTGGTTCATCATCTGAACCACTAGAACTGACCTTTTCTGATGACTCAGACCCAGAAGCAGATTTGGAATCTACCTCTAATGCCTTTGCCATCATGACTTTGTCTGCCATCTTTGTCAAGTTCTTGGCTGTTAACTCGACCTTAACCTCAATAATCTCTTCATCCACCTGCTTAGGCTCATTTGACCTCAGATATTCCTCATATCCCTCCTGTCTCAGTCTCTCTTCCTCATCTCTGTCCACTGCATCGAGTTTTATCTGCTCTTCTTCTGTAGGAATCGACTTTACAAGAGCTTCTAAATCAAGTGTTTTCGGATCAATACAGATATTTCCTTTTCGATCCAAGTAGCATTCTTTGTCTGGATCCCACCTTTTTGTTTTCCTTGCTTCTTTGAAAGCTTCATACATTTTTGATATTTTATTGTTGCCAGATTTCTTTCTCTAATGTACGTTGATTCCGTTTTGACTTATGCTGTGAATGCGTAACCAACAGCATCCTCTTCTGGAAGAATTTTACTCCAGTCAAACCCTTCATCGTCTTAAATCACTGTTAGAGCCCTCGATTTTTCTTTCAAACTGTCTTCAATTTGCTTCATTTTTGGTGGCTCTTCATGATTCCTATGATAGACTGCCTTTCTATAGTAATCGTCATGGAATGGGTTTGCAGTTTCATCAGCGGCTGAGTTCCGGCATTCTCTTTTGAAGTGACCCTTTTGTTTGCATTTGAAATAAGTCACCTTCGACTTGTCAAATCCCAACTTTGTTGAAGGTCCTCCAATTGAATGTCGCCCTATAATCTCCATGAAACGTTGTGCCCTTCAAATAACGCTAGCCATGCACCAACAGATGTCTATGAGCTCCATCTCCTCTGGGTCGATTTGATCGTAATCTTCCTTTGTGAGGTTCGTATTACCAGTCTTCCCTGCCATGAGGCTCTCATAAGATTCCAATATCGACGCAAGAAACACCATTTGTTATTTAGCCGTTTCTTCGTTGAAGTTCTGGGCATTATTGAGGTTGACGGCAATGTTACATTGAAAGATGTTGGCGTTTGGAACACTTTGAGATTGCTGAGTGTTTGATGCAGATGATGTAGGTGTACTTGAACTAGTTCCATGATATCCGTAACCGCCTGATGAAGATCCACTGCTTGAATTTTCTTTTGCAACAGTGTTTGTACTTTCGGTGCTGAAAGCAGTTTTTGGTGACGAAGCTTTTGGAATCATGCTACCTCTGTAGTCTAGATCCACATTCTGCTGATATTGTGCATTGTCCCTCTAGTTTTTCAATCAACCAGTCCAGTGTAATATCTTCCATCTTCTTTGTGTTCTTTAGCACCAAACCAAAATACTGCCAATTTTGTTCGTTCGGCAGTGTTTCGAACAGCTTATCAACCAACTCTTCTTTATCCTTATTAATGCTAAATCTTTCTTATTCTGCTTTTAAATGGCAAAATCTTTCTATCATTTGGCGAACACTTTCATTTTTCATGCAAGCAAATAAATCAAACTCTTTTTTCAACAAAGATTTTTTTTCACTATCTCTTCTCCACCAGTACACTTCTTCTCCAGCTTTTCCCACAAATCTTTTGAATTGTCGTAATCGATCAACGAGATAATATCATCTCGTACGGATTAATGCAAGAGTGCAATGCATTTTTGTTCAACAACAAATTCATCCTGCTCAGCATCTCGGAGATTTTGAAAATCACCTCTTGTGTTATTGTATCCATTTTTCATACATTTCCAACTATCATAACCAAAAGCCCTCAACCACCCATCAAAACGCTTTGCCCAGCGATTGTAGTCCTCGATCGCCATAAGTTTCGGTGGTTTGTTATACGTGTCATAGGCGTTGTCAACGCTAAACAAATCGGATATCGCTTTTGTAGCTGTTTTGGGGTTTGCATTGGAAGATGTGTCTCCAGTGTTGTAGGCAAAGAAGTGTCACACCCCAAATTCCACGTGTCACCGGTGGGCCCGGTGGGGGAGTATCGTGACGTAATTGATATCATCATAGTCAAACAACACAATATATAAATGCACAGCGGAAGCAAAAGATAAATATATTACAATCCGAATAGAAAGTAATATCAGAGTATTACAACGGAAAGTAAAAGATCCACAGGCGGATCGAATAATCATAATCATTGTTCAGCAGACTTTAGACGCCTAGGACTTGTAAGATTCCTTATAATCGCCCTGAGCTTCCAGCCAATTACGTTCAGTACCTGTCACTTAACCTTTTGGAAAAATACGTCAGTTTTCACTGGTAAATACAATTTAACTGACTCATTTTGAAAAGAGTTTGAAAATTGATTTGAGTGCAAACGGCACAAAATCTTTTGACACATTGATTAAAATGCACAGAGGCAAGATTAATCTTTTATAACTTGGGACAATTTTGTTAATAAAAATCTTGTATCCGATTTACATGTTTGTCCAACATTTAGGGCCGGTGATTATACAATACAATACAATACAAGCCGGACAAGATTAATCGACACACCACAAATATAATCTCACAAGAAGTTATCCTCACGAGTGAGTATACGTTTTACATATGCAACAGGAGGTGTTTTGTCTACACCTTGTGCTTACGTCGTGGCCATTCACTTTTTAAAATGAGCCAAGGATATCCAGGACACGGTCATTAACCCCCAATGTTATTTGTTATCAAGCAATACGAATTAAAACGGGATTATGCAATTCAATCATCTCCGATCAAAAGGTTTCTACACCCGACCAAGCGGTATTTTTATAATACCGTATCCCAAGCCCGTATAAGGGAAAATAAGTTAAAAGTATTTACCTGAGCTAGCTCCTGTCTTAATTAATAAGAATTTAATAACTTAGCCGTGTTCGCTTAAGTAAGCGTAGGTACCATTTACCGGAAGGCTCTAGTCTGGAATGATGACATAAATAATCAATTAGAATGCTAACGGGTCTTTAATTAAGCCAAAGCTTAGACCGGTTAGACTTAAGGAAATATACGGTTCAAACGCACGATTAAGCGAAGACCGGATAGAATGTGATTTAGACCCGACAAGTTTGAAGACTTGTATAATATGGGTATCCTAAACACATTCTGGATTTTGAGATAAAAATGATAACGTTTGACCCGTTTCGGTCAATTTACGCAAACTAGTTACGTAAACCGAACCGAACGCAAAAAGGGCGTTACGGGTAACCAAAAGAGTCATATGCAAGTTCCCTGAGATAATATGCTTTAATATGATATAATATCAGCAAGTTATGTTCTATTATGCCCCGAATAATTTTAAACTCAATTTATGCCTTAGAAGGGCATTTTGGTCATTTAAAATGTTATAAAAGAGTTAAATTGGAAATCTGGGTTTCGGGTCTGATTTATACAGTACATATACTTAATTTGGCATATTATAACAGTAGGGTATGACCCATATACCAAACTTATCATTTAAAACCAAACTATGCACCGCAGGGGTATTTTAGTAATTTCACAAGGGCTAAAAATGCCAAAACTGGAAATCTGAGTTTATAATATTGTACTTACTGTTTTTATATGAAAATATGCTAATTACATCAGTAGGTATAAGTCTTATATGTTTGACATGGTTATAGCATATACTATGCGTTAAAAATGCCTAAAAAGGCGAATTAGAGCCGTTTCCGGGTTTGTAAAAGAAAGCTGAGATTTTTATACCTCCAGAAGGTTCAACATACTTTATTTAATAAATAAAATCAGTAGGAAGTGGTTTGGGGTCAATCGGATTTATAAAACTCGTTTTATGGCTTAAAAGGTCAAAACCGGCATTAACCGAATTAACTTAGCGACCTATGAAACGATCAACCAAAAATTTAATAAAAATCATCAAAAATCCCAAAATATTATATAACATCAGTGGGTAAAAAGTTTTATACCAAAAAGTGGCCTTAAATAGGTTATACGCTAAAAGCGCCGTTTATGTATATAAAGATATAGTTTTACGATATCGGCCATAACTCAAAATCTGGACCACCAACTGATCTCAAATTTTCGGTGCAAGTTTATAAATTAGTAATAAAGATTTCTACTCTTTCACTTTTCCAAAAATCACGTTTTATATCAAAAAGGGCAAAATAGTCAACTTTAAGCATAACTCGGAAACATGCATACGAATCGGTTAAGCATAGACTCAAGTTATAAAAATTCCAGAGAGTCATACATAAATAAAAATGGTCAAAAATAAACTCTAATACAGATCTCAAACATGCATGCACGGATCCGAATCGAGAGTCAACGAAAAAGTCGTTTTATAAGACTTTCGGTTCCAATCCGGGTTTATACCAAAGATTGTCGAGTTGATCATGGTAAAACATATTCTTACATTCATTATAAAGCTATTTTTGATGATCAAACTGATTGCATGTCATCTACATTACCATTTATGTTATATTTCACAAAAACAATTTCTGTTGACTTTTTAAGAACAACTTTGACTCGACAAATAGCATGCTTAGAGTGGGAATCAGAGAATACCCTTTTGAGGGTTTGTTTCCCACATAAATACCATCTTATAAGTGGTTTCAATTTGAGAAATGACAGAGCCAAATTCGTTTAATCGAAAAGTCAAACTATATGAACAACGGTTTGACTTTTAACTAATAATCTATGCTAGAACGGATTAGAGGATGATATGAATGCTTACAAAGGTCCTAATGAAGCTTAGATAGGACTAGGAAGCTGCCTTGACGACCAGAAAGCTCCTGAGCAGCTCTTGTGAATTTTTGAAAGTTGTGTGTGTTCTTGGTTACAACTCAAGACCCAAATTGTGAAGCTTTTGATCAGATTTAAAGTGGTTTCAGGTGTTATGAGAGTGCAACAGGTGTCCCAACATGCATGAGGGCTGATTGGTGAGTTTTAGAGGTGATACAAGCTGTCAAGCACTCAAAAATCGGACTTAAACAGCAGCTGATCGCAATTCTGCACATGGGGCTGCCAAACTTTAATTAAAAATGGCAGCTTTGGTCCCTGTCTTTGCACGCGAGGTTTCGGCTATTTATTTTGACTCGTAAACCCCCAAACTTGGTTTTTAAGAACCTTGGGACATTTACCAACATGGTAATGTCCTCGGATAACTTTGCGCTCACCCGAAAAGCCATGAAATTCGACGTTGACGCTTTTAGCCCCTCAAGTACGGTTTTGGCCATAACTTTCTCATATGTTAACGAAACTTCATGAAATTTTTACCACGTATTCTAGTGAGTATATTCTAGCATTACAAAGCTTCGGGGCTGCCAAAAGTTCACCCAGAGGTATAAATTCAACATGTTGACACTTTTAGTCCCTATAGTTTGTAATTCCTCACTTTCGTGCATTTTCCGCTTCGTATGATCCATGATCCATCCGTTTAAGGTTATAAAAATTATGTAGGGTTATTATAGAGTCTATTTATCCATTGTTGACACTTTGGACCCTCGAATTCACATAGTTTCACCGTTTGTCAACTTTAGTCCCTCTAAAGTTTGTTTTCACATATTCAAAGTCCATGACACGTGTCACCACTTTATTGGACGTAAATTTTCGAGGTGTTACATCCTCACCCCCTTAAAAGAAATCTCGACCTCGAGATTTGATAAAATGCGGGAAGCACTTTTTGTCGCATAATGGACTTAATCTCTATAGCATATTTGAAGCTTTTCCAAGCTCTCAAGTTGACCTTTATAATGGACACATTTATCCTTTTGGAGCTTCTTCACCTATCGATCCTCCACCGGTATAGGTTGCTTATTATGTCATAAATTTGTATATCATTATGTGATAATGCTTCTCGACTTATTAATGAAACACATCCTTAAATCATTAGTGTATAATGGATTGTATGCTCTGCCGAGCTCCTTAAACAGGTTTTAGCTTATGAGCTATTTGGTCTTTGATACATTCGATTCCTTCGAATGATTCTATATATCCAAAGCTTAACTAGTCTGGTAATTAACAAATTGGCACACCCTTCCAGAGTGATATCTTTGATGAACCTTATTTCTTAACAAGGACTTAGGAGGGTTGCTATTTTCATAAATCTTTGATTTTTCTGCCAAAACTGGCAATCTTACAGATGATCATGGATTTGCCCGATCTTATTCGTTGTTTCCAAGGAAACTTCTTTTTTTAGATCCTGATGATTGGACTTACCAGATGTTTAACATTCCATTCATACAAGGTTTCCAGAAGGGCAGCCTTGATACTTATACAACAACTTATTATAGGAAAGCTTAATTTAAGGTGAGATGGTTATTCCAACCATTGCTTAAACTAATCTTAAGGAATTAGCTAATCCTTGCCGTTAGTCGAACAAATCGACGATCCTGGGCAGCTGATAACAATTCTTAATTGTTGCCTAATTCGGGTTGCGGTAATCAATGCAAAAGCAAAATGAACCGTCTTCCTTAATTAATCATACCGAATTTTCCGGATATTGAATCAGGCTATATGAATCTATATCTTAAAATTTACTTAATCAGGGTTTCGATTATCCCATGATCAACACGGAGTTCCTGCCACGCTCTAACCTTAAGCGGGATGTTAATCTTAACTCTACTTGCTTCTCAGAAGGTAAACAGGATAGTCTTAGAAGAAGATAATTATGACACACAGAGATGTCAGAGGTGTCTGTATTTTCAGGCTTGAGTTTATCTATCGATGTCGGTGTCAGATAAATGACACATTCTCTTTATATGCAAAGATGTCCTAAGTAGAGATACTTATAAGGACATTTTATTTTGGATATCTTCCTTGAATACTACTAGTCGACTTTAGTACCATATGACCATCGGGATATCTCAGGGGTTCCATGTATTAAACCTCCATGCTGATCAGACATGGAAATAATCTATGGGACACACTAGGATACGCCAATCCTCATATGACACTTTTATCAAACATAGTTTGGCATTCGCAGGCGATAGAAAAACAATGAGAAAAATAATTAAAATAACATATGTTGTCGTACTCTATGCAAAGATAGAGTGCTCTTAGATTTTTGGAAGGATCTCTTGCCGATCTATAAGAATCGGTTACTATGGTTTCCTTGGTAGTTATACCTTGTGGAAGATAAAAATTCTGCTAAGTTTATGGTTCATGAAGATTTATTATTGCCTGTATTAAAAACAGGACATTTAGCAGAAATTATCATTGATAAATGATAAGGAAGTTTATTGTACAAGTGCTTATATTAAATTAGAATGGAGATTTTCACAAACTAGGCACCTAGCTCAGTTGGCTAGGCGCGCGAAAGGGTGCGGCCGGCCTAGACCCGGGTTCGATTCCGGGGACGGTCAGTTCCACCATTTTTTTATGTTTAATATTAATTAATCGTACGGACCCGTGTAATTACGAGGGTTGTCTCATAAGGAGTCTTGATAATTAATTGCTTCTTATCACCCACAATATGGGCTTGATTTTTAAGGCAACCAATCGATTTTTATCACTATATTGAGTCCTTAAGTATGCAACCAAAAGTTTGCTATAAGGATATTAGAAAAATGATTTCTAATAGATATTAACATCAATATAGGATTTGTTGGAGCATTTTCGACGTAACATCGTCACTTTCTACCGGGCATTAAATGACCGGAGTCTTAATCAGGTGGAGACAACAGTTCTCAACCTTTATCATTCATAATATATTTATACGTGCCAGTATTAAATAAGTTTCTACATAAACTGCTTGATAACGAAAGGTACATATTATACTATTATTATTCTGCCCCATCTCTTGGGCGTTCATCCTGATAACTCGTGCGTCTGTTATCTTGGCCTACTCGGGCTTCTTCTGATTCCTAGGGCAGTTGGTCTTGATATGCCCCTTCTCGTTGCAACCATAACAGGTTGCATCTTTCAACTTCTTGCAATCTATGGTTTTATGTTTCCTAGATTTGCAAATTCCACAAGCTCTGGGCTGCGATTTGGATTTTGGTTCGAACCTGCATTTCCCATAATGGCGCTTCTTGCAGGTCCCACATACTGGTTTCTGGTCGGACTTTTGTTTGTTCTTTTTCTTAGAACTCTGGGAGTTATCTACCTCCCTTTTCCTTTTTAGTTCATCCTTTGCATCGGAGGCATGAACGAGGTCCTTCTCATGAGTAAGGTCGTGTGGTCTTGGATGAGACTTTGAGCAATTAGCATTGGGCTCCTTGAACTTTTTCACGGCCTTCTTTACAGCTTTTCCAACAGCGGCGTCTATCATAGTTTGAAGAATATCTTTGGAAATTCTAAGGTTCACAATTTCAGCATCGTTAGCATGCGTCGTGCCATCAATGGCGCGATCGACTGTTGTCTTATCCGAGTTTGCCATTACTTTCTATTGGTTCCTAACACCAATAAAAACAATTTCTTAGTTGAAATCCAACAACTACTATATTTTTATTCTGATGGCCTTAATATATACTAGCCATGGTGTCAATAACCTATACAGGCTATTAAAGCATTAACATTCTTAACGAACATTATTTAAAATATTATAATATTTCTTAGCCTAGGTCGCAAAAGACCATTAATGGCATTAAAGATTTTGGACCTAGTCCATCACTTTTCTGACAGAGGATCAAAACGTCACATCTGTCTTTATTACATTAAAGAATTTAGGTAGCTTGAAAGCTTGCCATAGGAATATCAGAAAAGAGTGATTCCTATTAGATATAAAATATCCATCTAAGGTTAGTTGGAGCATTATTCTAAGGTATCATCGGTCAATTTATATCTCGTATTAAATGACCGAAGTCCTACTAAGACGGAGACAACGGTTCTCAACAGTGATCGTTCATTATTGAATCACATGTGTCAGCATCAAATGAATTTCTGCATAAACTGCTTGATAAGGAAAAGTACCTGCTATATAGTTATCCTTCTGCACCATCTCCTGGCGTTCACCCGGAAGACTCATGCGTTTATTTCCCGGGTCTTTCCCGGCTTCTTTATAAGCTTTGGGCAGTTTGTTTTGATGTGTCCTTCCTCGTTACAATTGTAACATGTGGCGTTCTTTAACCCCTTGCAATCTAAGGTTTTGTGACCCTTGGTTTTGCAAATTCCACACAGTTTGGCACCTGGGTCAATTGTACACTTCCCAGTATGTTGCTTTTTGCAGTTACTGCACTTGGGTCTGTTATTAGGCTGACTCGAGTTTTTCCTAAACTCGGAATCCTTTTTGTTCCTTAAGCTTCCCTTTTTCTTCTTATCAGATCGATGAGAGTTCTCTTCCTCTCTTTCTCTCTTTCCTTCACCAGAAGCCTTAACAGACTTATTTCTGATTGCATCTAAGGTGAGAGATAAGGATAAGTCCACTGCGGACCTATATGTGGTTGGCCTAGATGCTTTAACATTTCCTTTTATCTCTGGTGCTAGGCCTCCAATGAAACGCGCTATGCGTTTAGGTTCAGGGGTGACTAAATAAGGAACTAGGCGGGACATAGTGTTAAAACTTGTCACGTATGCCTGGCAATCTAAATCCTTCATGACTAGAGTCAGAAAGTTTGATTCTATCTCTTCTACCTCATGCTGAGGGCAAAAATTTTCCTTGACTAATGCAACAAATTGATCCCAAGATAAGTTGTAGAGTAGAACCTTTCCCGTGGCTTGGAGCAATGATCTCCACCATGCTAACGCTTCTCCTTTGAATGACTGTGAAACAAATTTCACAACATTCTGCTTTGCACAACCGCTGATATCCACAACAGCGTCCATCTCATCGAGCCATGTCATGCAATCGATGGCCCCTTCTTCTCCTGTGAAGTCTCTGGGCTTGCAGGAGACAAAATATTTATATGTGCAGGTCTTAACTGGTGCCTCTTGGTGAAACATGACCTGAATAGGCAGAACACTCCTTCGATGTGATGAGTTATGAACATCGTCTTCCTCTAACTCATTTGATTTAGGAGGGGGCTTAATACGAGCCACAGATAGAGTCGTAGAGTGGTTATCATTTGATTCATTATACTGACTGTCGAGAGCTTGAGTAATAGCACTATTTATTAGTGCCTGCAGTTCCGCTTCAGTCATGCTAATTCTGGTAATATCATTGTTCTTCTTCGGGTGGCTGTTGGCCTCCTCTGATCCAGCCATGTAGCTTGATTGCTACATAAACAATGGCAATGATTTATTCAGAGGTTATTATGGTATCCCCATTTTTTGACGATTCATCAACCATGGTAATATAGACCATATCGGTTAGTTTGTTAGTTATTTTAAATTAGTATTTTCCATTATGATTTATCCTAGTTATAAAACATTAAGGATATTAAAGTGGCGCAGAAGGCTTAGTCACAAGGACAGTTTTAAATTTACAAGCCATGATCGTTTGGGATCGAGGCATTTAAGGGTTGAGCATAGTCGGTTACTTTTCTTAACAGGGAGTCGAAGACTACATCTGCCTTTTGTCCTTTAGAACATTAGATATAGTCCGTGGGCATTCCCTTCTGAGGGATGTTTATGATATGTTCATCTTTTCAGATGCTATTAGTCCAGATCATTTGGATCATACCGACCATTATGCTTGGACATGGTCCAACATTTTTAGACAGGAGGTCAAAGATCACCACTGTCGTTGTCTTATCGGACAACCAATTTAGCCCGTAGGCACTTCATCACTTACGGATGTTTATAATATGATCATCTTATAAGATGATATAAGCCCTGATTACAAGGTAAATTAGAAAGAGAAAAAAAAAATTCCAATATAGGGATGACTGTTGTGATTTTGTCGAATCACATTTGTCAGGAGTGCTAACACGTTCTCAGGTGTTAACAGGGATCTGAATCCCGAGAGTAGGTTTCACCATCTTGGCCGCGTAGGCTAGGTTTCACCTTTAAGATTCTTTTTAAATGTGTACTGACAGGGAAGGAAGGATATTTATTTCATTCAGGATTTTCCTCATAAATCCTAATTTACAAGTTAATAATAGCACAAATGGCCTAGTCGCGTAGACAAGTTTATAAGCCATGACTTCAGAGAATCGAGGCATTCAAGTTTTTAATAATGGCACAAATGGCCTAGTCACGTAGACAAGTTTATAAGCTATGACTTCAGAGAATCGAGGCATTAAAGTTTCATTAATGGCACAAATGGCCTAGTCACGTAGACAAGTTTATAAGCCATGATTTCAGAGAGTCGAGGCATTAAAGTTTTAATAATGGCACAAGTGGCCTAGTCACGTAGACAAGTTTGTAAGCCATGATTTTAGAGAGTCGAGGCAATTAGGTGTGAATCAACGTTCATTACCTTTTCTTGACAGGGAGTTGTAGGCTACTACTGTCTTTAGTCTCAGAAGACGTTAATTATAGCCCGTAGGCACTTCCCTTCTAAGGGATGTTATTTTCCATTTATTTCATGTTTCATGTTTAGAATGAAAACTTTGTTTAATCAATCCATTATATGGAGATAAAAGTACAGAGTTGCCCTAAGTGGGTCTTTGAAAGGAATAATGTGTCCTTGAAGGAACTGAAAGAAAAATATATATATAACAAATACGTCCTTAGAAGGACTATTAAGGAAACGATCTTCAGTAAGAGGAGTTTCTTCTTCATTCTTATTTCTGAATGCTTTCTCCTTGTAGGCTCGTTTCATCCTGGCCGCGGTACGAAGCTCAGCATTTCAAGGCTCCGAGTGTGGAGAACTCCTATTACAGCTTCTTCGCTTGGCGACGTATTCAATTAGAATTTGAAGCAAAAATTTCCAGATTAGGATTTAGAATATTCCTATGTTAAGTCTAGACTCAGAAGGTCAAAGAATGTGCTATTGTGTCATTGAGATTAAACACAAAAGGCTAGTGTTTAATTCACTCAATGTTGGCTCTGATACCAACCTGTCACACCCCAAATTCCACGTGTCACCGGTGGGCCCGGTGGGGGAGTATCGTGACGTAATTGATATCATCATAGTCAAACAACACAATATATAAATGCACAGCGGAAGCAAAAGATAAATATATTACAATCCGAATAGAAAGTAATATCAGAGTATTACAACGGAAAGTAAAAGATCCACAGGCGGATCGAATAATCATAATCATTGTTCAGCAGACTTTCGACGCCTAGGACTTGTAAGATTCCTTATAATCGCCCTGAGCTTCCAGCCAATTACGTTCAGTACCTGTCACTTAACCTTTTGGAAAAATACGTCAGTTTTCACTGGTAAATACAATTTAACTGACTCATTTTGAAAAGAGTTTGAAAATTGATTTGAGTGCAAACGGCACAAAATCTTTTGACACATTGATTAAAATGCACAGAGGCAAGATTAATCTTTTATAACTTGGGACAATTTTGTTAATAAAAATCTTGTATCCGATTTACATGTTTGTCCAACATTTAGGGCCGGTGATTATACAATACAATACAATACAAGCCGGACAAGATTAATCGACACACCACAAATATAATCTCACAAGAAGTTATCCTCACGAGTGAGTATACGTTTTACATATGCAACAGGAGGTGTTTTGTCTACACCTTGTGCTTACGTCGTGGCCATTCACTTTTTAAAATGAGCCAAGGATATCCAGGACACGGTCATTAACCCCCAATGTTATTTGTTATCAAGCAATACAAATTAAAACGGGATTATGCAATTCAATCATCTCCGATCAAAAGGTTTCTACACCCGACCAAGCGGTATTTTTATAATACCGTATCCCAAGCCCGTATAAGGGAAAATAAGTTAAAAGTATTTACCTGAGCTAGCTCCTGTCTTAATTAATAAGAATTTAATAACTTAGCCGTGTTCGCTTAAGTAAGCGTAGGTACCATTTACCGGAAGGCTCTAGTCTGGAATGATGACATAAATAATCAATTAGAATGCTAACGGGTCTTTAATTAAGCCAAAGCTTAGACCGGTTAGACTTAAGGAAATATACGGTTCAAACGCACGATTAAGCGAAGACCGGATAGAATGTGATTTAGACCCGACAAGTTTGAAGACTTGTATAATATGGGTATCCTAAACACATTCTGGATTTTGAGATAAAAATGATAACGTTTGACCCGTTTCGGTCAATTTACGCAAACTAGTTACGTAAACCGAACCGAACGCAAAAAGGGCGTTACGGGTAACCAAAAGAGTCATATGCAAGTTCCCTGAGATAATATGCTTTAATATGATATAATATCAGCAAGTTATGTTCTATTATGCCCCGAATAATTTTAAACTCAATTTATGCCTTAGAAGGGCATTTTGGTCATTTAAAATGTTATAAAAGAGTTAAATTGGAAATCTGGGTTTCGGGTCTGATTTATACAGTACATATACTTAATTTGGCATATTATAACAGTAGGGTATGACCCATATACCAAACTTATCATTTAAAACCAAACTATGCACCGCAGGGGTATTTTAGTAATTTCACAAGGGCTAAAAATGCCAAAACTGGAAATCTGAGTTTATAATATTGTACTTACTGTTTTTATATGAAAATATGCTAATTACATCAGTAGGTATAAGTCTTATATGTTTGACATGGTTATAGCATATACTATGCGTTAAAAATGCCTAAAAAGGCGAATTAGAGCCGTTTCCGGGTTTGTAAAAGAAAGCTGAGATTTTTATACCTCCAGAAGGTTCAACATACTTTATTTAATAAATAAAATCAGTAGGAAGTGGTTTGGGGTCAATCGGATTTATAAAACTCGTTTTATGGCTTAAAAGGTCAAAACCGGCATTAACCGAATTAACTTAGCGACCTATGAAACGATCAACCAAAAATTTAATAAAAATCATCAAAAATCCCAAAATATTATATAACATCAGTGGGTAAAAAGTTTTATACCAAAAAGTGGCCTTAAATAGGTTATACGCTAAAAGCGCCGTTTATGTATATAAAGATATAGTTTTACGATATCGGCCATAACTCAAAATCTGGACCACCAACTGATCTCAAATTTTCGGTGCAAGTTTATAAATTAGTAATAAAGATTTCTACTCTTTCACTTTTCCAAAAATCACGTTTTATATCAAAAAGGGCAAAATAGTCAACTTTAAGCATAACTCGGAAACATGCATACGAATCGGTTAAGCATAGACTCAAGTTATAAAAATTCCAGAGAGTCATACATAAATAAAAATGGTCAAAAATAAACTCTAATACAGATCTCAAACATGCATGCACGGATCCGAATCGAGAGTCAACGAAAAAGTCGTTTTATAAGACTTTCGGTTCCAATCCGGGTTTATACCAAAGATTGTCGAGTTGATCATGGTAAAACATATTCTTACATTCATTATAAAGCTATTTTTGATGATCAAACTGATTGCATGTCATCTACATTACCATTTATGTTATATTTCACAAAAACAATTTCTGTTGACTTTTTAAGAACAACTTTGACTCGACAAATAGCATGCTTAGAGTGGGAATCAGAGAATACCCTTTTGAGGGTTTGTTTCCCACATAAATACCATCTTATAAGTGGTTTCAATTTGAGAAATGACAGAGCCAAATTCGTTTAATCGAAAAGTCAAACTATATGAACAACGGTTTGACTTTTAACTAATAATCTATGCTAGAACGGATTAGAGGATGATATGAATGCTTACAAAGGTCCTAATGAAGCTTAGATAGGACTAGGAAGCTGCCTTGACGACCAGAAAGCTCCTGAGCAGCTCTTGTGAATTTTTGAAAGTTGTGTGTGTTCTTGGTTACAACTCAAGACCCAAATTGTGAAGCTTTTGATCAGATTTAAAGTGGTTTCAGGTGTTATGAGAGTGCAACAGGTGTCCCAACATGCATGAGGGCTGATTGGTGAGTTTTAGAGGTGATACAAGCTGTCAAGCACTCAAAAATCGGACTTAAACAGCAGCTGATCGCAATTCTGCACATGGGGCTGCCAAACTTTAATTAAAAATGGCAGCTTTGGTCCCTGTCTTTGCACGCGAGGTTTCGGCTATTTATTTTGACTCGTAAACCCCCAAACTTGGTTTTTAAGAACCTTGGGACATTTACCAACATGGTAATGTCCTCGGATAACTTTGCGCTCACCCGAAAAGCCATGAAATTCGACGTTGACGCTTTTAGCCCCTCAAGTACGGTTTTGGCCATAACTTTCTCATATGTTAACGAAACTTCATGAAATTTTTACCACGTATTCTAGTGAGTATATTCTAGCATTACAAAGCTTCGGGGCTGCCAAAAGTTCACCCAGAGGTATAAATTCAACATGTTGACACTTTTAGTCCCTATAGTTTGTAATTCCTCACTTTCGTGCATTTTCCGCTTCGTATGATCCATGATCCATCCGTTTAAGGTTATAAAAATTATGTAGGGTTATTATAGAGTCTATTTATCCATTGTTGACACTTTGGACCCTCGAATTCACATAGTTTCACCGTTTGTCAACTTTAGTCCCTCTAAAGTTTGTTTTCACATATTCAAAGTCCATGACACGTGTCACCACTTTATTGGACGTAAATTTTCGAGGTGTTACAAGAAGTCAGCAAACGGGTTTAGAAACTCGTCACCCATGATTATCGTACCTGAAAAAGTCAAACTTGGTCAAACTTGAAAAACACAACAAAAGCAGTTGATCGGATGGTCAATCGTCTGAATGACTATCCAGATGAAATGACCAAATGAACTAGTCTCACAAATATTCCAAGTGTCGGATGACTATCCGGTCGGATGGCTATCCGATCGGATGGTCAGTCGATAGACTTAACACACAAACCTTTTAATCAATCAAAACTCTTATCCGGTCGGATGACTATCCAATCGGATGAGTAGTGACGTCAGCTAATAAGGAACAAAAAATCAGTAAAGATGTAATCCGATCGGATGATTATCTGATAAGATGAGTGACATCAGCAACGTTCATCACGAAGTTCATGGTTTTTGATCGATTTTCGATGTGTTTTTTTTTTTTTTGAATTTTGTTGTGAAACTTTGTAGGATTGTACAATTATGTATCGAGCACACAATATGTCAATTTCAGTCCATTTTAACCGTGAATTCTTAGTCAATTTTAGATTTTTTAGGTGTTTGGAGATGAGAAAGTGTAGAACTGAGATAAAATCAGAAAATAGATGAAGAATCAGATGAAATCTCCAGTGAAATCGGCTGAAAACGGTCAAATCTCTGTGAAATCGCTAAAGATCCTCTCCGAATCCGACCTCCAAGCTCTGATACCACTTATGAGGACCGATTGGTACGGTTCTAGATTGAACAACTCAGGTCGGATCGATCACTGTAGAAGTGTGGAATCCATATACAGTGAGAAATGAACAGAGCTCCGCCTCAGAGACAAACCAAGCAACTACTTACAACTGAAACCCAAGAATCCTATTTATAGGCAAGCTAGCTGGGAGAATATCTCATCCGATCGGATGGTCATCCGTCCGGATGACCCAAGCCATCGATCGGATGAGCTTTACAATATACGTTCAGTTCCGTTTTCTCCCAGTTATAATATAACATACAAACAAAACAATACAATGACACAAACAGGACAAAATATAGACTAAGTACAGACGGAAGCTACAGACATAGTGCATCTACAAAAATGCTACTACTTGGGATGATTTCAAGGAGCTGATGCGGGAGGAGTACTGTCCTCGTGATCAAATTCAAAAGTTGGAGAATGAGTACTATCATCTGAAGATAGTGGGATCGGAAATCGAAGCTTATACGAATTGATCACATGAGCTTGCGAATGTGTGCCCTAACTTATCGAACCCGCCCCACAGGAGGATCGAGCAGTATATCAAACGTTTGGCGCCACAGATCAAGTGTATGCTCACTGTGGCAAATCTCGATAACTTACCGTGGATTATATGTCTGGCCAACAAGATTACTGATCAAGAAGTCGAACGTGGTTCACTACCAGAGCGTGGTGCTGCGACTGCTCCTGTTGCCGATAACAAACGAAAGTGGAACGACTCAGACAAGGCTTCCAACTCAAACCTAAAACAGAAGAAAGCTGATAACAAAAACAATCGCAGATTCAGCCAAACTCTGGCTACAAATCAGAACCTGAACAATAATCAGAACCTGAACAACAATCAGAATCTGGGTACTTATGCAGGTAAGCAATTGAAGTGCAACAAGTGCAACTACCATCACTACGGCCAGTGCACCCGATGGAGTTACAAGTCCTTAAAATTTTGTAGACTGTTAGGATCGACCCCAACACCTCTCGAAACCAAGCATGTTGTAGAATTGGCTGACGAAAAGCCAATAGAAGCATCTCATGTTCACGTTGGATGTAAACTCGATCTTCTAAGTTTAATGTTTGACATTGATCTTCTTCGTCGACGGTATGGACTGGCTGTCCAAACACCGAGCAGAAAGTCTCTGTAAAGAAAAGATCGTTCGTATTCCTCTCCCTAGTGGAGATTCACTGCCTGTTCAGGGTCATCGAAGTGGTGCTACGGTTAGCATCATTTCAGCTTTGAAAGCCAAGACATTCTTATGGTTCGTGCTTTCTCGATGTATTTCCCGAGGAACTCCCAGGGCTACCTCCACATCGACAAGTGGAATTTCAGATCTAGCTTACGCCAGGAGCAGCTCCGATTGCTCGTGCTCCTTATCGTCTTGCACCGGGAGAGTTGCAAGAACTGTCGAATCAACTCCTAGTACTGTTGGATAGAGGTTTTATCCGACCTAGTTCTTCGCCGTGGGGAGCCCCAGTTCTATTCGTGAAGAAGAAAGACCGGTCTTTCCACATGTGTATCGGCTACCGCGAACTCAACAAGGTGACGGTCAAGAACCGTTATCCTCTTCCACGTATTGACGATCTGTTTGACCAGCTGAAAGGGTCAAGCTTCTACTCAAAACTCAATTTAAGATCGGGCTATCATCGGATGAGAGTCTGAGAGGAAGATGTTCCCAAAACAGCCTTCCAAACGCGGTACGGTCACTACGAGTTTTTGGTCATGTCATTCGGGTTAACTAATGTGACAATTGTGCTCGGTAATCGATGTATAATGTAAAACAATATCAATTATCAATAAAACAATGTCTTTTGGTGTTATTATATGTGTATTTGTGTTTGATGATTTTACGTTTTGATTCGAGTTTAGTTTCGAGCTTTAAATCGCATTCTGGAAGGTTATACGTAGTGCGTAAACGCAGTCAGTTTAACGCGAAAAATACTCCAGAATAGTGACATAGGCTTGACATACCTTAAATAACCTTTACATAACTTAGAAATAAGTTTTGGATGGTTTGGTGTGTTGAAAACAATTCTATTCGATCGAAGGGACTATTTGTGTCAAACTGCGAAAGTATGCCGATTCGTATGGTATCGAACATTCTGGAACTTGATCATAAGTTAAAAATGCCCTAAATATCCTTTACATAGCTTAGAAATAGGTTTTGAGGTGTTTCGTGCGCAAAAATAAACATATTCGATCAATCAGGGACTAAAAGCGTCAAAAAGTGCATAAGTTTGCATTTTCGCGCATATCTTACGTTCTGAATATATCCGGACATCCAAAAACTTATGTAATCATTAAAATATTTTAATTTAGTGATTGGTATGCTAAAATTCCATTCGTCGCGCAATTTGGATCGTTTTTTTGTCTGTTACGACTTCCGTCGCAATTACCCGAATAACGCAACCGTACGACCAAACGAACCGACATCCGAGATGTTTTTGAGCATATTTTAAGTTCCCTATACTTTAACTTCATTTTAGAGCTTTGAAATGGGGGTAACAGGGCTTAAAGTGTCAAAAAAATGCATCGAAAACCAAGTTTTGGGCTTGCAGGGCCTAAAAGTGTAAATCTGCCAAAGATCTTAGGAGGGACGCGTAAGGTTGTGCTTATTCTTACGTGGCCGGCGTCAGCAGCCCAGATCAGAAACATTGAATCTGGCTTTCCAGCCTATTTTTGATGGTTTTAACCCCAAGTTTTGCACTCTATGGGCTGGATTTTGATGGTTTTTTAGTACCCCTTGTATTTCAAAACCATGTGCCCACATGGAGGGTCAAGATCGAAGCATGATTTGTGAGGAATGATCCTAACGGTTGTGGATTTTCTATAAATACCCAACCCCAATTCACTTGTTCTTCACAAATCTTATTCAATTGCTCTAAGTTGGGGTCTAGTACTTCATACCTGAGCAACTTGGATCAAGATCTTCCTAGCTTGGACCCTTTGTAAGTATTCTTTCGTGCTTTTATGCGTTATTAAGTGTAAAAGTGAAAAACAGTGTTTGACTTTCTGCTTTGACCAGCCTTTGGTCAACACAAAGTTCGTTTGAACTTTGCAACGTGAGCGTAATCACGATGGTTATAGTCCCTTGTGACTAATACCTACTGATTACCACGTTGATTAGGTGTAGTGAGGAGTCATAGTTTCGGCCAAAATGCTTATTTATGCGTATTTTGTAACCAAACTATTCTTGGGTATCAAAACCGTTTGTTTTGATATCAAACTTGTTTTCTAACTTAGTTAAACATGTTTCAACATGTTTAACTCGTCACTTTTAGTTTAGTGCTTGTCGAAGGTCGTAAGATAAGCGGTCTAAACAACCGCTTAGACTTTCAAACCCGACCCGTTTGGTCGATCATTAGGATCCGACCAAGCATGTTTATTGACCATAGTTGTATAGGGAATAACCTTCCGAGGTTATTCCTTATGGTCACTTAGTTGTATGATAAGTAGTATATATGCCTTAGGTAAATGACCAAAACGCCCTTTTCATGCGTAATTGGTAATTAATTATGTAACATGTTTAGGCATATAATACTTGTCATAAGGACTAGTTAGGCGTCTCGAACGCGCTTTGCGTGCACGACGCGTTAAAGTGGCGTAAGCTACCTTAATGGGTCGTAACGGGTCGAAAGCACTTAGGTTATGTTCCATTTTAGAATGTAGGTTTGTTAAACCATATCATATGAGTTCCAATACTTATTTGGTTTATGAGACCTCATTGTATCCGATCTTCTGATTTAGGTATCGATTTATTTGACTAAGTGATCCGATTAATAGGTACTACTTGATTTCCTTGGTTTGCCTGAGCTTCGTTGAGTTCTTTAGATCAAGGATACTTGCAATTCAATGTGAGTACATAGTTCCCCTATTTTACTATTTTCAATTGTTTTGGGGTGATTCATATGTGTTAAATGATTTCGACGTTTTAACGATAGTTTCGAAAAGGATTAATAAGGTTTATATAAAATTAATAACGATTTCGATAATGTGAACAAACTTGTTGGGCGTAATTACATAACGAATAACATTTATTAATTTTGGCCGAACCTACCAGTAATAGGTTATGGTATCATAGGATCTGACAAATCCCGTTATCAGACTGCAACCATGGTTATGTGTGGGGGTTATGTGGGTAACGACTGAATCTGTGATTGTTAATTTACCCTTTGGTGGTTTATTAATGCGAGAATTGGTGATGGACGAGTTGCGAAGGTTTGGATGTTATTAGCTAGACGACCAAAACTAGTTTTCACAATTAAAACGAGAATGATTTAAACGAGTTAAACGATTTTGGAACAATTAAACGATTTTTGAACAATTTAAACGAGTTAAACGAGTTGGATAAACGATTGGTTTTTGGTTAGTGTTTAGATAACGGGACGGGTGTAATGTGATGAAAACATGGTAGATACGCCGCGGGTACTTCTTATATATAAGTGTTTTCATCATATGACATACCGTGGCGTAATTTAGTTCACTTGGGTAAACGATTTTGAAACAATGTCACACAACGATGTTTTTCTAAATAATATAAACCATACGAGTTTTATTAACGAGATGATTTACAATTCGATTTAATTAAACAAATGTTTTGGGTTAAGAATCATAGCTACGAGATTTTATAAGTTATAACCAACTCGATTTGAGTTGGTTAATTATGTTGTAATATTATATACTTTTCAAAACAAGGTTTTTAATAAGGTTTTGCAACATGTAAACGAGCCATGAATCCGATACTCTCATAAAACCTATGTGCTCGCCAGCATTTCTTTGCTGACTTTGTTTTTACATATGTTTCAGGTGTTGTTGAATGATGTTGATTTCTAGGATGCATGCTCACATAGGATCTGGACGAGACCTTAGTGACATAATAACAATTATAGACGATGTTTAGTTGTTTGTTTTGTTTAAGACGATGTAAATTACATAATGAATCAATAAAACAAAACTTTTTGAATCCATGGTTGTGAAACAATAATTCTGTTGCTCCACTCCCCGACGTTTCCGCCGCGGATTCGTTGTTTTCACGCGGTCGGGGTGTGACAACTAACGCACCTACGGTCTTCATGGATCTTATGAACCGCACGTGCAAACCGTATCTTGATGATTTTGTCATTGTGTTTATCGATAACTGTCACACCCCAATATTTCCATGTATTACCGGTGGGCCCGGTGGTGAGTATCGTGACGTAGTTGATATCATCATAGACAATTAATCACAGTTTGATGCACAACGGAAGTCTAAAATAATAATACAACGAATTTGAAAAGTATAATAAAATATTACACAACGGTTGTAAGTGGATCGACAAGCGGATCTAAAACAGAAAGTAATTATTGTTCAACAGACTTTAAGTACTAAGAGCTTGCAAGACTCTTTAACTAATACCCAGGAGCTTCCAGCCCATTTCGTATAGTACCTGCACTTAATCTTTTTGAAAAATACGTCAGTTTACACTGTTAAATACAATTAACTGACTCTTTTGAAAAGTGTTTATAAAATTGATTTGGATGCACGAGGCATAAAGTCTTTTATATCTTGTGACAATTATTTAAAATAATCTTGTATACAGATTTATATGTTTGTCGTACGTTCAGGGCCCGGTTAGAAGAGCCGAGACAAGATTAATAGACACACCACTAGTATAAGCCCACAAGAAGTTTCCTCACGAGTGAGATACCATTTTACATACGCAACTGTCAGGTGTATGCCTACACCCCGTGCTTAAGTCGTGGCCATTTCAAATGAATGAGCCGAGGATATCCAGGATACGGTCATATTAACCCCCAAAGGCTTGTATCAAACAAAATAGATTAAAACAGGTTATGCAATTTATTAATCACAATCCGATTAAATGATTTCATACCCGACCAAGCGGTAATAATATACCGTATCCCAAGCCCGTATAAGGGAAAATAAGTTAAAAGTATTTACCTGAACAAAATGAAATTTATTCTCAGTCGTATTTTCAAATCAGCAAGTACAGGGAGCTTTTACTGGGCTCCTAATCTGGAACGAAGGTTTTTAATAACCTTTTAGATTCCTAACGGGTCTTATTTAAGTTATAACTTAGACCGGTTAGCTTTGAAGAAAGGTTTAAGGTTCAAAACGCAAGATTAAGAGAAGACCGGATTAGAACGTGATTTTGGCACAACAAGTATGAATACTTGTATAAGATGGGTAAACTAATCACATTCTGGATTTTGAAGTAAAAATGATAAGGTTTGACCCGTTTCAGCTAATTTATGCAAACTGGTCACATAAACCGTTCCGAACGCGTATATGCGTAACGGGTAACCGGATGAGTCATGTATAAGTTCCATACATTATTATGCTTAAATTATGTTGTGATATCAGTAGCATATCTTCCATTACGCCCAAAACGAATTTAAAACAGAGTTAAGCACCGAAAGGGTAATTTGGTCATTTTAAAGTTTATAAAAGAGATTAAATAATAAAATGAGGTTCTGGTCTAAAAGTATCAGTAAAAACATTTTTTTATCAAGTTAATTCAGCAAGATATCATACATATGTGGGGTTTATCTTTTATGGCCATACTATGCACCGGAGGGGCATTTTGGTCATTTCACATATGCTTTTAAGGTCAAATTTGGAAGTCTGGGTTCAAGACTTATACTTACTGTTAAAGTATAAAAATTTATTGATAAAATCATTAGGTAACAAGTCTTAGGCGTTAAATATGGTTTTAAACCATACTATGTGCCTAATTAGCGTAAAAGTCGGTATTTGACGATATTTAAGATGTTTATAAAATTTTGAAGTTTTGATCAGTTTCTAAAGCTTAAAATATTTTATTTAACATATGACATAGTAGGAAAAGGTTTGGTATTCAAATCATATGTTAAACTCATTTTATTAACAAAATGGGTATTACCGTCATTTACCGAATTTATGCTAGAACTCTATCTTATAGTCAATATAAAATTTGAAAAAAATTTCCGAAAATCCCTAAATATTATATTATAACAGTGGGTAGCAAGTTTGGTGCCAAAAATTGGGTTTAAATATGATTTATACTAAAAATGCCATTTAATTAATAAAAAGCTTTAGTTTTACGATATCTTGCATAACTTTTATTTTAGACCAGAAACGGATGTCAAATTTTTAGGACATACTTATAATTCAGTAATGAAGATTTTTGTCCACTCACATTTTCAAAAATTTTGTTTTTATATCAAAAGGGCATAATAGTCAACTTTTAAGCATTTAAAGGAAACATGCAATGAACTAGGATTTCTATGGAACCATGTCGTATAACCTCAGAGGTTTATACTAACATATAATATGCTCCTAAAGGAACCCTAAGGCATAACTAAACTAAGCTAAATCTGGTCAGAACTAAAAGTCAAAGCAAAAGTCTACTTTTGCGACTTTCGGTTGCGAACCGAGCTTAATACTCAGAATTGTCGGGTTGAACTTGCCTAAACATGTTCTTATATTATTTACCAAGTTATTTAAGTGATAAACTGTATTTTATAGCTTCTACATTATCAATTATAATTTATTTTGTAAAAACTGACTCGTTTGACTTTTCTGTTAAGTAGTTTGACCCGACAATTGACCAAGTAAATCTGATAATTAGGAGGTTCCCTTTTAAGGGATTAACACCTACCTAATTACGATCACGTAGCCATGTTCTTTGCGAACAATGGCTTGACCGTTTACGGCCTAGTTAAAGCGTTTATCGAAACGCTTGACTTTTCGGCTTTTAAAGCCAAATAAATAAACTTGTCACGAAAGGACACTTACATATGGTCCTTAGGACTGAATTAAACTCAAAAGAGGTTCCAAAATAATCAGGATCCCCTAGGATTGAGATATAGAGCAAGATTGGAGAATTGGTGCAAGTGAGAAATGAGAATTCTTGGCCCTTATATAGTTTTTGTGATCCTTTAAGATCTTGCCAAGTGTTGGAATGGGTTATGAGATGATTACAGGTGTTTTACCAGGTTTGTAATACCATCTAAGAGCCCATGGATTCGAATTGTGTGTGTGAGAGTGGAAAACAACAAGAAAATCAAGAAAAATAAAATTTTACGTTGCTGTTGATGTTTAGGCGGCCCGTGAACGAGGCAACCCAAGGCTACGCAGCCCGCGAGCCTGGTTCCGGCCCAAACAAGTTTGACAGTTCGCTGCTTATGGTCCTTGTACCTTTTATACATACTTTTTAACTTCCAGACTTTATAATTTAGGCACTAAACTTTCATATATATAATGTTATGTTAATATAAGGTCCTAATATCCTTAGTGAATTGATCGGCAGACCTATGCTACCCGCGAGTGATGCTGGTCTGATTTTTCAACTTTAGCAGCTCGGCAGAATTGGTCCATGTTATCTTATGTGCTTAAATTAAGTTTCATTTTTGACATTTCAAAAATGTAACGTTAACATAAGGTACAGAACCTCTAACGGCCAACCCAAGGCACACTCGGGAGTTTAATTGGGCATTACGAAGTTTCTGTTTCTTCAAAAGGCCCTTCAAAGGCGTGGTTTCGCGCATTGACGCTTGTAGTCCTTTAATCGCACAAAGTAGCGCATAACATCATTTAACAGTATCTAAGATTTTCGTGGCCTATACTGAGTATTCTCGAGCATATGCTTAAATATTATGACGCTCCGGTTTGCTTAAATGGTCCCCCAAGGGTGTAGTTTTAAAAGTTGACGCTTTTGGTCCCTCTAACGCGCAAACTTGCGCGTATTATCGTTTAATAACATCAAAGCCCTATGTAATCCATATTAGGAATTCTCAAGAGTATGATTGCACTTCATAATACTTCGGGTTCGTTAAAAGTTCATTCAAATGTATAATTAAACATATTGACGCTTTTACCCCCTTTAACTTGCAAAGTTGCGCGTAACGACACTTATAGGCATAAAATCCCTTATTGTCCAATATTAGGCATTCTCTAGAGTCTAATCAATTATCATGAAGCTCTCGTCTTGTTAAAAGATCACTCAGAGGTAAGAATTTAACATGTTGGCGCTTTTAACCCTTCGACGCACAAACTTTCAAATAATTACGCGAACGGCTTCTCTCGACCAACATGTGGCTCATTTGTGAATATAACTACAGTGTATTGTTATTCAGAGGCTTAGTTTAAGCATGTTGACACTTTTAGTCCTTTCACATTCAAATTTTTTTATTTTTCACAAAATTAGTCCCTCATAGTCAACGTTTAACTTTATTAGGGTTTAGTACACGTGTCAACATATCATTGGACGCGATTTTACGAGGTGTTACATCCTCACCCCCTTAAAAGAAATCTTGACCTCGAGATTTGCTAAAAAAATGGAAGTACTTTCTGTCGTATAATGGACTTAGCCTCCACAGTATATTAGGGGCCTCTTACGTCATCCCGGTGGACCTATACAATAGGTACATACTTTCTTTCCAGAGCTTCTTAATTTGTCGATTCTCAATCGATGCTGGTTTCTCCACAACTATAAGTTTTCATTAATCTGCACATCATTATGTGACAATGCTATTGACTTATTGTCTAGCCATATCTTTAATTCACAAGTGTGGAACACATTGTGAATTCCATCAAGCTCCTTAGATAAGTTTTAGCTTATAAGCTACTGATCTTGATGTATTCGATTTTTCTCGAATGGTCCTATTTATCTAGAGCTTAACTTGCCCATTACATCAAAACGTAACACACCTTTCCAAGGTGGTGCCTTCTATTGAATCTTGTTCCTTATTGAGAACTTAAGGGGTTTATGACTCTTATTAATATTGATCTTCTGCCGATTACTGGCAGTTTTTAGACGATCATAGATTCGTATGATCCTATCTGTTGTCTCCAAGGTAAATTTCAGATTCTGATAATAGGACTTATCGAATTTATGTCTATCAAACGGACGTTTGACATTCCATCTATACAAGATCTCTAAAGGAGCATCCTTGATGCTTACATACTGTCTATTATTTATAGAAGAGCTTATTTAAGGTGAGATGGTTATTCCAACTACTGCTTAAACTAATCTTAAAGAATAGCTAACCTCACGGTTAGTCGAACAAATCAACGATCCTGGGTAGCTGATAGCGATTCTTAATGGTTGCCTAAATAGGGTTGCGGTAATCAATGCATAAGCATAATGAACCGTCTTCCTTAATTAGCAAAACCGGAGTTCTTAGAATTTTGAATTAGGCTTTATTAAACCTTCTCTAAAAGCTTATCTAATTGGCTCTTAGTTCTTTCATTTTCGTCGGTACTAACTAATATAGAGCTTTTACAATAAATACAGCCCTAAGCGGGATGTTTATCCTAACTCCACTTGCCTCTCAGGAGGTAAGCAGGGTAGTTCTTTGGAGAAGACAATCAAGATACACAAAGATGATAGAGACATTCTAAATCTCAGGCTTCAGTTTATCTATCGTTATATGTGCCATACAAAGGACACATTTCTTTATGAATGCTAGGATGCCTTAAGTAGTGACACTTATTTGGACATTTCTATATTGGATGTCTTCTTTGAATACCATTAGCTGACTTTAGTACAATATGACCATTGGAATATCTCAGTTGTTCCATGCATTAAACCTCCATACTGATCAGGCATGGAAGTAATCTATGGGACACACTAGGATACGCCAATCCTCATATGGCGCTTTTATCATACTGTCTAGCATCCGTAGTTTATAGAAATCAATGAGAAAATGAAATAAAATAACATATATTGTCGTACTCTATCTGAAGAAAGAGTATTTTAGATTTTATGAATGAATATTTTCTGACAAGAATAGAAGGAATGGTTCCTATGATTTTTTACAGTAAGTTTTACCTTACACTTAATATCTGGAGTTCTTATGGGGTAATTCTAAAAGTTTGCTAATGCTTATGATCTATGAAAGACTTAGTAGTACTTAAATCAAACAGAATTCTTCACAATAATATTCTTGAATCATTATAAGGGATGTACTTAGTGTCATTATTGATATGAACCGTCTCTTGGCATTCATCAAGAGGGTTTAAGGGTCTCCATTATTAGTCTCTTTATACTTAGCTATACTATCTTTGACAGTTTTAGGGCAGTCTCAGCTTTAGCTGCTTTATTTCTTAACCCATATAACGTGAGTGGCTGAGATAGATCCATAATGGATTTATAAGAAGTAGGCTTTGAAACCTTAATATACCCTTTTATTTCCGATGCTAAACCACCAATAATTAATGCATTAAGCTTAGATTTTGGGTTAACCGAATAGGGCAGTATCTCAGATAATGAATGAAAGTCTGTAACATACTGTCGACAGTCTAGATCCTTCATGGTGAGAGTCAGAAAATTCTTATTCCACCTTTTTCCATTCCGTGTCGCAGACAACCGGTTTTTCTGATAAGTCCATGAACTTGGACCATCCCAAATTGTGTAAGAGTATCTTTCCTGTAACTTTACTAAAGTCTTCCACCAACTAAGGGCATTGCCTTTGAATGACTATGGTACATAGCTCACAATGTCTTTCTCGGCACAAACGCTGATATATATAATGGTTTCCATTTCATCCAACAATTTTATGCAATCAATGGCTCTCTTTATCGCCATTGAAGTCTCTTGATTTACAAGAGGCGAAGTACTTTTAAGTACATCCTTTAGAGGAACGGGGCTCCTTGCTATTTATGATCTTATTTGGTTTATTCTTCGCATTCGAAGTATGAATAAAGCTCTTCTCATGAGTAGAGGAATGTGTTTTAGAGCAAGTAGCATTTGGCTTTTTGAACCTTTTCATGACCTTCCTCATAGCTTTTCTAATAGTTGCGTCAATCACAGCTTAGAGATTAACTCCATTAACCTTGAGGTTCACATTTGTTACATCGTTTGCATTTATAGCATCTATATCATCGCGACTACTGTTTGCCTCATCTGAGTTTTCCATACTCGGAGTTTGGTACTACACACCAAATTTAAACAATTGCCTAGTTGTATTACAATAGCTAGTCATCATCCCGATGACCTGACATACACTAGCCATGGTATCATTAAACCATATAGGCTAATAGGTTATGAACATTCCTAATGAATGTTATTTGTATGTATATCAATTATATTTAGCCTAGGTCACAAAATGACCATCAATGGCATTTAGGGTTTTGAACCGAGTCCATTACCTTTTTGACAGGGAATCACATTGTTACAACTGTCTTTGTCATTTTGACGATTTTAGATAGCTCGAAGGCTTGCCACAAGGACTTTTTAAATATGGAACATAAGTCCGTCACGAAGGACATAAAAATGTAGTACATAGGCTTATCACAAAGGAAATTAATAGTCATATGGCACTAAGGCCTTGTCGCAAAGGACATATACGAAATGGCACAAAAAGGCCTGTCACGGAGGACATTAATATATAAGCCGCAATCTTATTTGATCAGGGACTTTAAGGTTTGAACATAGTTCTTCACCTTTGGGCAGAGAGTCATAGACTACATCTGTCATTGTTTCGAAAGACGATTTATTTTGCCACATAGGCAAATCAATGGACATCATCAATGGACATCACCAATGGATGTTTATATGTATACATAAATAATTATCGTAATTGAGGATATTAGTCATGATCTTATCGATCTTGTAGGCTGTAAGGCATGGGCATTGCCCGTCACCTTGGACAATGAACCATAACGGTCACAATTGTTAATGTCACTAGTGGATAATATAGTATATAGCCCGTAGGCGAAACATCACGGAAGGATGTTAAGTAATGTGATTATCGTTTTAGATGATATTAGTCATGATCGCATTGATCGTATAGACTATTATACTTGGACATAGTCCAATATCTTTAGACAGGGAGTCATAGTCCACAACTGTCGTTGTCTTATTGGACAACAAGTTTAGCCCGTAGGCACTTCATCACTAATGGATGTTTATATTTGATCATCACATTGATGATACTTGCCATGATCTAATTGATCAAATAAGCTTTAAGGCTTGAACATAGTCCAAATACCTTGACGGATGGTGTGGTTTCCCAAGTCACACTGCCAAGAGTGTTAACATGTTTTTAGATGTTAACAAGGATTAATTGTCTTAAGAGGGTTTTACCATCATAGCACGTCTGTATTGACATATTGGCTAGGTTATACCATTAAGAAGATCTTTTGAAATTATTTAGCAGATCGATAAAGTTCGAATCAAATTGATACTATTGTTTGATAAAGGACGAAACGTATACTTATATAAAATTTTCAAAAGTTTCCATAAATCATTAAGAAATCTACAATAGGGCCTTTATCAGGACTTTCAGTATTTTATTTGTCCACAGAGGACTAAAAGGAAAAATATAAGTCCGTATAAGGATTATAAGGTATTATAAGTTCATATAGGGATTATATTGAAACAATTTGCCCACGAAGGGACTATAAAGAAAAGTCGTGTCTTACGAATGTTCTATAAAGAAGTAACATGTCCACTAAGGGGCTATAATGAAAATTTGTGTCCACAAGGGACTATTTCAAAATAGTATATCCCAAATTGGATTTTAATAAAATAATTTATCCATGAAAGGACTATATTGATACAGCGTGCGCACTAAAGGGCTTTGTTGAACAAATGTCCTCACAGGGACTCAAATCGAAAGATATGCTCATATAAGGATTTTAATAAACAAATGTCCTCACAGGGACTCAAATCGAAAGATACGCTCATATAAGGATTTTAATAAACAAATGTCCATACTGGGACTATATAGAGGAGATAGGTCCTTATAGGGACTTTGAAGCAATACATGTCCAAGCAGGGACGAAAGGGGAAACATAAGTCCTTATAAGGACTATAAATTATACCAACATTTGGACTCTAGTAAAACGATATGTCCTTGAAAGGACTATGATGAATTATTATATTCGTCAGGGAGTTTTAATGAAATAACATGTCTACAAAATATTTTAATGAAATGACATGTCCATGAAAAGACTACAACAGATTATGATGTCCACGAAAGGACTATATGGAATTATAACGTCCATGAAGGGACTATATTGTAATATAATGCTCACGAAGAGACTATTTTGACATAATGTCCTCAAAGGGATTTTATTGAAATACAATGTCGTAGAAGGGACTATGTTGAAATACAGTGTCCAGAAGGGTCTATATTAAAATATAATGTCCACGAAGGGACTATAATATAATTGAATGCCCATACAGGGGTTGAGAGGAAAAATGAAATATAATGAAAGATCAATTTGCTAATGCCTTCCTTGCTTCATTCTAATTGTTTCTCTTCTTTGTTTGTTGTATGCTATAGCGACACTGAAGATTTTAGTAAATTAAATAAGCATTCCAGTTCAAGATTTGTTACTAGGAGTAGGACCCAAGAATTAATGATTTGAAAAAAAATTAAAAATTTGGATCCCGGATTCGTGGTTTAATAAGCATAGTCCAAGTTTGGAATTCCAAAACTTGGAGATAAGAATTAGGGATTAATAGCATCCACATGTATCATCTTCAATATGGGAGCCTCAGGGACCTTCTGGTATGGACTCCGTAGACTGGTTAAGAGTTTAAATAGGTTTGATTTTTTGGGAATAGGTCCATGAAGGTCTTTCCTCCAACTGGTTGCACGCTTATCCTAGCCGTGGCACGAAGCGTGGTATTTCTAGGCTTCGGATGTGGAGAATTTCCATCAACGGCTTCTTTGCCTGGCGACGTATTCAAGATGCATAAAATCAAAAAACAACTTTTTTTACTAAATAGGGATAAGAGAATTCATATGTTAAGTCTAGACTCGGAAGGTCTAAGGAATATGCTACTGTGTCATTTGAGATTAAACACTAAAGGCAAGTGTTTAATTCACTCAAACGTTGGCTCTGATACCAACCTGTCACACCCGAATATTTTAACGTATTACCGGTGGGCCCGGTGGGGAGTATCGTGACGTATTTGATATCATCATAGACAATTAATCACAGTTTAATGCACAGCGGAAGTCTAAAATAATAATACAACCGAATTTGAAAAGTATAATAAAATATTACACAACGGTTGTAAGTGGATCCACAGGCGGATCTAAAACAGAAAGTAATTATTGTTCAACAGACTTTAAGTACTAAGAGCTTGCAATACTCTTTAACTAATACCCAAGAGCTTCTAGCCCATTTCGTATAGTACCTGCACTTAATCTTTTTGAAAAAATACGTCAGTTTACACTGGTAAATACAATTAACTGACTCTTTTGAAAGTGTTTATAAAATTGATTTGGATGCACGAGGCATAAAGTCTTTTATAACTTGGGACAATTATTTAAAATAATCTTGTATACAGATTTATATGATTGTCGTATAAGATTAATAGACACACCACTAGTATAAGCCCACAAGAAGTTTCCTCACGAGTGAGATACCGTTTTACATACGCAATCGTCTGGTGTATGCCTACACCCCGTGCTAAAGTCATGGCCATTTTAAATGAATGAGCCGAGGATATCCAGGACATGGTCATATTAACCCCCAAAGGCTTGTATCAAACAAAACATATTAAAATGGGTTATGCAATTTATTAATCACATTCCGATTAAATGATTTCATACCCAACCAAGCGGTAATAATTTACCTTATCCCAAGCCCGTACAAGGGAAAATAAGTTAAAAGTATTTACCTGAGCTAAATGAAATTTAATCCCAGTCATATTTTCTAATCAGGAAGTACAGGGAGCTTTTACTGGGCTCCTAATATGGAACGAAGGTTTTTAATAACCTACTAGATTCCTAACGGGTTTTATTTAAGTTATAACTTAGACCTGTTAGTTTTAAAGAAAGGTTTACGGTTCAAAACGCAAGATTAAGCGAAGACCGGATTAGAACGTGATTTTGACCCAACAAGTATGAAGACTTGTATAAAATAGGTAAACTAATCACATTCTGGATTTTGAAGTAAAAATGATAAGGTTTGACCCGTTTCGGCTAATTTATGCAAACTAGTCACATAAACCGTTCCGAACGCGTATATGCGTAATGGGTAACCGGATGAGTCATGTACAAGTTCCATACATTATTATGCTTAATTCAGCAAGATATCATACATGTGTGAGGTTTATCTTTTATGGCCATACTATGCACTGTAGGGGCATTTTGGTCATTTCACATATGCTTTTAAGGTCAAATTTGGAAGTCTGAGTTCAAGACTTATACTTACTGTGAAAGTATAAAATTTATTAATAAAATCAGTAGGTAACAAGTCTTAAGCGTTAAATATGGTTTTGAACCATACTATGCGCCTAATTAGCGTAAAAGTCGGTATTTGACAATATTTAAGATGTCTATAAAATTTTGAAGTTTTGATTAGTTTCTAAAGCTTTAAATATTTTATTTAACATATGACATCAGTACGAAAAGGTTTGGTATTCAAATCATATGTTAAACTCATTTTATTAACAAAAAGGGTATTGCCGTCATTTACCGAATTTTTGCTAGAACTCTATCTTATGATCAATATAAAATTTGACAAGAATTTCCAAAAATCCCTAAATATTATATTATAACACTGGGTAGCAAGTTTGGTGCCAAAAATTGGGTTTAAATATGATTTATACTAAAAATGTCATTTAATTAATAAAAAGATTTAGTTTGACGATATCTTGCATCACTTTCATTTTAGACCAGAAACGGATGTCAAATTTTTAGGACATACTTATAATTCAGTAATGAATATTTTTGTCCACTCACATTTCCAAAAATTTCGTGTTTATATCAAAAGGGCATAATAGTTAATTTTTAAGCATTTAACGGAAACATGCAATGAACTAGGATTTCTATGGAACCATGTTGTATAACCTCATTGTGTTATACTAACATATAATATGGTCCTAAAGGAACCCTAAGGCATAACTAAACTAAGCTTAATCGGGTCAGAACTGAAAGTCAAAGCAAAAGTCTACTTTTACGACTTTCGGTTGCGAACCTATCCTAATACTCAGAATTGTCGGGTTGAACATGCCTAAACATGTTCTTATATTATTTACCAAGTTATTTAAGTGATAAAATGTATTTTATAGCTTTTGCATTATCAGTTATAATTTATTTTGTAAAAACTGACTCGTTTGACTTTTCTGTTAAGTAGTTTGACCCGATAGTTGACCAAGTAATGTGATAATTAGAAGGTGCCCTTTTAAGGGATTAACACGTACCTAATTACGATCACGTAGCCATGTTCTTTGCGAACAATGGCTTGACCGTTTATGGTCTAGCTAAAAGTCAAAGCGTTTATCATAAACGCTTGACTTTTCGGCTTTTAAAGCCAAATAAATAAACTTGTCGCAAAAGGACACTTACATATGGTCCTTAGGACTGAATTAAACTCAAAAGAGGTTCCAAAATAATCAGGATCCCCTAGGATTGAGATATAGAGCAAGAGTGGAGAATTGGTGCAAGTGAGAAATGAGAGTTCTTGGCCCTTATATAGTTTTTGTGATCCTTCAAGATCTTGCCAACTGTTGGAATGGGTTATGAGTTGATTACAGGTGTTTTACCAGGTTTGTAATACCATCTAAGAGCCCATGGATTCGAATTGTGTGTGTGAGAGTGGAAAACAGCAAGAAAATCAAGAAAAATAAAAAAATTTCGTTGTTGTTGATGTTTAGGCGGCCCGCGAATGAGGCAACCCAAGGCTACGCAGCCCGCGAGCCTGGGTCCAGCCCAAACAAGTTTGGCAGTTCACTGCTTGTGGTCCCTGTACCTTTTATGCATGATTTTTAACTTCCAAACTTTATAATTTAGGCACTACACTTTCATATATATAATGTTATGTTAATATAAGGTCCTAATATCATTATTGACCGATTGATCGGCAGACCTATGCGACCCGCGAGTGATTCTGATCCAATTTTCAACTTTAGCAGCTCGGCAGAATTGGTCCCTGTTATGTTATGTGCTTAAATTAAGTTTCATTTTTGAGATATTAAGTACCTAATGTTCTTGTTTCATAAATGTAACGTTAACATAAGGTACGGAACCTCTAACGGCCAACGCAAGGCACACTCAGGAGTTTATCTGGGCGTTACGAAGTTTCTATTTCTTCAAAAGGCCCTTCAAAGGCTTGGTTTCGCGCATTGACGCTTTTAGTCCTTTAATTGCACAAAGTAGTGCATAACATCATTTAACGATATCTAAGCTTTTCGTTGCCCATACTGAGTATTCTCGAGCATATGCTTAAATATTACAACGCTCCTGTTTGCTTAAATGGTCCCCAAGGGTGTAGTTTTAAAAGTTGACGCTTTTGGTCCCTCTAACGCGCAAACTTATGCGTATTATCGTTTAATAACATCAAAGACCTATGTAATCCATATTAGGCATTCTCAAGAGTATGATTGCACTTCATAATACTTCGGGTTCGTTAAAAGGTCATTCAGAGGTATAATTAAACATATTGACGCTTTTACCCCCTTTAACTTGCAAAGTTGCGCGTAACGACACTTTTAGGCATAAAAACCCTTATTGGCCAATATTAGACATTCCCGAGAGTGTAATCAATTATAATGAAGCTCTCGTATTGTTAAAAGGTCACTCAGGGGTAAGAATTTATCATGTTGGCGCTTTTAATCTTTGACGCGCAAACTTTCAAATAATTACGTGAACGGCTTCTCTCGACCAACAAGTGGCTCATTTGTGAATATAACTACAGTGTATTGTTATTTAGAGGCTTAGTTTAATCATGTTGACACTTTTAGTCCTTTCAAATTCTAAGTTTTTTTATTTTTCGCAAAATTAGTCCCTCATAGTCAACGTTTGACTTTATTAGGGTTTAGTACACGTGTCAACGTATCATTGGACGCGATTTTACGAGGTGTTACAATAACATTCTGGTATATTCTAAGATCAAGGAGGACCATGTGCGACACATGCGTCTTATCTTGGAGCTCCTGAGGAAGGAGCAGCTATAAGCGAAATTCTCCAAGTGTAACTTCTGGATTCGAGAAGTACACTTTCTCGGTCACGTGGTCAATGAGTCGAGAATACATGTTGATCTAGCAAAGATCGATTCTATCAAGAATTAGGCGACACCTAAGACTCCTACGGGGGTGCGGCAATTTCTCGGTCTCGCGGGGTACTATCGTAGATTTATTGAGGGATTCTCAAAAATCGCTCAATCTCTTACTGCTTTAACTCAGAAAGGTGTCACTTATTCATGGGGAGCGAATCAGGAGAAGGCTTTTTAGCTGTTGAAACAAAAACTCTACAGTGCACCGATATTGTCTCTAACGGTTGGTGCGGACGACTTCGTGGTGTACTGTGATGCTTCTATTCAAGGTCTCGGTTGTGTTCTGATGCAACACGAGAAAGTGATAGCTTACGCTTCTCAACAGTTGAAGGTTCATGAGAAAAATTACACAGCTCACAACTTAGAGTTAGGAGTCATGGAGTTGGCACTTCAAATATGGAGGCATTACTTGTACGGTACTAAATGTACCATTTATACCAACCACAAGATCCTTCAGCACATTTTTATCAGAAAGAGTTGAACATGCGACAACGTCGCTGGGTAAAATTCCTGAATGATTATGACTGTGCCATTAAGTATCATCCAGGCAAAGCTAACATTGTAACTGATACGCTCAGTCGGAAGGAAACCAATCCTAAGCATGTTCGAGCCTTACAGCTCACAATCCATTCTAACCTTCCTCACCAGATCCGTTCTGCCCAAACTAAAGCGTTGAAGGACGAGAACCTTCAAGCTGAATCCATGCAGGGCATGGAGAAACAACTCGTACTGACGGTATTCGCTAATTCATGGAGCAGTCCCTTTGCACGGTAATCTGAAAGAGCTTGTGATGGATGAAGCACACAAATCTCGGTACTCTGTTCATCCGGGTTCTGATAAGATGTATTAGGATCTGAAAATCTTGTACTGGTGGCCGAACATGAAAGTGAACATAGCGACGTATGTGAGCAAATGTTTGACTTGCGCGAAAGTCAAGGTGGAATATCAAAAACCGCATGATTTGCTTCATGAACCAGAACTACCCATGTGGAAATGGGAACAGATCTCCATGGATTTTATCACCAGCTTGCCAAGAACTCAAAGTAGAAACGATACCATTTGGGTGATCGTTGATCGTTTGACAAAATCTGCACACTTCCTTGCGATCAAGGAAACTGACAACTTTTCGCAACTTGCTAGTATTTACTTGAAGGAAGTAGTTTCTAGGCACGGGGTGCTGACCTCTATCATTTCTGATCGCGATCCGCGTTTTGCGTCCGATTTGTGGTAAGAGATGCACAAATCATTCGGCTCACATTTAGACATGAGCACCGCTTATCACCCTCAGACGGATGGTCAAAGTGAACGAACCATCCAGACACTCGAAGACATGCTACGAGCTTGTGTAATCGATTTTGGTAAAGGTTAGGAAAGAGATTTACCTTTGGTGGAGTTTTCCTACAACAATAGTTACCACTCTAGCATTCAGGAAGCTCCGTTCGAGGCATTGTACGGACGGAAATGTCGATCTCCTCTTTGTTGGGCCGAGGTGGGTGATAGCCTAATCACGGGTCCAGAATTCGTACTAGAAATTTCTGAGAGGATTGTTCAAATCAAAAATCGTATGGCGGCAGCACGTGATCGCCAGAAAAGCTACGCCGACAAACGTAGGAAACCTTTGCAATTTGCCGTGGCCGATCGTGTCTTATTGAAAGTCCACCCTGGAAGGGTGTGGTATGCTTGGGAAGTGCGACAAGCTCAATCCACGTTATGTTGGTACGTTCAAGATTCTAGGAAGAATAGGTAAGGTTGCTTATCGGCTTGAGTTGCCTAACGAACTTGGTAATGTTCACGACCTTTTTCACGTCCCAAATCTAAAGAAGTGTTTGTCCGATGAAACATTTGTGGTTCCTTTACAAGAACTGAAAATCGATGACAAGCTGCAGTTTATCGAGGAACCCGTCGAAATCATGGACCGGGAAGTTAAGGTCCGTAAACACAGTCGAATTCCAATCATCAGAGTTCGTTGGAACTCAAGACGTGGACCAGAGTTCACATGGGAACAAGAGGATCAGATGATGCTCAAGTATACTCACTTATTCAAAACTGTCGAACCTAACCCTGATGAAACTAGTGAATTTCGGGACGAAATTCCCTTTCAAGTTGGGGATGATGTTGTACCCGAGGAAAATCCACAGTCGTCTTAACTTACCGTTTCCCTCATTCGAGACTGCTTATCAAATTTCGGGACGAAAATTCTTCCAAGTTGGGGATGATGTGACAACACGCAACTTTAGGTTACTACTTTAACCTAACCACAGTTAATTTAATCATACATTCATAGCACTGCATTTAACTAGGGTTAGTTAAATGAGTCTACATTGGTAATTCGGGGAATTACCGGAACACATACATGACAACTCTCGAACATTGGCGATTAACGCGAATAATAATTATAAATGGGTGGTTTATAGGAAAGTTGTGTGCTGCATGACAAATGCGTGAAGTATATGCTTTAATTGTAAATTACACAGTATTATGTAGTTTTAGTGTAAAAGTTATATTATTAAGGGTGCTTAGAGTAATTGTGAAACTCTAATAAACTACTCAAACCCTAAAACCACCCATAATCTCAATGTACGACATTTCCACCATTCCCTAATCATTTCTAATTCTTCTTCAATCATCCTTGACTTCACAAGTTCACACACATCAATTCTTGATCTTCAATTCATCTAGATTTAACCAAAGGTAAGTGTTCATGATTACATGATATGTTGTTAATCTTGTTCTTTTGATTTATACAAACCCTAGATATCCAAACAATTGATTGTGTGTGATTGATTAGGGCGCGAATACGTGATTTCTTAGACTGAATGATTGTGCAATGATTGCCTGATGTTTGTGGTATGATAACATTGTTAGATTGATTGATTTGATGCGTAACATTGTTGATTTCTGTGCATTTACAGGTTTCTGTTCGTAGAAATCTTGAAGAATGAAATCCTTGATTTTAAAAATAATAATAACCAATAGCCAAATGACCAAAATTAATTTAAAAGGATTAAAGTGTATTAATGTGAAACTTAAAAGAGAGTTGTGCTCCATAAACATAAAAATAAAAATACAAATAAAACTTATATTTTATTTAGCACCACGCAAAAGATAAACATCTAAAAAGTATTTAGGTTCGTTCACCCTCTTGTCTCTCCTTTATAAAATGTCATTTTCATAGAAAATAGAGCTCATCTAATTTAGGGACCAAAACAAATTATGCGTGAGTCTAACATTTAAGACCAAACCACTATTTCTAATATAATTATTGTAACATTGTGATCTGTAGACCATTTACAACAATTTTCAAAATACACGTTAACTCACATTGTGCATAGCGGCTTGGACGTACACAGTGGCGAACCTTAAGATTTCCAACCAAGAGGGCGTAAGTCAACGGACCTAAAATTTTATATAAAACCGGGGGTCAAAAATGTATATACCAAAAAATTTCTATACGAAAACTACATACCATCCGCTACTGAGCGAAAATTCGGGGTGCCGGCCGCCCCCTCCCGCCCTACTTAAGCTTCGCCCATGGACGCACACAATCTTAATATAAAGAAATGAAATCAATTAAAAAACATTAACTTCTAAACGTTGATAAAAACAAACACGTAACATCTACAAATTCGTTTAAGAAGTTAACGAACATAAAAAGCCAATCAAATAAACGAAACCTTAAATTAGCTTTGATGGGTTTTTCATTTGTGTTTTGATGACATGTTACACAGAGCTTCATTTTGAATGAAATAGACATCAAAACATAAATAAAGATGAGCGCATTCTATGGTATATTCGAAATTCATAAAACAATAATTTAAAAATTATAAGACATAAACAAAATACATGTGAGCGAGCTATTTGTCAAGAGGTGGTTGGAAAAAAAACAAAAATTAAACTTTTATAAACTTGAGAAGCTATATTGTAAATTGCTTAAGAATCATATAGTAAATTAGAGAATTGATGCATCGTAAAGGATGACATGTGTCTTATATTTCTCAAACAATCCACCTCCATCACTACGCGGTGAACATCACCGGTTTGGCCTCCATCACGTGTGATAGAAATCATAGAATGGTCGTGACGGTGCGTTATTACCCATCACCCATCAGTTGCTCCTATCATATGCCCATCCCGATCACCCTAATGTTAGGAACAACCCATTCGTATAACTTATATTTATATTGAAGTACAGTGAAATAAATAACTATAATTTTTTTTTACCTAAAAAGTTAATAGATAGTCTTTTGAAGTGTTTACTTTAGTGAATTAGTAATTTTTTCCTTGTTTTTATAAATCCCTCCATAACTAATCAAAGTCAAAGTCAAAGTGCCACTATTATTGTATAACTAATCAAAATCAAAGTCCTACTATTATTGGATGACTGATAAAAACCAAAGAGCAATAGGGATAAACTGAATTCTCATTGTTTCATTACAATATATAGATAAACAAAACTGTAAACCCTAAAGCCCATAAGTAATGGGTTGAGTCTAAAATGTCTGGTTTATAACACTCCCCCTCAGACATTTAGAATTACACACAGTTTAACAACATACTTCAGGATGATGTTAAATAGGTACTTCAGGACCTGAATAAATAAACTGATACTACTGGATCAGCTATGCTGCCTCATTAAAAACCTTACTAAGAAAACCCAGTGGGACAAAACTTAGTTAAGGGAAAAAGAGTACAGCGTGCATAATTCTCCCCCTGAATTCAACAAACATCTTTCAATCTACGAAGACCGATCCTGTGTGATAGCTGCTCGAAACTGCTTCTGGGTAAAGATTTCGTGAACAGGTCAGCTAGATTTTCGCTTGACTTAATCTGGCGAACATCAATTTCCCCTTCCTTTTGCAAGTCATATGTTGAGAAAAATTTTGGTGAGATGTGCTTTGTTCGATCACCCTTGATATAACCTTCTCTGATCTGAGCTATGCAAGCAGCATTGTCTTCATAAATAATTGTCGACTCCTTCTTGATCTTTTCTAATCCGCATGCTTCTTGTATGTGATTAATCATTGATCTCAACCACACGCATTCTCGACCAGCAACATATAGTGCTATCAATTCGGCATGATTTGATGATGTTGCTGTAAGTGTTTGCTTAGTTGACTTCCAAGAAATTGTTGTGCCGCCGTATGTGAATACATAACCTGTCTGAGATTTTGCTTTATGAGGATCTGATAGATACCCGGCATCAGCATACCCAACAAGCTGGGACTTTTGATCTTTCTGATAGAAAAGACCTAAATCTTGTGTCCCGCAAATATACCGGAATATATGTTTTACACCATTCCAGTGTCTACGTGTTGGATTCGAACTGTATCTCGCTAGCACATGTACTGCAAATGCAATGTCAGGTCTTGTATTATTTGCAAGATACATAAGGGCACCGATCGCGCTTAAGTATGGTACTTCTGGACCAAGTACTTCTTCGCCTTCTTCTTGGGGGCGATAAGGATCCTTGTGTGGATCTAGCGGTCGGACAACCATATGTACGCTAAACGGATGTGCTTTGTCCATATTGAAACGTAATAACATCTTCTGGATGTAGTTTGATTGATGGACAAATGTGCCATTGCACAGATATTCAAATTGTAGTCCGATACATAATTTCGTCATACCAAGATCTTTCATTTCAAATTCCTTCTTTAGCAACTGAGCAGCTTTCTCTATCTCTTCAGGAGATCCGATGATGTTGATATCATCAACATAGATTGCTATTATAGTGAAATTTGAGAGTGATCTTTTTATAAAAACACATGGACTGATTACATCAGACTTGTATCCTTCTTTTTCGAGATATTCACTAAGCCGATTGTACCACATACGACCAGATTGTTTGAGACCATATAAAGATCTCAGGAGCTTTATAGAACACATATCTCGAGGTGTTAATTTTAATGCCTCAGGCAATTTTAATCCTTTAGGGATTTTCATGTAGATGTCATTTTCAAGTGTCCCATATAAGTATGCGGTAACGACATCCATTAGTCTCATATGAAGTCCTTCAGAGATTGTGAGGCCGATTAGGAACCTAAGGGTTATCGCATCCACTACAAGGGAATACGTTTCCTTATAATCAACTCCTGGGATTTGGGAAAACCCTTGTGCTACAAGTCTAACCTTATATCGTACAATCTCATTCTTTTCATTTCTCTTTATTGCAAACACCCATTTAGAACCTACTGGTTTGACGTCTATGGGCGTTCGGACTACAGGTCCGAAAACATGTCGCTTTTCGAGCGAATTTAATTCGGCGTTTATGGCTTCTTGCCATCTTGGCCAATCATTTCTGTGCATGCACTCTTCTAAATTTTTAGATACGTAATGGGTTGGGCCTAAAATGTCTGGTTTATAACAATGACAAAATAATTGAATATATAACCGGAAAAACTGTTGGCTTTATCCATTATTTTTTAACTAGAGGAAAAGGACACTCTAAATTTGTAACGATTTCATTTTAGATTCCGTAGTTACTTTTAAAAAATAAAAACTTATTCTATAAGATTCTGTAGTATTTTTCTATATATTTACAACTAGGTTAATGCCCGCGTAATACGCGGGCGTCAACCAAAACCATATTATTTACTTTCAACTTTAATATTTTTACATAAAAAAACAAAATAAAATACAAAGTGTCATGTTACATAAAGGAGGGCGGTGAAGAATGTTACTGCAGAAACCGAATTGGGGAGGTTACTTAGCTGTTGTGGGAAAGAAAATGTATGATTTTTGCATTTATGATTCTTCATGTTACTTCTACATAGTCGGTTGTGGCAGGGAAAGTAAAAGATACCTGAACAAATAAATGGGTCAAATATTAGTCAAGGTACAACCCATCCAGTGGTCCCTAAAAATAAAATACATAAATGTTAATAATCAAATTAATTTCATTGTAAAAATTCATAATGATCACATGTTACCATACCATATTCAAGACATTGAGCCTTAAAATAAGTGGAGTGGAGCACCAAACTGTAGCAGCTTTCTAGTTGCAGTCAAATACTCATTAGAAATAAAAGCACACCAAATAAAATTCAACAATATGGATATTAGACCCAAAGAAATCAGTCGAATTTACGATAGACACTCCCAAAAGTAAAACATTGGGGTTTATTTACAAATAAATAGTGCTAATGAATGAAATGCAAAAATCAAACAAAATATATACGAAATGAATGTAAATAATATAAGTGTAGGGGTTTACCTTCTAATCGTACGCCAAAGGATCTTCGAACATATCAACCTTAGGTTCCTCAGAGGCTGCAGATTGTAGAATGCTACGTCATTGCCATTCTTTCCATATTAACAAACATCGATCTATAAAGGAGAAAATACAAAGACATCAACATCGGCATTATTTAAAAAAAATACACAAATCCTTTAAAGATATGTGAAACCCAAAACTGCTACAACAAATTAAACTCGAAAGAAACCAAATAATCTAAAACAAAAGCACAGCCATTAGAAAATTTCCGAAACATTAAACTCGGCCCTTATATAATTCTAGACATTAAGCACAAAGAGGATCATAAAGTTTTAGACTAAAAAGTGTAGGAAGTCATGAATCATTATGACATGTGTCACGAATCATCCTAAGCATATACTACACACATCAGATGAGTAAATAAAAAATGGTAAACCTTCAGCTATATATATTAAAAAAATCAATGCAAAATAATAATTGTACCTGGGGTATAGATATTTTGACCCCATCCAATTCCCGGATAGTTGAAACCAAAAATTCTCGCCATTCAGGAAATGCTTTGACCAAATGCGATATGGTTTCCCCACCAGTGTGTCCCATTCCTAATGCCGCAACAACTTTTTGTGTTATACCAGTTGAACATGAAGTAAACTGAAACAACAAATACATGGACCATTTGTGTCATTATGCAGAAGATAGCTATCATATTGAACAAAAAATTTGAAAGAATTATGACGTCAGGGCGGATCTGGTGACGGGTCAAAACAGGTTTAGAGCAAAATGAGTCCAGGCCATTCTAAAAGTGTCAATTTGGTACGGGTAAAATTAAGTGAGCCATGGCTGCACTACACATATAAAAGAATATCAATTACAGAAACATTTAATATTTAAAAAAAAACTAATGAAGATCAAAATCAGTTTGAATTGAAAGGAGAGGTTAACACATTCTTTTCGACATGAATGGTGAATTAATGCAAAGATTTATAGCTAATTCGCTAGTGAACATCGCCTCCTTTCTAAACCAAACAATGATGGCTGTAACTTGAAATTGGGGCCTCAGTTCACTTTTTAAATAGGGTATGAACACATATGGTTGGTTCACCACAATCTCTACAAATATAAAGAATTTGTTAAATTAACAACATGAGTATTTATATATGTAACCGAAAGTTTACAGATTCACACTGATCGTGATGCCAACTAAAACTTAAGCACAAAAGAAACCTAGTTTATCTACATAACAAAAAAAACACTTCTACATGAACAAACTTATTGAAATTACGGGATGTAACAAATTCAGTGACCAATTATGAGTCAAATCTGAATCGATTGGCTCTTGTTTCACCAAATTGAAGTTAATAGTGCTCGAGTTCGGGAATTGAGTTTGTCTTCTCAAAATTTTGTCTGTTCTCACTACGAAATCATGACATCAATCATACCATTCATCAGAAATCACACCAAATATCTTAAGTAATATCAATAATAAAACTTGCTAACACCACATACATTGGAATCCCAGTTTCCCAGTTTACAATCCCTGGAAAAAATCACCACTGGAAATCTAGGTTGTCGGAATCGCAGCCCAAACTACACCCAAAAGTCTAATTTGTTAAATGTAGAAACATGCAAGACCTGGTCTGACTAAAAAGGGTACATGCATACCTTGTTCAGGTCACCAGTTGTCACCGAAGTTAACCAGACTTTGACGGAATCTAAGAACTTCCAGTAGCCGTCATCCCTTACCAAACCCTAACTCCTCTAGGATGCCTTCACTGAACCAAAACCCATGGTCGGCGCTGCTCCTGTCGGGTAGATGACAGCAGTTAGTTGTCTTCGAATCACTCACCGCCAGATAACCCGAGAACCCTTGGAATGGCCTATTCATGTGTAACGCCCCATAAATCGGTTAATATTAAAATAAATGAAAGTGAACAAATAAACTAACTTAGTTGACGGGTTATGATAAGATATAAGTTTATGTTGGAAAAATGCTTGAATTAGATATTTATTAAACTTGGAAGGGTGTAATGTGAAAAGTTTTATTAGTTAAGGAATTAAAAGGTAGAAACCCAAAAACACACCTTTGGGTGCGTACCTGGGATCGATCGAACAGAAGAAACAGGGTGAAAACCCTTACCCTTGCTAATCCACTCAATTGATCAAGAAATTCAAGTATAATCAGTTGCATGTCTCAAGTTTATTGATTATCCATGCATACAAAATGAAGTGGTAAGTTTAATTTTCTGAAAAGATGAATTTTAGAATAAGGGGTTAAACCCAAATTATATTTCTTGTATCTTTTGTGGGAAATCTGAGTTAGAATTGCTTTCTAGAACAAGAATCATGTTTGATTTTAAGTTGTATGAGAAGTAGTAGTGAAAACCCACTTTGTGAAATTGTGTAATGACTAGGAAGATCATAATGATTATGAATGTATGTTATCTTGATATGTGATCTTGTTGTAATACTTAACTACTAGATAAACTATTGTAGGAAGAAATGGTTATGCAACTAGGGGTTAAATTTTCTGAAAAGATGAATTTTAGAATAAGGGGTTAAACCCAAATGCGATTTCTTGTATCTATTGTGGGAAATCTGAGTTAGAATTGCTTTCTAGAACAAGAATCATGTTTGATTTTAAGTTGTATGAGAAGTAGTAGTGAAAACCCACTTTGTGAAATTGTGTTATGACTAGGAAGATCATAATGATTATGAATGTATGTTATCTTGATATGTGATCTTGTTGTAATACTTAACTACTAGATAAACTATTGTAGGAGGAAATGGTTATGCAACTAGGATAGATGTGAATGTTGGATGATGAAGAACTAGTAAAATTGTGCTTTAAAGACTTGTACCTTATACTTAATGATGATGCCTACTAAGTGTTTGATGAAATGCTTAAGAGAATGAATTGTATGTGTAACATGTAAAATCGTAGAATGAAGTAAATAGACTAAATGAATGAATGAATGTTGTAATGTAGGCGTGAAAGAAGAAGGTACGAGCACTAGGAAAACGGAAGGCACGCAAGACCGATGTATGTTCCATTGCATACAAAACCTTATTTAAATTTTGTTAATAATTATGATGAACAATCTTGGTTATAATGAATTTGGTTTATAGTAAATGAATAAAAAACCCCTTGTGGGTTTGATTATGTTAACGAAGGTTACGATAAGCTATGCAAGTCGACCGGTTCGAATTGAACAAGTCGAGTAAGTATAAGGTACCATTCGTTTAGAATGGGTGGTCATGAAAGTAATAAAGAATGTATGAAATTCAATCCGGTTAATGGATGGAACGAAGGATTTATGTTGAAAGTAATCAACCCGATGTTACCGGGTCGTATGTGTACCATTGTATCTCATTATGAGAGCATATGCCAACCCATCTAGTTGGGTAAATCGTAAGCGTAAGAGAAATGAAAGAGTATAAACGAATGGAATTATATTGATGTTGTTGTAAGCGAATTAAGTATTATGATTAACTTTTTAAAGTTTGTTGTGAATGTAGGTAAATCCTCATCTTAGGCGACTTCGAGAATTGGAGCGAGCACGTGTTCTTGATATGTCATGCCAATCGCTTCCGCTAGTTTGCTTTAATGTTTTGTGTCAAACGCTTGTTTATTTTGCATAACTTTGTTAGTAGTCATACTTTTTAAAACTTGTTGTTTTGGTTTTAGTAGTATGTTGTCAAACAAACCGTAGTCTTGTATTTAGTTTTGATTATAATCTTAACAGGGGTATGCTCGTCTTATGGACGGGTCATGCCCAAATTTTGTTAAAAGCTTTTATGCATGTTGTTAAATGTAATGTCTTTTAATCAGTAAAGTTGATATTTATAAAGATGAATAAACGGTTCTTACAAGTTGGTATCAGATCCTAGGTTTGAGGGATTCGAGCTTTTAACGCGATGCTTGAACTCATACCGATGGCTCGTTCGAAAGTGTGCTCGCTCCAAGATCGCCAATGAGGTAAAAAGATTTAAGTTTCGGTAAACGCAAGTATGCATAGTGAGTTTATAATGTAAATATTGAAGATAAGTATGTTGGTAAATAATAAAGGGAGGTGAAACGGGAAGTTCCAGGGACCGTATAGCTGGAACCGACCCGAAAAACCGAAGAAATGTACTTAAACAAGTCTGCAGCGAAATCGTCAAACAGAAAGCCGTCGCCGACGGGCATCAGGCCGTCGCCGACGCCCCTTTTGTTTGTGCCGACGCCTTATGAGTCTGCCTACGGTCTTTGTGGCCGACGGCCACTTTACAAGGCCCGTCGCCGACGGGTGAAGAGCCGTCGCCGACGGCCAGTGGAAAACGACTCCGCTGAATAATGTTGGTTTTGCTTATTTCTCACATTTAGAGTTCCCTTATGAACTAAATAACTATCAACAATGACATGAGGTCCTTGTAAACACACTAATAAGATACTTACGATCATGAATGGAGATCAAAATGAAAAAGAGTTCGTAAGTGTGATAAGCAATGGAAGGAATAATCCAAAAAGAATGATGAAAATTTAATGGTAAACAACCATGAAATGCATGATTACGATTGCAATAAACAAAGGTCGGAGTATGTGTATAATTGAGAGATTGTGTTTAATGATAAATGTAAATGCTATTTTATAGATGGCTGATGCAAGAAACGCTAATGAAGATGATGATACGGCTCGTCAAGAAGTATTTATCAATAAAGTCACGGAAGTGGCGGAAGGGGTTATGCCAGCTAATCTTCCACGATTAGCTCAAGAAGTAGAAAGTCGGGTGTTGGGAATTGTGGATGCCATGATGACTAGCAAGATTGAAGAACTGAAAGAACTGATGGAGGGATCTAAGAGCAAAAGCAAAGAATGACGGTGCACATATAAAGACTTTATGGCGTGCGGTCCCGCAACGTATGATGGTAAAATCGACCCGATCGCATGTCAAAGATGGATTTCAAATATAGAAGCAGTATTTATTTGAAGTCGTTGTGATAAGGAAGATCAGGTGATGTTTGCTACTGGTCAACTTGTTCTTCAAGCGAAAGATTGGTGAGATGCACATAGTAAGGAGGTTGGGGAGGACAAGTTGCAAGAGATGACATGGCAAGAATTTAAGGAGCCCTTCATGAGATATCATTGTCCTCAGTCAGCTATTGACAAGATTCAGGAGGATTTCTTACGCCTCAGACAGAAAAATGAGTCAATAAACAAAATATCAAACACTTTCATGGATAAGATGAAGTTCTGCGGGGATTTTGTGAAGACTGAAAGAATGAAGATCAATCGTTTTTATGGCATATTAAAAGCAGAATTTAGGGAGTTCATCACTCCCTCAAAATGTGAAAGCCTTGATTAGCTTATCAATTTGGCACGGGATAGAGAAATCGAGATTAAAAGGCAAGAAGAACGAGGTGAAAAGAGATCGAATGAAAAGGGGTCAAGTTCAAGTCCGTCCAAGAAAGCAAAGTTTCAAGACCACAAGAAGAATGAAAAGTCAAGGAGTGGTATTCCTCCGTGTAAGACATGTGGAAAACTTCATACTGGGGAATGTCTTCTGGGTAAGAAAGGGTGCTACAAATGTGGCGAGGAAGCGCATACGTCCTACAAATGCCCTAGCAACCCGAAGACGTGTTTCAATTGTTTCCAAAAAGGGCATGTTAAATCGAAGTGTCCAAAACTCCAACAAGGATCAAAGAAGGAGGGAAAGAATGAAGAAAGCTCTAAGGTGAAAGGGAGGATGTTCCAAATCACCTCCAAAGAAGCTAAGTCCCATCCGAATGTGGTTCCAGGTATCTTTCTATTAAACTCCATACCGGTTTATGTTTGTTTGATACCGGGGCCACTATGTCGTTTATTTCAAATGAAATCATACAACATCCTTCATTTAAGATCGAACGAATGCCGATGCCTTTAGAAGTAGAAATAGCAGATAGTAAGATTTATATGTTACACGAGATTTGTAAAAATTGAAAATTTACCATAGAAGATGAAGAATTCGATATCGACCTCATACCTATGGTTTTGGGGGAATTCAAAATGATAGTGGGTATGGATTGGATGACCCGACACCAAGCGAGAATTAATTGTGAAACTAAAACAGTACATGTCCAGTCCCCAAGTGGAAAACGAATAACTATACAAGGCGAGAGAAGGATGGAAGCGAAACTTTGTACCCTCGTTCAAGCCGCTAAGTATACACTTAACGGGGGTAGGGCATACCTAGCTTACGTGGTAGATGCTCAACAAGGTTTCCCGAAGCTTGAAGACGTGGAGATAGTGAATGAATTTCCGGATGTATTTCCGGAGGAATTGCAGGGACTTCCCCCCGAAAGAGAAATAGAGTTTCGTATCGAATTGAATCCGGTTGCGAAGGCTCCTTATAGATTGGCTCCCACCGAGATGCGGGAACTAATGACACAATTACAAGACTTGTTAGATAAGGGCTTTATACGTCCGAGTGTGTCACCTTGGGGAGTGCTTGTCTTATTTGTTAAGAAGAAATACGGGTCGATGCGCATGTGCATTGACTACAGAGAATTAAACAAGCTAACCATCAAGAACCGCTACCCTTTACCTAGAATTGACGATCTTTTTGATCAATTGCAAGGGGCGAGTTGGTTCTCCAAGATAGATCTGCGTTCAGGGTACCATCAAGTTAGAGTACGGGAAGAAGATATTCCGAAAACTGCGTTCAGAACCCGTTATGGGCATTATGAATTTTTAGTCATGTCTTTCGGATTGACGAATGCGCTGGCTGCGTTTATGGATCTTATGAACCAGGTATGTCGACCCATGTTAGATAAATCTGTGATCGTGTTCATAGATGATATTCTAGTTTACTCTCGAAGCAAGACCGAACATGCAAGACATTTGCGTGAAGTACTTGAAGTTCTCTGTAAGGAGAAACTTTACGCGAAATTCTCAAAATGCGCCTTTTGGCTCAGAGAGGTGCAGTTTCTGGGTCATGTGATCAATTCGGAGGGTGTCTTTGTAGATCCATCAAAGATTGACGCCGTAATGAAATGGGTTCCTCCGAAGAACCCGACTGAAATAAGAAGTTTTCTAGGCCTCGCGGGATATTACAGAAGGTTCATACAGGATTTTTCAAAGATAGCTTTACCCTAAACAAAACTGACGAGGAAGAAAAAGAAATTTGTGTGGGGTAAAGAACAGGAGGAAGCCTTTCGAGTATTAAAAGAGAAATTATCATGTCCCCTAGTCTTGACATTACCGGATGGGACTGAAGATCTGGTGGTCTATTCAGACGCGTCACACCAGGGTTTAGGCTGCGTTTTGATGCAAAGGGGAAGGGTTATCGCATAAGCTTCGCGACAATTGAAACTGCATGAAGTAAACTACCCAACACACGATTTGGAATTGGCAGCGGTAGTATTTTCCTTGAAAATTTGGAGGCATTGTCTATATGGCGTGAAATGCACAATTTACTCGGATCACAAAAGCCTTAAATATTTCTTTGAGCTGAAAGACTTAAATATGAGGCAACGGAGGTGGTTAGAACTTATCAAAGATTACGATTATGATATCCTTTATCACCCGGGAAAAGCGAATGTGGTAGCCGACGCGTTAAGCCGAAGAGAGTATCCGTCTCCCATTCGAGTAAAATCCATGAAGATGATAGTTACGCCACGATTACTAGAGACGATACGTGAATCCCAAATAAAGTCGCTTGGAGCGGAAGACTTAAAGAAGGAAAGATTGAAAGGTGTAATCGATAAACTAGAAGAAAATTCGATCGGACTCAAGACGAGATTCGGCCAAATTTGGATACCTCGTTTCTGTGAAGTCAAGACTGCGTTACTTGAAGAAGCTCATAAGTCACGGTATTCGGTTCACCCCGGGGCTACAAAGATGTATCAGGACTTGAAAATCAATTATTGGTGGTCGGGCATGAAACGTGATATCGTTAAGTATGTCGCGAAATGCTTAACATGTTCCCAAGTGAAAGCAGAGCATCAAAAACCATACGGGGAGTTGCAACCTTTAGAGATCCCGGTATGGAAATGGGAGGAACTAACGATGGATTTGGTAACCAAGCTTCCTAGAACAAAAAAGGGGCACGATACAATATGGGTAATCGTAGATCGACTTACGAAAAGCGCTCATTTTCTACCCATCAAAGAGACTTACTCTTCCGAGAAAATGGCAGAAATATATATGAATGAGATCGTATCTCGACACGGAGTGCCCGTGTCAATCGTCTCAGATCGGGATACTAGACTCACCTCTCGTTATTGGCAAAAGTTTCACGAAAGTGTGGGCACGAAACTTCACATAAGCACCGCCTACCACCCTCAGACTGACGGTCAGTCAGAGAGAACCATTCAAACACTTGTCGATATGTTAAGAGCGTGTGCCTTAGATTTTGGGGGAAACTAGGATGACCATCTACCCTTAGTGGAATTCTCTTATAATAATAGTTACCATAGTGGCATTAAAATGGCTCCTTATGAACTACTGTACGGGAGAAAATGTAGAACTCCCGTATGTTGGGGTTAAGTGGGGCAAAGAGAGCTTGCGCCAAGTGATCTAATAGTAGTAACAAATGAAAAGATAAAATTGGTAAGAGCTCGACTGAAAGCAGCCCAGGATCGGCAAAAATCTTACGCAAACAAGAAAAGGCGACCTATTGAATTTCAAGCCGGAGATTTCGTTCTGCTGAAAGTGTCCCCATGGAAGGGTATAATCCGTTTTCGCAAACGGGGCAAATTAGGTCCTCGATATATTGGACCGTTCTAAATCTTGGCTCGAGTTGGAAGGGTTGCATATCGATTAGAATTACCGCCTACTCTAGACGGGATTCATAATACCTTCCACGTGTCACAGTTGAGAAAGTGTCTTGCGGACGAAACAGCATTAGTACCTCTCGATGACATCGAGTTGAAAGAGGGTTTGAATTATGTCGAACGACCAATAGCCATTAAAGACGTCAAGGTGAAGAATCTCCGCAACAAAGCTGTTAGACAGGTGTTGGTTCAATGGAAACACCGAAAGGGGTCGGAACTCACATGGGAAGCGGAAGATGAAATGAGGAAGCACTATCCTTATATGTTTGGTATGTGCACTTTAAATTGTTATGTACCCAGGTTTCGGGGACGAAACCTCTTTTAAGGGGGGTAGACTTGTAACGCCCCATAAATCGGTTAATATTAAAATAAATGAAAGTGAACAAATAAACTAACTTAGTTGACGGGTTATGATAAGATATAAGTTTATGTTGGAAAAATGCTTGAATTAGATATTTATTAAACTTGGAAGGGTGTAATGTGAAAAGTTTTATTAGTTAAGGAATTAAAAGTTAGAAACCCAAAAACACACCTTTGGGTGCGTACCTGGGATCAATCGAACAGAAGAAACAGGGTGAAAACCCTTACCCTAGCTAATCCACTCAATTGATCAAGAAATTCAAGTATAATCAGTTGCATGTCTCAAGTTTATTGATTATCCATGCATACATAGTGAAGTGGTAAGTTTAATTTTCTGAAAAGATGAATTTTAGAATAAGGGGTTAAACCCAAATGCGATTTCTTGTATCTATTGTGGGAAATCTGAGTTAGAATTGCTTTCTAGAACAAGAATCATGTTTGATTTTAAGTTGTATGAGAAGTAGTAGTGAAAACCCACTTTGTGAAATTGTGTTACGACTAGGAAGATCATAATGATTATGAATGTATGTTATCTTGATATGTGATCTTGTTGTAATACTTAACTACTAGATAAACTATTGTAGGAGGAAATGGTTATGCAACTAGGATAGATGTGAATGTTGGATGATGAAGAACTAGTAAAATTGTGCTTTAAAGACTTGTACCTTATACTTAATGATGATGCCTACTAAGTGTTCGATGAAATGCTTAAGAGAATGAATTGTATGTGTAACATGTAAAATCGTAGAATGAAGTAAATAGACTAAACGAATGAATGAATGTTGTAATGTAGGCGTGAAAGAAGAAGGTACGAGCACTAGGAAAACGGAAGGCACGCAAGACCGAGGTATGTTCCATTGCATACAAAACTTTATTTAAATTTTGTTAATAATTATGATGAACAATCTTGGTTATAATGAATATGGTTTATAGTAAATGAATAACAAACCCCTTGTGGGTTTGATTATGTTAACGAAGGTTACGATAAGCTATGCAAGTCGACCGGTTCGAATTGAACAAGTCGAGTAAGTTTAAGGTACCATTCGTTTAGAACGGGTGGTCATGAAAGCAATAAAGAATGTATGAAATTCAATCCGGTTAATGGATGGAACGAAGGATTTATGTTGAAAGTAATCAACCCGATGTTACCGGGTCGTATGTGTACCATTGTATCTCATTATGAGAGCATATGCCAACCCATCTAGTTGGGTAAATCGTAAGCGTAAGAGAAATGAAAGAGTATAAACGAATGGAATTATATTGATGTTGTTGTAAGCGAATTAAGTATTATGATTAACTTTTTAAAGTTTGTTGTGAATGTAGGTAAATCCTCATCTTAGGCGACTTCGAGAATTGGAGCGAGCACGTGTTCTTGATATGTCATGCCAATCGCTTCCGCTAGTTTGCTTTAATGTTTTGTGTCAAACGCTTGTTTATTTTGCATAACTTTGTTAGTAGTCATACTTTTTAAAACTTGTTGTTTTGGTTTTAGTAGTATGTTGTCAAACAAACCGTAGTCTTGTATTTAGTTTTGATTATAATCTTAACAGGGGTATGCTCGTCTTATGGACGGGTCATGCCCAAATTTTGTTAAAAGCTTTTATGCATGTTGTTAAATGTAATGTCTTTTAATCAGTAAAGTTGATATTTATAAAGACGAATAAACGGTTCTTACATCATGTTGCACCGCTGCTGGAGTTTGGCCACACCATTACATCATCTTCACTCTCAAGAATCCTCCATTCTTCTGATTTTTTAGCCAAGTGACCCACATCATTTCACAATCAAGATTGTATACAGTCAAACTCAAGGGTGTTTCAAACTCTCAACTACAATAATCGATAATCAAATCATCGATAAAAACCCTAACTAACATCAGAACATTAACGAAATCATCCGACATTCAATGACTTCATCATAAGGTGGAAATAAAAAACAAATAAACAAACAACATGAAATCGTCTATCATAACCCTAACAAAAACAGGGAAAACCTAATGGATCTTCAAATCATGATAGAAAACTCTATACATCAAATAACACTAAATACATACGAAATCAAAGTACACCAAACCAATCAAACAGAATCAAACAATAAGAAGATCAAGGAATCAAACATTACCGTCGGTTGCAGAGTATTGGGTATTGAAGACGGATTGAAGGTTGTCGCACAGGGTTGATAGAGTTATGGAGGCAGATATACGGTGTAGGTACCTCTGTTGTCTCACGTAGGCGCACTTGAACTGAATATCTATTATCTTAAAGTTCTAAATTCAAAACCTGGTTCGATTAAAAGCGTAAATATGAAGCTTGATCAATACGTGGAATCTTACGCATCTTGGAATTGAAGAGAGAGGGTTTTGAACGGCAGGTGGGAACTGCGGAATTAGGCATTGCTCCATTGCGAATTCAGAGTTAGGGTTTTAATTATCAATTTAGGAGGAGAGTGGAGTTAGGGATTTGATCATCAGGAGATGAGGGTGGGATTGGATGGCTAATTAGAATGAGTAGAAGAAATTCGTCTATAGGCTTAACTAAAATACGACACGTGGCACGCGAGAGAGAGCCACAAATTAACTTTATCCGATTAACATGGTGCAGCAATCAAATCACTTGCAAAAAGAAAAAACTGTTAACAGATCAGTTGATTTAATTAGTGCAATTACTTCATCAAATTAACACATTAACAGTCCAAACAGAGATTGAGCATGAACAACTTACATAATTGTTAACCTTTAACAGACAACAACATTCTACTAATTAGGTTACCGAATTCCAGCAACACGGATCATCAACATGCATACAAATCCAAACCACTCGATTAACTGTATAATACACGTTATCACCATCCGATTAACCTGAATTTTCCTTGGTTACCAGATCACAAAATTCAGTAAACATTCAACGAATTCACAGATTATGAAATTCAGCAAACAAATCACTTGCAAAAAAATAAATAAATAAATGACTGTAACAAATTAATTGATTTCATCGGTGCAAATAACTTCATCAAATTAGCAAACAAATCACTTGTAAAATAAAATAAAAAAAATCTGTAACAAATTAACTGATTTCATTAGTAAAAATTCTTTTTGACCAGTTAATGAAGAGGGTATACCTGCAAACTTCAAGCAAAACCCTAAATAACATCCAGATCCAGCTGTCACCCAAGCACACCTTCATTCTTCTTCTGCGTTCAAATCAAAAATCGCCACCAACAATTAAAAAACCCTACCTTGATTTAAAAAATGCTGAATCATAATGTGACAAAGATGAAACCGAATCAGACCTAATCAACAAAACCAAGCCATCGAATTAGATTGTTTGTCACAAAAGATGAGATAAAACCCAAAACAATGCTTCAAGCACAAAAAAACTCGATTAACATTCAGATTAGATGTAAGCAAACGAATTATGGATGAATGATAGAAGAATCATAAGAAATTGAATGATCAATAAGATAACAAATCAAAGTACAACAAACCATTCAAACAGAATCGATCAATAAGATGATGAAGAAGTTATCGGAATCATTACCGTCGATGATGATCACTGTTGAATATTTGAAGATTGAATAAACCTCGGTGCATAGGATCGATTGAGAGCGCAGGAACCAGAATCCCCGATTAGGGTTTTGGAGTAATGATTTGAACAATTTGAGATAATGAGAGAGAGAGAGTATAGAAAACGTATATGTGATGAATGATGAGAGATGAGAGAGAATGAGAAAGAAACGTATGAAAGAAGCCTTCTCCAATCCTTGCATATGAGCAATGCCACATGTCCTATCATTAGAGTTTTGCCACATCATTGCTTAGGTGGATGCTTAGGTGGCTTGCACCATTGGGTGACATGTGTCCCCCAATGGTTTGCTTTATTAGAGATATAGATACCATATTCTTTTCAAAAAAAAAAATTTACAATACCATATTAAAAGTTCTAAAAATCCGTGAAGCCGAATTAAAAGATACACAAGTGAATTACATATACCAATAATATTATACACTAGCAGAAATAAAGGCACTACACAGCGGGGTTTCGGTCGGTTTCGATTTGGTTTCGTAGGAGATCAGCAATCAGTATAGCAACCTAAAAAATACCTTCTGAAGGATATCTACTCGTGTTTTACATCAATCAAAAACCATAAATAAAAATTTACATCAAACATGATCATTAAAATATGGAAAAATAACATATTAAAAGTCTTAATAAATGATAAACTAATTATTCTATAAAACATGTAAACATATCATTATTGTATTACGCCCTACTTGTGGTGTGCTTATATAAAATGTATATATGTATATACCTGCTTTGGCAAATAAAGTAAAGCAGGCAAAGGCGTAGCTCCCCCAATGTTTCGGTTAGAAGTGTAAAAATTTTTATTTTTCGTTCAAAAATTTTAAAATTATATAGGATTGTCCCCCCAGTTATTTTGGTTAAATATTTATACAATATATAAATTGGGTCACATGACTTTCCGCCCACTCGTAACTTTTGGTCAAACTCCGCCACTAAAAGCAGGTGACCATCTATCTATCTATCCATCCTTTTTTAGTTTCAGAATCTCAAAACATGTTAGCTTTCATATAACTCATATAACTCTCTCTCTCTCTCTCTCTCTAAACCCTAAGGGTAGGAGGGTGGGTGCGGCAAGGTGTGCGGGGTGGTTGTTTGCTGCGAGATGAATGTGCCACCAACAACGAATTGCCGCGTGGTGAAGGTGAATGTGGGGAGGTTCCGCATGCGGGGAAGAGGAGGGAGGGGGTAATGGTGGGCCCCACTCTTTCAAACAAATGATTTGGGTGAAACCACCCCTTATATTTTTTAAGCAAGTGTTGTAACACCTGGGTCACTTCAACCATCAAACAAATGCCAAACCAATGAAATATTGTATTTCATACTTGGGATTTGTAAAAATATGTGTATCGTTTGCACATATCAACTCTTGTTCGATATTAAGCTTTAAATCGCTTTCTAGAGGGTTATATGCGCTCTGATGCGTAAATATAACCAGTTTAATCCAATGAACACTCCGGAATAGTGAAATAGGCTTAACATACCTTAAATAACCTTTACATAACTTAGAAATAAGTTTTGAAGGCTTTGGTATGGCAAAAACAAGTTAATTCGCCTACAGGGACTAAACTTAACAAATTGCGAAAGTATGCCAATTTGAACAGTAACGAACATTCCGGAGCATGACCATAAGTTAAACACACCTTAAATATCCTTTATATAGCTTAGAAATAGGCTTTGAGGGGTTCGGTGTGCTAAAATAAACTTTTGGGTCATTCAGGGACTAAAAGCATCAAAAAGTGCACAAGTTTGCATTTTCGCGCATAACTTACGTTCTGAATACATCCGGACATCCAAAAATTTATTTAAGCACTATAATATTTTATTTTAGTGTTTGGCATAAGAAAAATCCATTCGTCACGCCATTTGGATCGTTTTTCGCGCTTATGCGCATTCCGTCTTAATTAAGCGAACATCGCGATCGTACGACCAAACGAACCGACATCCTTGATATTTTTGAGCATGTTTTGAGTTCCGTATACTTTAACTTCATTTTAGAGCCTTGAAATGAGGTTAACGGGGTTCAAACGCATCGAAAATAGCTCAAACGGGCTGTAGGGACCATTTCTGCAATTTTTGAAACTTTGCTGAAACTGACCCATGGTGGCGTAGCGCGAGCATCCCCTGGCTATGCAGTCGCGCTACGCGAGCACCTCATCTGAACAGAAAACCAGATTCAATGTATTAACAGCTGTTAAACTCCCAACCACACACCCACACTTGCCCTTTCAGTTCATGAGAGGCCATTTTTAGTCACCACAACATTCCAACAAGTGTACGCCTTAGATTCGATCACGGTTTCCAAGAAACGATCCTAACGGTTCGGGAAATCCTATAAATACCCAACCCCCTTCATAGCCAAACCCACTTGAAATCTGAGATTTCTCTAAGTTGGGGTGTTTCATCACCTCATACCTGAGAATACTTGGATTATCAATCTTGCGGGGACCCTTCGTAAGTATTCCTTCGTTCTTTTATTGCTTTTCGAGTCCGAGAGTAAAACTTTGTTTGACTTTCTGCATTGACCAGTTTATGGTCAATGCGAAGTTCGTTTGAACTTCGCAACGTGATTGTAATCACGATGGATATAGTCCCTTGTGACTATGCCTACTGATTACCACGTTGTCTAGGGTCGTAAGGGTAAGCGATCTAATAAATCGCTTATACCTTCGAACCCGACCCATTTGGTCGATCATTAGGATCCGACCAAATACTTTTGGTGACCATAGTATATAGGGAATAACCTTCCAAGGTTATACCTTATGGTCGCTTCGTTTAAAGTAGTTGTATGATAGGTAGTTTATATGCCATAGGTAAATTAACAAAATACCCCTTTGATGCCAAAATTCATTTTAAACATATGTAACATAACATTTGACATCTAAACTGATTTGAAAACAATATTAGACATGTTAAGGCTTATGTTACTTGTCATAGGACTAGTTAGGCGGTCCGAACGCGTTTCACGCGAACGACGCGTTAAAGTAGCATAAGCTACCTAAACGGGTCGTAATGGGTCGTAAACATTTAGGTTAGGTTTCATTTAGTATGTAGGCTTTGTTAAACCATCTGACACGAGTCTCCATACTCGTTTGGTTTACGAACCCTCATTCTATCTAAGTCTTCCGATTTAGGTCCGGTTTATTAACATAGTTACCTATATTAGGTGCCGTTTGATTCCGTGATCTCTAGAATTGCTTGGTGGTTATCTTAGGACTTCTGAGCAATCTCAAGTGAGTACATAGACCCCTCTTTTACTGTTTTTCAAACGTTTTGGGGTGGAACACATGTGCCTACTTGTTACTTTCATGCTTTCACATCATATACCTGCTATGTTCATTAGTACATTTATAGTACATGAATGCATTACATTTTATGCTATGTATGCCCATTGTGTGCGTACTTAGTACATTGCCTTACATTACATGCTATGTATGCCCATTGTGTTCGTACTTAGTACATTGCCTTACATTACATGCTATATATGCCCATTGTGTGCGTACTTAGTACATTGCCTTACATTACATGCTATGTATGCCCATTGCGTGCGTACTTAGTACATTGTTATACATTACACTATATGCTATGTATGTCCTTTGTTTCATACTTAGTACATTGTTATTCATCATATGCTTACATTTTGGATACACATTACATGATTTACATTAGACATGAACATTTTACTTTGGTAGTTTGGTTTGAGAAAGTGATTAAGTAACGAGGCGTGTGTAATATGATACAAGCATGGTGGATACGCCGCTGGTACTTCCTATATATAAGTGTTTGTATGGTATTACATATCGTAGCGTTATTTGAATCATTTCAGTTTGAGACATATAACATTTTATACAAATAACATACTTTTTACAAGACATTGATTTACAAACAACTTATCTTATACAAACTCATTTTACATGGTTATTCATTTAACCATACATTATTCTTTTATTTATACATATCATCTGATCTTATCGTTTTTCAAATGATTTACAAGACAAAGCAAATTACAAGGTTCATGACTAAACATTTTCTCAAACATAAGTCATGAATTCTGTTTTCACAAAACCTATGTATCTCACAGGCATTTTTATGCTGACGTACCTATTTTCACATGTGTTTTCAGGAGATGATGCATAGGACTTATCAAGACATACTTAGGCGGACTTTGCCTTAGTGACTTAAAACGAAACTTTAATTACCATGGATTTGAAACGATTAATTCTGTTACAACACTCCCCGACGTTTCTGCCACGTTTCGTTGATTTACGTGGTCGGGGTGTGACAGAAAAGATGGTATCAGAGCCAATGGTTATAGGGAATTAGGTTATTAGTAATACTTTGACCTAGTCTATAACCTTCCTAGGACCCTAAGGCGAGTTTACTTGCGTTTAGTCATAAAACAATACTGTCACCTATCCTTAGGCGACGACCACAACAAGAACATAAATTTCAAAAACCGCTTTGAAAACTAATCATCTGTTCTAGGATGATTGATTTCTAGGTTTTGAACCCTCTGTTATATGGTTTTGAACCCTCTGTTATAAGGTTTTGAACCCCTTTGAATTTTCAAAACTCTCGTCAAAGTTTTGGGTCCTAAATAGTGTGAACACGTGCAAACTGGAAGAGTGAATGCATGTACCCTGGGTTTTCTATCTAAGGCTAGAGTGTTCGTACAAATCCACATAATCGGACCAGCCACTCTTACCTGGGAACTCTTGGGGTGAGTGTCCACTTATAGGCGAGCATGTCTTCGCGATACATTATGAGGATCTATTTGCTTTGACTCAGCCTTTGTGTTGTTTGTTTGCTTCGTGGTTCAAACAAATGACCATCACCCATGATTTTTGGTCGGTAATTGTAACATCATATTCTTACCCAATGCCATTTCATTTGTCTTCTCTCTTGTTTCCCCTTTTAGAATGCCTCCACGACGCGAAAATCCGGTATCTATTGAAGAGCTGGCAGCTGTCATTACACAGCAAATGACTGCTGCGATCCCGAACATCGTTGCTCAATCTCACCAAGCTCTCAACAACAATAATGCCCTCTGCAAGTTCAAGACGTTCAACTCGGCTAAGCCATCAAAGTTTTCTGGGTCTCAAGGAGCGATTGCACTTCTGCAATGGTTCGAGAGTCTAGAGAGCACCTTCAGGCATGTTCAATGTCCAAACGAGCGAAAAGTAGATTTCGCATCTAGTGTCTTTGAGAAACGAGCTTTGACGTGGCGGAACGGTGTGGTAAGAGATAGGGGTGCCGAAGTGGCACTGGCTCAAACGTGGGAAGAACTTAGAGCACTGATGATGAAGGAATTCTGTCCTCGTCATGAGATCAGGGCCTTGGAAAGGGAATTCGACGATCTTAAGCAAGACAGCGGTGAACATCGAGCCTACACTGATCGATATGAGGAGTTGAGCCTGTTGTGTCCTACTATGGTTACGCCTTTGGATAAGGTGATCGAAAAATACATTGATGGTCTCCCTGACTCAGTTCAGGACATTGTTACTAGTAGTAACCCCACTACGGTTAGGCAGGCCATTGAGCTATCTGCAACTTTGACTGAATCTTAGATCAGAAAACATAAACTTTTTCGAAAGGGTGACAAGAAACCAATCGAGGAATCAAAGACCATGGATGAACAGACTGGATCCCCTGAGAAGTCTAAGAAGCGTAAGGCTTCGCAGAATTCTGCGATTGCTGCTCAACCCAACCAAAACACCCGCAACCAACCAACTCAACCTCCTGCAAGGAAACCTTATGCCGGTACTGCACCGATATGCGACAAATGTAATGCACACCACTTAGCTCACCTACAGTGTCGTTTATGTGCATCATGTGGGCGAATCGGTCACCTGGCAAATGCTTGTCGATTTACCCCAAACCAAGGTGGTCCAAAGCAACCTCAAGTAAATCCTGCTCAAGCTCGTCTTCCACTAGGTCCTTGCTTCAACTGTAGCGAGATGGGCCATTTCCGAAGAAATTGCCCAAAGCTTGCTAATGTGAATCCAGCGCAGGGATGAGCATCGGACCAACTAGAAGACAATGTTGTTTAGAGATAATCAAGCCTTATGTATTATTTTCTTTTGTGGTCAAGGTCCATGAAACAGTTGTTGTTGTTTATAAATAAATCTTTTTATTTAACATTACAATGTACAAATGTGATGGCATGTATAAACAACGTATCCCCTACAATACCGACAATCAAGGAGCCGTATTCCTTGAAGAACAGATTACCCCCCCCCCTAAAATCTTTCCATTTTATAATCTCTTGCGATTTCCCACAAAAATCCTAAGTACCCGTTTCTTCCAAGGAAACGAAGTACAAGGCGCAAGTTGCAACTCTGTACGAATACCCAAAGTACCACTATAAATTCTTAATAGGGTACCTAAGGGTATTTCCGTATATTCAAATTATTGTACCTTAATTCGAATATTGTGTTTTCTTGAAAACGAAATCGAATTTTTGGAAGATCTTTCTATCTTCATAGTTAGATTCTTGCTAATGTTTAAAGTACCAAATGAAATCCATGAAATGGATTCCTAGTGTGCTTTAAATGCATGTACGTAATTAACAAAACAAAACTTACAAATTAAAGATCTAGATAAACAATTTTGTAGTTATGTGACTATGTGTTTATGCATCTTGTCTTTCCATTTATGCATTTTGTGTTTTTGTATACTCTGGATATTCGCTATCCAAATCCTCGTAAAATCTTTCATACCTTCATATGAGGGATTCGTAGTAGGATATTCAAAAAGGTACTATCTTAAATCCTTAATGGACTTCTACGTTGTAGTTAAGTCCCTTGGATTATAAAGTACTATTCCAAAGTTTAAGGACAACATGTGTTGATATAGTTGAAGAGATTGGTTCGACAATCTAGTTAAAGACATCCTACGTCGATGTAGTTAAATATTCCCCGTGGGTAGTTTAGTTAAATAGATCATTTGTTTGATCTAAGAGATTGGTTCGACAATCTAGTTGAATATATCATACGTTGATATAGTTAAAAAGGCCCTCTGGTGGTCTAGTTAAAGAGATCCTTCGTCGATCTAAGTTAAAGAGATTGGTTCGACAATCTAGTTGAATATATCATGCGTTGATATAGTTAAAAAGGCCCTCTGGTGGTCTAGGTAAAGAGATCCTACGTCGATCTAAGTTAAATAGATTGGTTCGACAATCTAGTTAAAGACATCCTACGTTGATGTAGTTAAATATTTCTCTTGGGTAGTTTAGCTGAAGAGATTGTTCGTTGATCTAATCCTTTGGTGACCTAGTTAAAGAAACTCTATTGCAGTCAAGTTAAATCACCACAGGATTATTCGTTTGATTTTTTTCCCATACGCATTATGAAATGAACTGTGCGGACTGTGCAAGGAAGTACGTAATTATGGAGGCCTACATAATTATGGAATTCAGTGCACAGAAACCACAGGAAGTTTTGTCATGTGTAAAGACCAATAGTGGCAAGAGTAATGATACAGGAGAAGTCTTGGACTTTAACCGATGTCATTTTATCTTACACTTCCCAATCGTAAATTTAAGTTTCCTATGATAAGTCTTCATGGGAAACGTTCTCCTATCCATAGTTTGAAACTCCATGTTTTGCTGCTACAACGACTTCACTTTGAGGGTTGACACTTTCGCTAAGAATCCTAACATGGCCCAGAGTTTTACTTAAGGGCTTAATGGATTTGTCTGAAGGCGAAACCGTCACAGCTGTCTTCACAAGTTTCCTCTAAAACTAAATTTCGGGACGAAATTTCCTAAAGTAGGGGAGACTGTAACACCTGAGTCACTTCAACCATCAAAAAAATGCCAAACCAATGAAATATTGTATTTCATACTTGGTATTTGTAAAAAATATGTGTATCGTTTGCACATATCAACTCTTGTTCGATATTAAGCTTTAAATCGCTTTCTGGAGGGTTATATGCGCTCTGATGCGTAAATATAACCAGTTTAATCCAACGAACACTCCGTAATAGTGAAATAGGCTTAACATACCTTAAATAACCTTTACATAACTTAGAAATAAGTTTTGAAGGCTTTGGTATGGCAAAAACAAGTTAATTCGCCTACAGGGACTAAACTTGACAAACTGCGAAAGTACGCCAATTTGAACAGTAACGAACATTCCGGAGCATGACCATAAGTTAAACACACCTTAAATATCCTTTATGTAGCTTAGAAATAGGCTTTGAGGGGTTCGGTGTGCTAAAATAAACTTTTGGGTCATTCAGGGACTAAAAGCGTCAAAAAGTGCACAAGTTTGCATTTTCGCGCATAACTTACGTTCTGAATACATCCGGACATCCAAAAATTTATTTACGCACTATAATATTTTATTTAAGTGTTTGGCATAAGAAAAATCCATTCGTCACGCCATTTGGATCGTTTTTCGCGCTTATGCGCATTCTGTCGTAATTAAGCGAACATCGCGATCGTACGACCAAACGAACCGACATCCTAGATATTTTTTAGCATGTTTTGAGTTCCGTATACTTTAACTTCATTTTAGAGCCTTGAAATGAGGTTAACGGGGTTCAAACGCAACAAAAATAGCTCAAACGGGCTGCAGGGACCATTTCTGCCATTTTTGAAACTTTGCTGAAACTGACCCATGGTGGCGTAGCGCGAGCATCCCCTGCCTATGCAGTCGCGCTACGCGAGCACCTCATCTGAACAGAAAACCAGATTCAATGTATTAACAGTTGTTAAACTCCCAACCACACACCCACACTTGCCCTTTCAGTTCATGAGAGGCCATTTTTAGTCACCACAACATTCCAACAAGTGTACGCCTTAGATTCGATCATGGTTTCCAAGAAACGATCCTAACGGTTCGGGAAATCCTATAAATACCCAACCCCCTTCATAGCCAAACCCACTTGAAATCTGAGATTTCTCTAAGTTGGGGTGTTTCATCACCTCATACCTGAGAATGCTTAGATTATCAATCTTGCGGGGACCCTTCGTAAGTATTCCTTCGTTCTTTTATTGCTTTTCGAGTCCGAAAGTCAAACTTTGTTTGACTTTCTGCATTAACCAGTTTATGGTCAATGCGAAGTTCGTTTGAACTTCGCAACGTGATTGTAATCACGATGGTTATAGTCCCTTGTGACTATGCCTACTGATTACCACGTTGTCTAGGGTCGTAAGGGTAAGCGATCTAATAAATCGCTTATACCTTCGAACCCGACCCATTTGGTCGATCATTAGGATCCGACCAAATACTTTAGGTGACCATAGTATATAGGGAATAACCTTCCGAGATTATACCTTATGGTCGCTTTGTTTAAAGTAGTTGTATGATAGGTAATTTATATGCCATAGGTAAATTACCAAAATACCCCTTTGATGGCAAAATTCATTTTAAACATATGTAACATAACTTTTGACATCTAAACTGATTTGACAACAATATTAGACATGTTAAGGCATATGTTACTTGTCATAGGACTAGTTAGGCGGTCCGAACGCGTTTCACGCGAACGACGCGTTAAAGTAGCATAAGCTACCTAAACGGGTCGTAATGGGTCGTAAACATTTAGGTTAGGTTTCATTTAGTATGTAGGCTTTGTTAAACCATCTGACACGAGTCTCCATACTCGTTTGGTTTACGAACCCTCATTCTATCTAAGTCTTCCAATTTAGGTCCGGTTTATTAACATAGTTACCTATATTAGGTGCCGTTTGATTCCGTGATCTCTAGCATTGCTTGGTGGTTATCTTAGGACTTCTGAGCAATCTCAAGTGAGTACATAGACCCCTCTTTTACTGTTTTTCAAACGTTTTGGGGTGGAACACATGTGCCTACTTGTTACTTTCATGCTTTCACATCATATACCTACTATGTTCATTAGTACATTTATAGTGCATGATTTCATTACATTTTATGCTATGTATGCCCGTTGTGTGCGTACTTAGTACATTGCCTTACATTACATGCTATGTATGCCCATTGTGTGCGTACTTAGTACATTGCCTTACATTACATGCTATGTATGCCCATTGCGTGCGTACTTAGTACATTGTTATACATTATACTATATGCTATGTATGTCCTTTGTTGCATACTTAGTACATTGTTATTCATCATATGCTTACATTTTGGATACACATTACATGATTTACATTAGACATGAACATTTTACTTTGGTAGTTTGGTTTGAGAAAATGATTAAGTAACGAGGCGTGTGTAATATGATACAAGCATGGTGGATACGCCGCTGGTACTTCCTATATATAAGTGTTTGTATGGTATTACATATCGTAGCGTTATTTGAATCATTTCAGTTTGAGACATATAACATTTTATACAAATAACATACTTTTCACAAGACATTGATTTACAAACAACTTATCTTTTACAAACTCATTTTACATGGTTATTCATTTAACCATACATTATTCTTTTATTTATACATATCATCTGATCTTATCGTTTTTCAAATGATTTACAAGACAAAGCAAATTACAAGGTTCATGACTAAACATTTTCTCAAACATAAGTCATGAATTCTGTTTTCACAAAACCTATGTATCTCACAGGCATTTTTATGCTGACGTACCTATTTTCACATGTGTTTTCAGGAGATGATGCATAGGACTTATCAAGACATACTTAGGCGGACTTGTGCCTTAGTGACTTAAAACGAAACTTTAATTACCATGGATTTGAAACGATTAATTCTGTTACAACACTCCCCGACGTTTCCGCCACGTTTCGTTGATTTACGTGGTCGGGGTGTGACAAGAGTGGTGTATGAGAGATGAATAGACATGACACATCATGATTGGGTGAGTGAAAATCCCCCCCCCCCCATCTAATGAGGGGTGCGCCCCCTTCACTACGATAGTCTTCAAATGGTAATGTTGATGACCAGCAGTCATGGCCGGCCCTGAGGGTGGGTGGGGGGGGGGGGGCACCGGCCAGAGCCCAATATTTCGAATGACACGTTATTTAAAAAAATTTGATATGTATATGTAAAAAAAATAAATTAATAGGGTATAACAATACAAACACCAACATAGGCCCACTTACAAAACTATTTTTAAGGTTTAGATTAGTTATTAGCTCATTATCATTAGGTTTAGACCTCTCAATGCCCAATTTCGATAAGGCCTAAAGGCACGTCTTTTAGACCTCGAACATGGTACACAAATTCTCAGAACCGGCGGCAGCAGCGATAGATCAGTTAATCGGCGAGGGTTTCCGACGACTGCATGTCGTCTATTTTGTTAGATCCAATCTAATGGTGGTCCTTGGGTGGTTATTTTGATGGCGATTAAGCCATGGCAGAAGAAATCGAGCTCCGATCCGTCATGCAGTTATAGATTGGGGATGGTTTGGTTTGGTTTGACTATCACCGAAACCGGTGGTGGCATGTGTTCTCACGCTTAACAACCAGCCAAGAAACATTGTATGGGGAACCAATAATTTTCCAAAAAGGAAAAACTTTTGCCTTTTCATTTTACGGACGACGGTAGCGGTATAGCCACCTCAAATGGTGGTAGACGATGTACAAAAAGAAATTGCAATGTGGATGTGAGTGAAACGTAGAAAAAAAACCCAGCCAATAGCTAGTTGTGACGCAGTTGGCTAGCTAGGTGGCACTCTTAATCCAATTTAGTAAATGTAACATGGTTGTAAAAATCCTGACTCCGATTAGTCGTCCATTAATCACTAATTATAGGTTCACCGATTAACAGCCGATTAATCATTTGGCGGTCCTATTTTGTCTAGATGCTGGCCAAAATTCAACCAAACCTTATAAACTTCTTCCAATTACTTAAATAAATGTGTCAATGAGTGGTTAAAAAATATCTGATTTAGAAAACTACATATAAAAATGTGTGTGTATATATATAACCAAAAATTACATATAAAAATCTTGAGCCGATTAATTTATATTAATCCCGATTAATCACTAGTCGGTACCCCACCACCCAACTAGCACCTAACGATTCTTGCAACACTAGTTATTGTGTATAATATAATAGCCAACTAACAAAGTAACACTAGTCAAGTGCCAACTTCTACTAGAAACCTAGAAAGGTGCCAACTTCTAGAAACCTAAAAAGATGCCAACTTCTGGAAGAAGACCATGCATGGATAAATTAACATTTTACTATAGCAAATGATTTTGTCCCTATAACAATGTACTTGAAGATAGACATGAAAGGATGCTTTCGCCTTTTATGATTGAAAATGGTTTTGAACGAGTCAAGGGCGCCCAACTTTACAAGTTGATCATCGTCCTTTTCAAGTCAAGAAATATTGGGGTGTGTATTATTCCTCTTCACAATGGTTCCATTCATAAAAGACAAAATTCACTGATTATATTATTTGTTTTTAGTTGAAGTGTTATTTAACTCTCTGCAGTTAATTTTTGAATATTATTGTTGTGAGTTAAAAAAATAAAGAGTAAAATGCACGGATAGTCCCTGTGGTTTGGTGAAATTTCACCTTTAGTCCCAAACTTTTCAAAATTACACTCTTAGTCCCTGTGGTTTGACAAGTTGTTACTCGGATAGTCCCCAAAGCGGATGGAGATTAGTTTTTCTGGTTAAGTTGGTGTGAAATGACAAGGACTATCCGAGTAACAACTTGTCAAACCACAGAGACTATCCGAGTAACTTGTCAAACCACAGGGACTATCCGAGTAACCTTCATCCGCTTTGGGGACTATCCGAGTAACAACTTGTCAAACCACAGGGATTAACAGTGTAATTTTGAAAAGTTGGGGACTAAATGTGAAATTTCACCAAACCACAGGGACTATCCGTGCATTTTACTCATTTATTTTTATGGGTAAGTGACTCCATTCGTTTATAAGAAAATAAAACTTTCATTTTTTTTTTATTTTTACTAAGATTATAAATAGTGGGCTCCATTTTATTAAAAACGTGCACCCATTAAATAAACATCGGACACAAATGTTAGGCCAAAAAATAGCACCATATGCTTCTTAAAAATTGAAACAGCTGAAAGGGGTATGTAAATATTAAAAGACTACATGAGGTTCGAACTCGTGTCTGCCATATTATATGTACAGACGTTTTCAAAGGGGTATGTAAATATTATATATGAATATATACAAACAGATTTTTTTTATTTTGCGACAGTTTGGGTGTCAGGAAAGGCTTGTGTTAATTGGGGGATTATATATTCTTTTTCTTTTTGAGTCCCTGTATTTTATAGAGGTAATTTTGTCATTTAACAAAACTTAACAACAAAATTCTAACTGCGTTAGAAATTTGGACTCAAATGGTTAAAGAAAATGCTTATGGGGACTCAGGTCGTTAAACTTTTTGCTTTTGGACTCAACTAGTTAAAACCTATAAAACAAAAGAACTCAAAAAGTAATTTACCCTATTAAAAGGCTACATGAGGTTCGAACTCGTGTCTGCCATATTATATATACAAACATTTTCAAAGGGGTAATGTAAATATTATATATTATATATGAATATATACAAACAGATTTTTTTTATTTTGGGCCCCTAAAAATGTTGGACCCTGTTTGGTGAAACACCTTGCTCATCCTATGGGCCGGGCTTGACTCTTCTAATAATAAACGAAACAGAACATGGCTTCAGAAAATATATGAAATTGTCATGCTAATGTATATACATAAAGATAATGAAATTTTGCTTCTTGTTAAGGACGTTGGAAAATGTAAATTTTATAGGTATGCCTTTTGCTGGAAAACTGTAAATTCTTTAAGTATGAGCGTATTAAACCAGGATGTTCCAAAAGTATGCATGGCAACCGTAAATTAACATGATGCATATTTTTTTTATTTTATTATTTGATTAGATCCATTATTGGACATGGGTTTACGGTGAAACTAACATGTTTGTATATGTTGCCATCAAGCCCAAGAGCACGAGCGAGCACGAGCATGAAATTTGATCTCAACCAACATCGATTCCTTTTATTTATTATAAAACTTAACACATAAATTACATAGTCCCTAACCATCTATTTATACTAAAATAAACTATACTGATCATACTCAAATACTTCTTTCAATTATAATCTATTACTAATTCATATTATTTGCTCTAAATATTATTTCTACAAATTAAAAACCCACAAAATAATTCAAAACATTCAAATAATTAATTAAATACTAATTAACTAATATTGCCACTTTGACCCCTTCAACTACGTTTTAGGATTAAAACCTTCAAATGAGGAAAAACGAAGCTTTTTCACCAAAATTTTCAACTTTAAGCACATCCACAAGTAGATATCCTCACCGGAGCTCTGATACCATTGTAGGAACAGTTTGGCTATGCAAATAGACGTGAAATGTGCATAGTGAATATCAACGTCATCATTATAAGCGCGGAGTTCAAATAACAACGATGTGTAACGCGTAGTTTCCAAATATCTATTTCTTTATAAATTTCGGCAGCACTTGGTGAAAACAATTTCTTTATAAATTTCGACAACACTTCGTTAATACAAGTTTCAAATTTACAAAGCTCTCCAAAACATGAATTATTAGCTCATGCGCACGAAGGACATATATATTGGCTTGAAAGAACACTGTTTAAATACCCAAGTTTTTGTTTGTGAAAAACACTTGGTTTTAAAGGAAAGCAGTAACATAGAGTATTTACAACTATGAGGCCGAATAGCTGAAATTAACCAAAATTGATCATTTCCAACCGAACAACTGATAGAAACATGTTTTGTCCGGGGCTTTGGTGAAAATGTCAGCTTTCTAGAGATCGGTGTGGATGAGCAGCACTTTGATGTAGCCTTTCTCAAAAGCATCTCTAATAGCATGAATCCTGATTTCAATGTGCTTTGTCTTTGAGTGGTAAATGGGATTTCTAATTATCCCAAGACATGCATCATTGTCAATGAAAATCAGCGTTTGCATGAAATTGAAACCATAGTCGATCAGCTGATGTTGGATCCACAAGACTGGAGAGCGGTAGCTAGTGGCAGTAGTGTATTCGACATCGCTATAAATTGCGATACTATTGTTTGATTATTGTTTTGCCATGAGATCAAATGATTTCCCAACTATTGAGATCCTCCAGATACAGAGCGACGAGTCATTTTGCAACCACCATGATCATCATCAGAGTAAGCCACCAAGTCAAAATTGTTATCACTTGGATACCATAAGCCAAGAGTTGGTGATTCCTTAAGGTAACCGAAGATACTTTTTATAGCTAATTCATAAGACTCTATAGGATCAGCAAACTGCAAACCTGGTATCCGGGTGGCTGGTAGTGAGATACATCAAAGAACCGATCATTGATCTATAGACACAACGAGTAATAGGTTTTCTAGACAAATCGGGTGTGAGAGAGGTTTGAAAAGCAACAAGAATTTTCTTGGGTGTGCAGTCAAATATTTTGTACTTTTCAACAATGTCTCGAATGTACTTGGCTTGGTAGATCAGAATGCCATCATCTTGTTGCTTAACTTCCAGCCCTAAGAAGGATGCAAGTTCACCCATTATGCTCATTTCGAACTTAGCTTTCATCACCTTCTCAAATTTGTGCACAACTTGTCATTCGATGATCCGAAAATGATATCTTCAACATAAACTTGAACAAGCATGTTATCATATTCGAATGTTCTTTTGAAAAGAGTCATATCGATCTACCCTCGTGGAAACCCATTCTCTAGAAGATATTTGGACAAAGTTTCATACAAGGCTCTGGGGGCTGGTAAGGACCATACAATGCTTTCTCAAGTTTGTAATATCTTTTTGGGTAGATTGGATTCTCGAAACATGGAGATTTACACATATGCACTTCCTCCATCACTTACCATACAAGAAAGCAGTTTTAACATCAATCTGGTAGACTTTGAAGTTCTTGTAAGCTGCATGAGCTAAAAAGATTCGAATTTCTTCAAGTTGAGTGACTGGACCAAACACCTTATCGTACTCGATTCCTTCCTCTTGTCTAAAACCTTTAACTACTAGACTTGCTAGTTTTGATCAACGATACCATGATCATCCATCTTGTTTTTTATACACCCACTTCGTTCCTATTGGATATTTTCCTTCTGGTAGCTCGACCAACTCTCACACTTTCAGTTTTCAAAACTTATTGCGTTCTTCTTGCATGGCATCAATCCAACTTGAATCTAATAAACCGTGCTCAGCTGTGGGTGGAACTTCTTGAGAGAGAAAAGTTGTATGAATGACTTCAGCAAACCGGTTTTACTTCTTGTTTTAAAACCGTTGGATATTAATCCGATGATGATTTCTTGTCGGTGATTTCGTAGAGAAACACAGTTTGGACCCGAATGATGCTCAACATTGACTAGCATCTTCATGAGATGTTGATTAGGAATTGAATTCACATTAATAGAGGTTGAATCACTTGACACATTATGTTGCGAGCTAAGGGGATCATTTGCAACAGAGGTTGAAGCTACATCATTTGGAAGTACAACTTATGTTTGAGCATAACCAACCGATTGCTGAGAAGGAGAAATTACAACACCCGAGAAAGATGGGCTAATGAGAGATGGTCTAGACGAATCTTCATCATTAGATGAATCAACATTTCCAACATTTGTAGTAGAATCAATCGTTTGATCATCACTTGGAGGAAGTAACATATTATTGAAAATTACATCTGCATCATAGTAAGATTCTACTATGACTTTTGTTCTTTTGTTGTAGACCATGCATTTCTCGATAAATTAAAGTCTTTGGACGGAAGACCACGAACAAATCTTTACTTCACAAGACAATTGATATTCTTGAAATAACATGCCCACAACGTCTATTCCATAAAATACTTCTAAGTCTGATGTCTTCGGCACAAGGCTAGTCAAATAATTCATTTTGAAGGACTCATCAGGCTCTAGGATATATTTGTTATTCCTCTTGGGGGGGGTGGGCTTCTTCAAAATAAGATATTCAGGAACTTCAAGCACTGCCATTCGTCTATCACAGACTTGACACACAGACAAGAGATTGAAGCACAACTCAGGTACAAGGATTATATCTTCAAGAGTAAGATCTCCGTGAACAACATTCCCACGTCGAATAATCTTCCCTCCTTTTTCATCACCTGTAAAGCCAATGAACCCACCATTTTTGTTTTTTAAATCAGACAAGAGCTCCTTCAGCCCAGTCATGTGACGAGAGCATCCACTATCTAAATACCAACGTCTACAAATAGTCCTTCTAGATACACTATATCATAAAAGATAAATAATGACAGATTAGTACCCAAGTTGGTGTAAACTTAGGTCTACCATGATTACCTTCTTTTATATTATGTGTTTCTGCCCATAAACATGTTCTTTTGAAAAAAAAATCATGGATTATTTAATATTGAAAGATTCTTTTTTCTAATTGATCACAATTATGAATATGATTATTAATGTTCTTAATCGTAAAATATTGTTCACGATCAATCCCTACTTTACAGTTTCTAATACATATCCCATGATCCCACATTTAAAACAATATATGTGTCTAAAATGGTTATTTCTTCTGTATGTAGAAGTCTGAGAAATTGAGAATTGTGATTGTGATTGTTAAGTGTCCTTTGACTTGGATTGATTTCATTTCTTGTGGGCTTTCTCAATCTTGTATTCAATTCTGCTCTTGTCATTTGATTCTTCATTGGTTAAATCTTTGGACCATGAAGAGGTGATTGTTATAGTTGTGCCTTCTTCTTCTTCTGAATCATGACACTGCTTGATGAATGTAATATTTGGAAATTTTCAACCGTTGCACACTTTCGATCATTTCCGTGTTTATTAAAATTTTGTATTTTATTTACGAAATATGTAATCCTATGATCGAGCAAAATGATATTCATGACATTTTCGAAAGAAAATCCAAGTTACATATGCCATTATATCCTTCACATGGCCTAAAAAATGTGTTAGAAGGATTCGAAATGGCAAACAAGTGATAATAAAAGTCCAGGGGCTAAATCTGTCAAAAAATAAATAAAAAATTGCATCTGGGGGGCCTTGTGGACCGCAAGACCTAAGCCTTACGGTCCGTAAGGCATGCCCAGACAGCAAATTTTGGTTAAGACACATGTTAGGACACTAATCCACACTTGGTAACACTTGTCATCACCTCCTTGATCCTCAATTAGTATAGATAGCCTTGAATTCTTCACATTTTCTTCACACCACTTCAAAACATCTCAAAGTCAAAGTGTGAAGTTATTTTTTCTTATCTTCTTGGAGCTTGCTTTTGCACTTGAGGCCTCCATTCCTTAGTTCTAATCCTTCTTCCAAACACAAGTAAGTGTTTCTCCTAGTCTATTTCATTAAATAGGTAGTTATGAGCCAAAAGTCAAGCAAATTGACTTTTGCTTTGACTTTTGGTTCTTACCATTTTGGTCAAGTCAAAATTCAAAATGAAATTTGCTACGTGATCATAATAACAAAGGTATTAATCTCTCGCGATAATACCCTCTGATCATCACGTTTAGTAGGCGAATTGACGATTCAAACTTTTACGAAATATAAGTCAAAAAATGCATAAAAATGTAGTTTACGACGAATGAGTTTCTAATTATTAAAACTTAAAGTTTTGACACTAAATCATTTTTACAAATTTATTAGACATGTCTTAGCATGTCAAGCTCGTCATTTCTAGTTAGTACGTATTCCTTAGTCGAAAGTCAAGCGGTTTAACTTCTGCTTTGACTTTTGAATCTGACCCGTTTGGTCAACCTTAGGATCTTACCAAGCCCATTTATATGACTATAGTAATATAGAGAATAACCCTTGAAGGTTATAACTTATGGTCATGTTGTTTGATGGGTTAAGTGACGTGTCAACTTTCGGTACTTTTAAAATGGTCAAAATGCCCTTTTGCGTAAAATAAATTTTAAACCTACACGGGCAATAGTTTTGACATATAAACTGATCATACAACATTAGTAAATGTTTTTTGACATATCGGACACGTCATAGGACTTAGTAGACCATCTAGGCCCGTAATTACGCATACGACACCTTAAAGTGGCGTAAACCATTTTAACAAGTCATAACGTGTCAAAACACCTATAGACACTTTAAAAATCAGAATGTAAGGTTAATAAATCATATTACATGAGATCCTTCACTCGTTTGATTTTAAACCTCATTCTAACCTTCTTCTGTTTTAAGCCACAATACTCTATAACAATCTGATACATTAGGAAACACTTGAGCTTTGCATACACGATTAAGCAAGACATCTACTCAAGCCGTGAGTACATAGTTCCCCTTTTTCTTAAACCTTTGGGGTGATTCATATGTGCTAAAACTATCTTTCAAATCTATATATTTACTATGCATGACTTATGTGAGAACATAGTTCTCCTCTTTTACGTTTTCAAAATGTTTTGGGGTGAGTCATATGTGCTATCTATTTTCAAGATTTCAGAACAATTCATATGGTTTATATATACAATATGTTTTCAATAATGTGTGAAACTTGGTGGTGCATTATCCATAACACGAGTACGTTCATTAAATTTGTCTAAGCCAACTAGTAGTATGTTATGGTACCATTGGATTGACAATCCCGCTTCCAAATTTCCCGCGGTTTGTGGTGAAGTTTGGGGAATGACAGAAACTGTGAAACACCATTTGATAAACCCTTTGGTGGTTTGTTAGTCGAGTCAACACAGGCTTGAGTGTTTTCATCACATGACCAAACTTGTTTACACAAAGACGATTAAAACAAAGTCGATTGGTTTACACAAAACAAGGACGATTGATTTACACAAAACAAGGACGATTGATTTACACAAAACAAGGAAGATTAGTTTACACAAACAAGGACGATTGGTTTAGAGAAAGTCACAAATGGTTCACAATTAAAGATATATAAACTATACAAAGTTTTCTTTTAGATCGATTACTTACATGGTTTTTCAAAAGAAACATTTTTGTTAAGATTCATGGCTACAAGGTTTTCTTACTTATAACAACTTTTATAGTTGGTTAAACATATTGCAATACCAAACACATTTAATACAAGTTTGGTTACAATGTTTTCCCTCATCGACTTTCGTAGTTGGACGAGGTATTGCAATACAAATACAAATACAAAGACGTGAATTTGACCACAAAACCTATGTTACTCACCAGCATTCATTGTTGATCGTTTTTTCACATATGTATCAGGTGCAAATGTGTGATGATATACAAGTATGCAACACATAGGAATGGACCTGGGCCTTAGTCTACTTAAAATAAAGACAATTGTTTGTGTTTGTTTATGTTCCAAAAGACAGTGTAATTCAATTAATCAATAACAATGAAACTTTAAGTACCATGTGTTTGAAAGAATTTGTAACGTGACTCACCGACGATTCTGTAGGTTGTTTTACGCAGTCGGGGTGTTACAATGAAGTCTCTTGATCACTTGAAACTTCACTCCTTTTACATTGAACTCAGGTATTTCTTCCTTTAAGCATCTATTAAACCGATTTTTTCTAAAGATGGAACAAATAGAACCATTCATTGTTAAACCATTAAAAGCGTCTTAAATTGTTCAATAGAGATGGTGCTGGACTCGAACGTGTCAATCCGGCTCAAATCTAAGTCATTTTCTTTGAAATTATTACATAAACAATTGAAATCTAAGCCAAGAGTTCGTTTTTCCACCACATCTTCCACATTCTCAATCCTTGTACTAGACTCCTCATAATTTAAACCTGCATAGTCTAAATTGGAATCGTTATTGTCAATTAGGTCATTCATGGGATGTTGCGTAGGAATAAGATTATAATTGTTTATTAGAGGTGGACTATAGTGCAT